>OVBL01000087.1:12500-540705 GCA_900406555.1 Pseudoturritis turrita
TTTGAAGTTAACACGCCCCGATCCAATTTTCTTTGTGATACCGAGCTGTCTTTCGTTATCACCCCGAACCGCTTCTCTTCATGTCATCGAACTGTTTTTCAGCATTGTCCCGATCCATTTTTAGCTATCGCCCTGACCCGTAGTTAATAGTTTGGACTCAGCTCGGAGAGTGCTAGGAGGCTATCTACTTTATCGGAGAGTGCAAACGTTTCAGCCGATTCCCGAGGAGCCGATTCCCGAGGTACGTGACGTCCCCTTTTTCGCCTATATAACTTGTGATGTTTCTCACTTTTCTTTCACTACTTCATTTCTTTAGGAATTCCTTCTAGCAGGTAACTTCTCTCTCTTTTCTCTCTCTAATTTTTGCTTAAGTTTTTTTTGTTCCTCCGTTGTTCCTTCCTTTCCGCCGAGCCCTTCAAGTTTCCCGACCTATCTTCAAGCAGCTCCGTCGCCATCCTTAAGTTTTCTGGTAGTTCGCGCGAAGATTAGGATCTGATCTCGAGTTCTCTTCGAAGATCCCGCCTTGTTCTTCGATTATTAAAAAGCTTTGATCCATTTTGACAAGTTTGTTGATAAATCCAATCTGTTTCCTGAAATCTAGATCCTTTCTCGCGAGCTCCTGGAAATTTTGATCTGTTTCTTTTCCTGTCCAAAAGACCGATCTGTTCTCAACAGAGGATGTCTCGGCTATCTGTTTCCTCGGTACCCGATCCAGAATCTAGATTAATGGCTATCACGAACCAACCATTTCCCGAATCTTCATTTCCGCCCGATCCAGTCTCTGCTCAAAGTTGCAGCCGAGCAGATTCATCTGGTGCGAACATCCTAGAGGATTTAGACTATTCAACCGGTTCGGCGATAGGACCTTCCCTCCTTAGTAGGAAAATGGTCCTCTCCGACTCTTCAAGGGTTGATTGCGACGCCGGGGTTCTTGCGGAATTCGAAATTCCCCATCTTTATGATTCTCCGTTGGACGAGATGACGAACCCCTTTACAGACATCATTGGTTATGAGCCGGCAAAGATCGAAGCGGAGGATTGGTTCTACGATCCTGTCATAGCAAGACAGGAGTTAGAAAGGTTGATGGGACCAAAACAATGAGCCCCCAGGAGGAGGATTTCGAAAAGGAAACCCGATCCGTCGGGTTCAACTCTCTCTACTCCAGATTCATTATTAGCCCTTAGGCAGAGATTCAACATTTCGGAAGAAATCGACTTTGTTCTTCCGTCTCCGGCTGACCGAGCCAATAAACAACCCCCATGTCACTTCACCCTTTACGAGAGCTTTTTCTACCGTTGCTTGCTATGGCTCCCAATCCCCGAAGTGATTTCGCGGTTCCTCTGGAAGCATAATCTGGCTCTCGCCCAGATCGAGTTTCGGTGTCGCAACGGAAAGGAGTTGAAATATTATATATCGGGAAAGGCCAAAAAGAAGATCATAACTGGATTCCCGAGCAGGATGAAAACTGGGAAAATTACTTCTTTTTTGTTCCCGTTACCGAGGCGTTGGTGGGATCCAGATGCTCGGCCTAATCAAAACGAGTTGGGGAGAATTTGATAGCCGACCTGTGGCTTCTTTTCGGGCCACGGCTCGGTTTTCTTTTATATTGATCTTTTTTAGGTTTACTTATGTTTTTTTTTCTTTCGCAGCGCGACACTTTCAACTCTTGCTGCCTCCCGACCTGTCTGAGATTCACGAAACGCTCTCGGCTAGAAAGTGCAACTGGACACGGGATTTCAATCTCCAGAGATTGGAAAGAGCCCGAGCCTTGTTCGATGATCAATCTATTTTTTCGTCATCTTCTTACTGTTCAGACGATAAGATGGGACGACCCACCTTCAGGGATAGAGCCGCCGCCAAGGCAAAGGCGGAGGCCGAGGCGAAAGAGAGAGCGAAGCAGCCCGAGGCATTAGGTCAACTTTGCCAACAAAACCCTCAGATCTCCGTTACTCTCACTCCCAAACCGACGTCTTCTAACCATCCACCCGAACCAAATCATGACTTAGCTCCCGAGGGGTTGTATTAGGGCTTCGTCGCATAGAATCGCAGCTGGTGCTGCACAAAGGCAAGGGGAAAGCCAAGGATAAGAAGAGATCGAGCCAAAAATGCCAGGTAGATGATGGGGGCGTAGGGCTTGCCAAAGCGGCAAAGCGGAGGCGTCATGTTGAAGCTCCTCGACCCATCCCCGAGGCAATCCCGCTGTCCGCCGTGCCCCGTAATGTTGAAGGGGCTTACAACGATGTTGTGACGTCTGCTGCCATCTTTTCCAAGATCACGTGCCCGGGTGATCAGCTTCCTCCTCCGGACACTTTGCTCAGGGATAAAGCCTACAACGAGGTGTCTCTTCGAGGTGTTAAGGTACTATTCGTCTCTTATTTTCCGAGCCATTTCATGGTTTTTTGTTTGCTAAAATGCCTTTTCCATTTTCGCACAGTTCATATCCCATCTTAATAGGATGGTTCTCAGATATGAATCCGATGCCTGGAAAGATAGGGAGAGAGTCGAGGACGCCCGAAAAAGGGCCATCGAGCTAGACGGGAAGCTCAAGGACATCGAAACCAGTCACGCTTCTGAGCGGGAGAGAGCTCTCAAGAGAATCAAGGCCTTTAAAACTGAAGCTGAGGCAAGTAAAAAGCATATCAGGAAAGCTGACGAACGGATACTGAGGTTGGAATCCGGTAGAGCAAAACGGGATGCTCACATTGCCAGTTTAACAAGACAGTTGGAAACGGCAAACGAACTGCGAGAGAGTAAGTTTGAGCAAGCTCTGCTTGAGGCCAAACAGGAGATGTCGTCCAAGTTTGAAGACAAATTCTCCCGAGTCAGTAAAATCCTTGACAGGATTGCCGGCGAGCCGAAGGAAAATATGCTTAATCTAGCCCAGATCAAAGGTAACCTTCAGTTCATAGAATTGCTCAAAGGTGGTGAGCTGCCGTCACTCGATTCCGAGGCAATAAGGCAAAAGATCGACCTAGACGGAGCCCACAAGATATTTGCTAAGCTCATGACCGAGGCGAGCGGACTCTTGAAGTTATCCCCTGTTTGTTCTGACATCTTGAAGGAAATTAACACAGATGAACCCATGGAGACGGCTGCCGCAAGCGTTGGCATTCAGGATTTCTCTGGTTCAAACAAGGGAACACCGGGGCTAGCTGAATTTAGTTCGAAGGTGGTTGCTGGTGAACCAACTCCCATGCCGTCTCCACAAAAAGATGAAGAGGCTATTTCTAGGGAACCAGTTGAGGAGTTCGTCGAGACGATGCCTGAAGATAGCAAAGTGTTGGGAAGTGAAATAGCTGAGCAGCCGGTGGAGCCGAAGCAAAAGGTGGTCGTGACTCCCGAGATAACGGAGGATTACGATCCCCTCTTCTTTGCATAGTTTTAAAATTGTTTTTTTTGTTTAGCGCCTAGACGGCTTTATCCAAGTTGTATCAAGACCTATTGTTATTTGCTTGGTTGCTGATTGGCTATCTTGCGGTTGATGAATATGTCTTTTTGTTGAGAAGCAGTTGTTCCGACGAACGGATACAAGCTCACATTCGCATAGTTATGAGATGATCAATCTTGAGATGATCAATCTTGAGATGATTATTTCGGTTTACAGATAGGTCACCATAAGCTTATCTGCTCCGACAAAGACATCTGTTTGTATAGTTTAGGACGACGAGTATTTCGGTTTGCGGATGCGTTACCATAAATGTATCCGCTCCGATAATGAACGAATATTTGTATAGCGCGCTTTTAATCCTGAGACGGATGAGAGTTTAGATCCGCGATGGATGCGAAAGTTCACTATTGTGGCCAACAATAGTGAAGATGTGGCGAGATGCCCGTTGTTGCTTGAATATGTCTGTTTTGTTAAGACGTTGTGATCCTTGACGGATGTTTAGGTACAAAATTGTCCTTGAAAAACTTTGCTTAGCTAAATCGTAGAATCTGTTACAAAGATGGGAATATACAAGTATGTGTATACGTACCCACTCCCCCCCTTTTGAAAGGAGGGGGGCAACTGAACCCGTCCGAAGACGAGCTGCCTACATACCCTTTGCAGGGATCAAGTCGCCCCATAGTTCATGTAAAGTAGCTTAGTGATAATACTTTTTGAGATGCATTGCATTCCACGATCTCGGGACTGGAACATCGGTCATGTTGGCAAGTTTGTAAACTCCAGGTTTGACCACCGCGGTGATCTTGTAGGGTCCTTCCCAATTGGCTTCTAGTTTGCCTGCATTTGTTTCCGCGGTTTTCTGAAAAACTTTACGCAGAACTAAATCTCCTTCGTAGAATCTTCGTTCTCGAACATTGGAATTGTAGTAATTTTCGGCCGCGTTTTGATAGTTCTGGATCCTAATCAAGACTTGGTCCCTTCTTTCGTTGATCAAGTCCAGTTCGTCAAGCATCAATAGGTGATTGAGCCCTTCTTGTTTTGGTAATAGTCTCCGGCGAATTCCTGGTAAATGTATCTCCGGTGGGATGACACACTCTGTTCAATATACGAGTGCGAATGGGGTTCCCCCCGTTGCTCGTCTCGGGGTGGTGCGGTGAGACCAAAGTACTCCCTCCAGTTCTTCAGCCCAACGTCCCTTTTTCTCATCAAGGCGCTTCTTCAGGCCGTCGAGGATTGTTTTGTTGATTGCTTCGGCCTGTCCGTTCCCTTGTGGGTATCGTGGAGTAGACTTGCTGAGTCGGATTTTCTATTTCTCGCAGAAACCTTCGAAATGACTTGAGATGAACTGCGAGCCATTGTCCGTCACGATCTCGTAAGGCACTTCGTGTCGGCATATGATATTTTTCCAGACAAAGGCCTCCACTTGTGCATCTTTAATGTTAGCATAGGAGGCGGCTTCGACCCATTTCGAGAAATAGTCTGTTAAAACCAGAAGGAAACGTTTCTGTTTTGATGGATGCAGTGGCCCGACGATGTCCATAGACCATCGCATGAATGGATACGGCGATGAGATTGATGAAAGTACTTCTATTGGTTGGTGAATCATCGGCGCATGGCATTGGCAATTTTCGCATTTGGCTGAAAACATCTTGCAGTCTTTGATCATCGTTGGCCAATAGTGGGTTGAGTGGGGTTGAGAAATCCAAGGCTATTGGGTGGAGGGGCCTTCCGATTCGTCTTGTCGGGTCGAGACCTGATCCCACGCCTCGGGTCTGATTCGCCATTGCCAAGGTCTTCAGCTCGCCCGTCATTGTGTTGTTGAGTTTGTCTTGCTCCTCCGCCTTCTTGAGCAGTGCCTCCAGCATGGCTTTCATCTCCGTGAGCGTTGTCGAAGTCTCCCCAGAATCTTTGGATTGGTTCGACTGATCCTCCACGCCGGTGTTTCTGGTGTCAGCAGCGCTATCGTCTCCGTCGTTGGTCATCGTCTTCGGATCGGTTTTGTGGTGGTTCTTCGGTGTAAGAAAATTTTCAGGGCCCTCCTTCTAGCGCCAAATTGTGAGAGTATAAATCCATGCCAATCGAATTGGTCGAGTCTTTCAGAGAGATCCGAAACTTCTGAATTGAAAACCACCAAAAACACGAGCAAAGATCCAAAGATGGTATTTTATTAAGCTGCCTCGAAAGCTTTTTTTGTTAGAGCAAAGTATACAGTTTTGCTAAGTAAAATTGCCGATCCCTTTTTCTGAGGGTTTACATGAGTACTTATACGAGCCAGAGTCGTCCAAACCTATTCCTAAGAGATAAGGAAGATTTTCTGTTTCTTAGGGTATTTTCCTTTTTAAGTCGGCTTGGCTTGATGGGCTTCTTGTCCCGGTTTGGCCCACTCCCGTTTGTGGGCTAGTTGTGAATTAATTGTTATCTTGGGATAGGCTTGGTTTCATCGAACCCATTTCCTTTGGTTCGGGTGACACCATGGCTCACGGTTCGGGTGACACCATGGTTCTTGTGGGGTGACGCAATCCAAACGGCCCGGGTGACACCGTAGAAACGGCTCAGGCGACACCATCCGAATAGCTTGGGTGACACCATCTAAACGAGTCGGGCGACACCACCAAAACGGCTCGTGTGCCCCCATCCAAATGGCTCGGGCGACACCAGGTGACGAGAAATGACTCTCACCTCACTCCCGATCCACTTGCTTTGTTGCAGGTCGTGACACCCGTTCTGTTCGTCTTGTCGTGGATTGGAGTACACGACCCATCCTTCTTCACCATGGGTCGTGATGCCCGACCCGTTTGCCTTGTCATGGGTCGGGGTACACGACCCAACTTTCTTCACCATGGGTCGTGACACCCGACCCGTTTGTCTTGTCATGGGTCGGGGTACACGACCCAACTTTCTTCAACGTGGGTCGTGATACCCGACCCGTTTGTCTTTGTCATGGATCGGGGTCCACGACCCAACCTTCTTCACCATGGGTCGTGACACCCGACCCGTTTGTCTTGTCATGGGTCGGGGTTCACGACCCAACTTTCTTCACCATGGGTCGTGACACCCGACCCGTTTGTCTTGTCATGAATCGGGGTCCACGACCCAACCTTCTTCACCATGGGTCGTGACACCTGACCCGTTTGTCTTATCATGGGTCAGGGTACACGACCCAACTTTCTTCACCATGGGTCGTGACACCCGACCCGTTTGTCTTTGTTCGACTGTTAACTTCAAATGGATGAATACTGACCCCAACAGTAATGTACCGAAGTGTACAAAGGAGAAGAAGAGAGTTATGTTTTGGAGTTTTGTTAAATTTGGTTCGAGAGAGTGTGCCTGTGTCACTTTCAAACAAATTTCCTTTTCCTTTTCTTTTGCAGACACCCATGTGCCCTCTTTCATATTTCTTCTCTTTTTTTTTATTAATTTATGTGCTTCATTTTTTCGTGGGCTTCTTTCTTTGCCTCGTCGCTTCGGCCCACCAATATCTTGTTGCTTGTTGCCTCGTCCCATCAAGATATTGGGCTTGTTGCTTCGTTGGGTCATCGGTGGGCTGTCTCGTTGCCTGCCTCTCCTTGATGCCGAGCCAAGAAGTTGGTTCGTCAGTTCTTTGGCTCGTCACTGCTTTTCTCTGTCGCCGAGCCAAGTGTTTGGCTCGTCACTGATTTTCTCTGTCGCCGAGCCAAGTGTTTGGCTCGTCACTGCTTTTCTCTGATGCCGAGCCAAGTGTTTGGCTCATCACTGCTGCCTTGTCGTATCTCTGCGATTTTGGCTCGTCTCCATCTTTGGCTAGGCTTTCTCTCCATTTGGCTAGGTTTAACACCATACTTAGTGCTTTTAACCGTTGATCTGGATGGGTGAAAACCGACCCCAACAGTTAGCCCCCCAGCTCGGTAGTATTATTGATAATAGTGACAAGTTGAAAAGTCGAGACCGAGATCAACTATCTTTGGGCTACTGAGCCAAATTTGCGGTGAAGCTGTCATTCGGGCGTTGATGTATGCCGAGCCCGACTTATTGTGTTACTGAAGCCGTATCTTCATGTGGCCGAGGCATGCTTTCTTGGCTCGGTATCCTGCTTGATTTTACCGAATGTGGGACAACCCATGCCGAAGTGTTTATCACCGAGCCACCCCTGGAGTATCGTATCGCCGAGCCAACTCCTTGACATGCTGCCGATCCATCTTGTCACTTGCGTTACCAAGCCATTTTGGCTCACGATGTTACTTCCGGCCGTCATGTTTTTGACATTATCATGAGTTACCTCGGCAACTATCATTACCATAACCCTGATTTATCTGACTGCCGAACCATTGCAATATGCTACCGAGCCATTTTGCTGAGTGATTTGTTTTTGGATCGGATATAGTATTGGCTTGATGTCGGAGTATTCTTGTCACAACCATAACTTTATTGGAAACTGCAACTGTTTTTGCATGTTCCCAAGGTCGCGTGGCGTCACGCGCTGTGCTTTTAAGCGTTTATAAATTCAGATCCTTGTCTCACTCCTTATAACTCATTTTTCCACATTTCCAAAAAATCAGGTAGCTCTCTTCTCTATCTTCTTTTCTCTCCTTTTTGTTTGTTTTTGGCTAGGTCTTTATCACTTCTTAACTTCCGCCACCGAACCTTTGAATTTTCCGACCCATCTTCAAATGTGGTTCGGCGGTTCTTTCATTTATCCGATCCATCTTCAAACCTATCTGGCGAGCCTTTGCATTTTCCGATCCATCTTCAAACTCATCCGGAGAGCCCTTACATTTTCCGATCCATCTTCAAACTCAACCGGCGAGTGTAATTCTCCGTGTCTCCGAGCCAAAATTCTTCAATTTTTTGCTAAGTAACCAATATCTTCTCGAGCCAAAATCTTTGATGTCTCAAACCGCCAAGCTGGAAAATTCTGTTGGTTCGGCGAATTCTGCTTCACTATTTGGTCGTAAAATGGTGTTGTCTCCTCAAGTTACCGAGCCAGTCCAGCCTAATCCTCCGCTGGGTCAACTACAGATTGACGTTCCATCTTTGGTTGATGAGGCTTTTGATGCCGAGGCGAAAGCCGAGGAAAACTTGATTCAGAAAGCTCTTGAAGAGTTCAAAGCCGAACCAGAAGAATATATTCTTGACGAGGCAGAAAAGATGCGGTTGGAGAGACTGTTTGCGAGCCACCAAGCTAGCACATCGACGAGGCGTAAACCTAAGAGGAAAGCTCCTAAGAGACGACCTGACCAACCTGGTTCATCTTTGTGCACCGCTGAGTCCTTGGAGGCATTGAGGCATCGATTCAATATTTCAGAGGATGTTGATTTGGTTGTTCTTGCCTCAACAGACCGAGCCGAATCTCCGCCGCCTGGGCATTTTACTCTCTATGAGAGTTTCTTTTACCAATGTTTGCTTTGGTTTCCAATTCCCGGATTGATCATCCACTTTCTGTTCAAACATGGATTAGCGCCGAGCCAAATTACTCCTCGAGGGATGCGTCACTTGGTTGGGATTCTGGTTCAGAACTACGAGTGTGTCCATTCGTATCTCCCATATGCGGCAGTTCCTCGAATTTCGAAAGATCAAAAACTCCAAAGCTTATTATATTTCTAATAAGAAGCAGAGAAAGATCATCGAAGGCTTCTGAAGCAAAGACAGTGACTGTGGGAGTCATTTTTTCTTTGTTTCCATTAATGATGCTACGGTCGAAGCCGAAAGCGTCCATTACGTCAAGAAGGAGTGGGGAACCATTGGTGGGCAAGCCGTAGACTTTTCAGGAGATTTGCTAAGGTTTTATTTTGTGGCGAGCTGACCAACACTTTTTCTTCTTTGTTTTTGCAGTTCGACAGATTTTTCCACGTTACCCAGAAGATACGCTCACGCTTCAGAATACGCTTGCCGCCAGAAAGTGCAATTGGGAAAATCATTTTTCCCTAAGGAGAGTTGAGAAAGCCCGAGCCATCTTTGCCGGTGTTGAAGTGTCAGACAGCTCGGAGTCTGAATCCCCACCCCAAAATTTCCAAGAAAAAGCTATGGGAAAGAGGCTGACAATCCGCGACAAGCAAGCTTTAAAGGAGAAGAAAGACAAGGAAGCTGCCTGCCGAGCCGTTGATGGGGCTGATCCAGTTGCCGAGCCAACTTCTGAAATGGTTGGTGAGATCAAAGCTGGAATAGAGCGTCAAACTCTTCCCGAGCCTCCAACTCTTGGAGCCCAAGCCAGGGAAGTGGTTTCGGCTCTTCTTCCAGTTGCTAGGCCTCCTAGCTCGGCAATATCTCAACACAAAGGGGTAAGAAACTGACCTCAGGTAAATGCCCCGTTTCCAAACCTGACGAGGAAAAAACCAAGGAAAAACCAGAGAGAAAGAAACGCCAAAAACCCACACTTCCTGCTTCGACCGAGCCGGTGCCATTATCGTTTAGGCATGAGGTATCCGAGCCTATCTGCAATGACGAGGCAGCCTCAGCAACTCTATTCTCCAAGGTTCGCTGTTTAGGAGATAGGTTGCCGCCTCTTGATATGCTGTCCCACGGTGACCTGTATGTCGGCATGTCTCTCTGAGGCACCAAGGTACGTTTCGCGATTGCATATCTATATTTTTTTTGAATGAAAAGCTAAGTACTAAGTGTTGGGGTCAAAACCCACCCAGCTGTGATCAATGGAAAAATGGCTAAGTATGGAAATACGAAGAATCGGACAAGGCCGAAATTGTGCCTAAGTCGTTTCTGTACGAATCCACTTAGGCAGAAGATGGGCTAACTTCGGCCAAGGTGGCTCCACTTCGGCAAGGAGACTTCGGCACTCCACTTCGGCAAAGTCTCCGCTTAGGCAAGCTCCACTTTGGCCAAAGTAGCTCCACATCGGCAAGGAAACTTTGGCACGGAGGCTCCACTTCGGCACAGCTTCAGCCAGACATTGTGCCTAAGTCATTTCTGTACGAATCTACTTAGGCAAAGAGGAGACCTCGGCAAGAAGCTCCACTTAGGCAAGGGGAGCCTTCGGCAAAAAGCTCCACTTAGGCAAGGGGAGACTTCGGCAAGCCCACATCAGCCAGGGAGCTCCACATCGGCAAGCTCCATTTCTGCCAAGGAAGCTCCACTTAGGCAAAGAGGAGACCTTGGCAAGAAGCTCCACTTAGGCAAGGGGAGATTTCGGCAAGAAGCTCCACTTCGGCACAGAGGGAAATTCACTTTGGCATGGCCACGGCTTTGGCACAGCCCCACTTTGGCACGGCCACGGCTTCGGCCAGGGAGCTCCACTTCGGCACGGAGGCTCCGTATCGGCAAGCCCACTTCGGCAAGCCTCCACTTCGGCACGAAGGCTCCGTATTGGCAAGCCCACTTCGACCACGCTCCACTTCGGCACGGAGGCTCCGTATCGGCAAGCCCACTTCGGCAAGCCTCCACTTCGGCCAAACGGCTTCGGCCATGCTCCACTTCGGCACGAAGGCTCCGTATCGGCAAGCCCACTTCGACCATGCTCCACTTCGGCACGGAGGCTCCATATCGGCAAGCCCACTTCGGCAAGCCTCCACTTCGGCCAAACGGCTTCGGCCACGCTCCACTGTGGCACGAAGGCTCCGTATCAGCAAGCCTACTTCGACCACCCTCCACTTCGGCGATGCCCCACTTCGGCCAGCCTCCACTTCGGCCAAACGGCTTCGGCCACGCTCCACTTCGGCACGGAGGCTCTGTATCAGCAAGCCCACTTCAACCACGCTCCACTTCGGCCACGCCCCACTTTGGCCAAACGGCTTTGGCCATGCTCCACTTCGGCCTAGGCGAAGTCATACGAGACTGCCTGGGCGAAGTCATACGAGACTGCCTGGCCAAAGTCATATGAAACTACCTGGCCAGAGTCATACGAGACTGCCTGGCTGAAGTAATATGAAACTGTCTGGCCGAAGCCATACGAGACTGCCTGGCCGAAGTCATACGAAACTGCCTGGCCGAAGTTATACGAGACTGCCTAGCCGAAGTCATACTAGACTACCTGGCCGAAGTCATACGAAATTGCCTGGCCGCAGTCATACGAGACTGCCTGGCCGAAGTTATACGAAACTGCCTGGCCGAAGTTATACGAAACTGCCTGGCCGAAGTCAAATCTATACGAAGCTGTCTGGCCGAAGTCATTTCCATACGAAACTGCCTGGCCGAAATCGTTTCCATATGGAGCTGTCTTACCAAGGTCAATTCTACACGAAGCTAGAAGATGACGCGGCCGAAATCATTTCTATACGAAGACAACAAGCCCATCTTCGGCCTACAACAATACAAAGGCCCACGAAGTCAAGCCGACTTAGCTAAAAAGGAAATCCCAAAGGATTAGGAAGTTTTCCTTATCTCTTTAGGATTGACCTGACCGACTCAAACTAGTATATATATCTATGTACATCCTTTAAAAAGGGGATCCGGAATTTACTTAGCAAAACCCTAGACTTTTTGGTCTCAAACTCTTGTATGCAAAAGCTTTTCGAAAATAGCTTAATAAAAACCATCTTTGGATCTTCGCTTGCTTGGTTCATCCACAGAATTTTCATCCCCTTACAAACCTCCGACAAATTAATTATGTTAATTTTGACCCCCACAATTTGGCGCTAGAAGGAGGGGGATTTGAAACTTTCTTACTCCAAGGAACCACCGCACGAACGATTCGAAGAAGATGACTAGCGACGGACGAACTAAAGACCCGTATGACACAGGGATCGATGAATCTGGAGCTACGGATACACCAACTCATGTAGTCACGGAGACAAGCCCAGAGGCACTGACTCAGATAAAGACGATCTTAGAGACGCTGCTCAAAAAGGCGGAGGAGCAGGATAAGCTAAACACAACGATGATAGACAAGCTGGAAGTCCTCGCAACAGCAAGCTGAGCCCGAGGTAGGAGTTCTGGAGTTGACCTAATCAGGCACCCCCTCCGGCGTCTCAACCCAACGGCCCTTGATTTTTCCACGCCTCACCACGCGCCAAGAATCCCAGGTGGACTACCTCCTCCGATCCAACCAACCGCAACCGCCGAACTGAATGCAGCAGCACAAGAAACAAATACGCAAACTGTGGACGGAACGAACCCAGTGATCGACCTGGAGGACAACCTAGAGGGCGGACACGACACGGACAACCACCTCGTAGCTGAACTCACAGGGGCGACCCGAACTTGAGTCGAACGAAGCAGTGCCAACCTTGGCCACGATCAAGACCTTACGGAGGAAGAAGAGAACATCCTCTGGGACCAATGAGCCCAGATCGAAGAGGAACGCAAAGCGATAATTCGAGCCCAGAAGGAGGAGATGGCCGAAATTCGGGCAGGCATGGAGCGAGCTGCCGCTGAGATGAAATCTGTCCGATCTCAGATGCATAGAGCTACCAGCAAGGCTCCCGAACTCGACCGAGTGCTTGAAAAAGCACAGAACACCCCATTCACAACTCGAATTACCAAGGCAAGGGTTTTCTATCCGGGGAAGATGAAGATACCAGTTTACGAAGGAAAAACTGAACCAAAGGAGCACTTAACTGCCTTCGCGATAGCGATGGGATGAGCAAACTTCAGAGAAGGAGAAGAAGACGCTGGTCAATGTCTCTTGTTCCTCGAGCACCTTAAAGGCCCGGCTCTCCAATGGTTCTCCAGGCTGGGAAGAAACTCGATCGCAATTTCAATAAGCTGTCATTGGCATTCTTCAAACATTACGCTATATTCATGTAGCGCCAAACATCCAATGCGGACCTATGGACCATGGGACAAGGACAAAATGAGACTCTACAAACTTTCATCGAACGATTCAAGTCGGTACTATCGAAAGTATAAGGGATAAATGACGAAGCCGCGCTGCAAGCATTGAAGAAAGCTCTGTGGTTCGACTCAGATTTTCGGAAGGAGATTGTGCTAAACGCACCAACCACGATCCAAGATGCATTGCATCGAGCAACGGACAATCAGTTGTCAGTGCGGCGACCCGTCCTGTCAGCCTCTGGACTTCACGCTTTGTTTTCGGTGATGCCATTTGCATGAGCGCATCAATCTACTTCGGGTTGGCTTCAATTCCATGGTGAGTGACCAGGTATCCAAGGAACTCTCCGGATGTCACCGCAAATCTGCACTTGGTTGGGTTGAGCTTCATGTTATGACGATTCAGTTGCTCGAAATATTCTTCTAAATGAGCTACGTGGTCCTTTTCTTTCAAAGACTTCACCAGCCTGTCGTCTATGTAAACTTCCATCATTTTTCCGAGTTGTTCGGTGAACATTCGGTTGACCAACCGCTGGTAAGTTGCTCCGGCATTTTTGAGCCCGAATGGAATCACTTTGTAGCAATATATTCTGCGGTCTGTGATGAACACTGTCTTCTCTTGATAATCTGGATTCATCAGGATCTGGTTATATCTGGAAAAAGCATCCATAAAGGAAAGGAGTTTGTTCCCTGCTGTGGCTTATACTAATCGATCGATATGCAGAAGCGGGAAACTATCCTTTGGGCAGGCCTTGTTCAGGTCGGTGAAATCCACGCATACACACCACTTCCCATTCTTTCTTTTAACCACTATAGGGTTAGCGAGCCAGTCTGGGTACTTTGCTTCGACTATCGACCCCACGCGTAGTAGTCTTTCCACCTCGTCATTCACTGCTTGTGCTCTTTCTGGCCCAAGTTTTCGTCTTTTCTGTTTGACTGGTTTGAAGGTCGGGTCCACGTTTAGCTTGTGGCATGTCACATTGATACTGATGATGGGCATGTCCTCTGCTTCCCATGCGAAGGTATTTACGTTCTTTTTAAGAAAAGAAATCAGCTCTCCCCTTATTGAATTTTTCAGCTCGGCCCCTATCTCAACGCAGTGCTTTGGGTGATTACCGTCAATATTTACCGAGGTGACGGGGTCGCAAGTAGGTTTGCTCTTCCTCTCACGATCCTCGGTGATCTGTAATTGTTATAAGAGTTTTGCCAACTCTTTCTCGGCTTCTCTATTATTCTTCATCTTCTTTCGCTTGGTTGTGGTGACTGTGACTGGGTTCCTGAGTTTATGCTCGGCTAGGAAACAAATACGGGACTCTTTTTGGTTTCCCCAAATTGTTTTGACCCCTGCGGGAGTCAGAAATTTGATGCAGAGGTGATAGGTCGATGGTACAGCTCGTATGGAATTTATCCAGGGGTACCATAATCACATTATAGATCGCAGGATGATCTGCAACCAAAAACTCCCTATCTTGGTTACTTCTTCAGCTCGGACGGGGAGTTTTATTGTTCCGAGAGTCATGGTTGTTTATCCCAAGAATCCGTTTAAAGGCTTCGGCGCGACCGTGATTTTGGATAGGTCTATGTTCATCCTTCTGAGAGTTTCCCGAAAATCACGTCTACGGAGCTTCCTGTGTCTATCTGGACTCCGGCGACGTCGTAATCTTCCACGATCATTTCTATCACGAGGGGGTCATTATGTGGTCGGTCAATGCCGGTGGTTCCCTTTCTTCGAATGAGATGACATCGTTGGGGAATTTGGAGGGTGCCGACCAGTTGACACTTGCATCAGCTCGCCGCTGGAATGCTTTGATTGATGACACCGTGTCTGAACAGTATCGTGATCCTCCCATTATCATATTTATTCTTCTTCGAGAACCTGACTGCTCGCCTCGTCATCTTGCCTTCCTCGCTTGGGAGGGTCGCCGTTTTGATTTGTCTGGTTCGGCTGATCCTTTTCATCTTCTCGCTCGAAGTCTTTCAGGCTGACAACGTTACCGAGTTCTCCGGCCACCAGCTTCGCTGCAAGCTTTATTCCCAGGGTTCGGCAGTTTATAGTTGAGTGACCATGCATGTGATGATACTCGCAATAAGCTTTTTTGTCGTACGAACTCTGATTTCGTGTCCACGTATTCCATGGAGTTTTGCCTCGGCCTACTCCCACTTGGTAGTTGTGGGTTCCTCCGAAATTAGGTTTCTCGTGGTGTACATATCCGCCTCCTTGATTACTCTTCTTGTGAGGTGGCGGGTTCGAGGTTTGGAAAGAACGGTTCGTCATCTCTTTTTCGTTGACTATGAAATCTGAAGCTCGGTGCAGCGCGTCTTGGATTGATAGCGGTGCGTTCAAGGCGATTTCTTTTCGGAACTCCGATTCGTACCACAATGCCTTTTTTAGTGCAAGCACGGTGGCTTTATCGTTTACGCCCTCAACCTTTGACATCACTTCTTTGAATCTTCCCATAAAACTTCGTAATGTCTCCGTAGGCCCTTGAGTTAATGTCAGAGGCTCCTCGATCCATAAACATGGAGTAATGCTTTCGGAAGGCGGCAGAAAACTGCTGGAAATCGTCAATGGAGTTCCGCTCCAGTCTGGAAAACCATTGGAGGGCTGCACCCTTTAAATGCTCAACAAACAGGAGGCAGAAACCGGCATCTCTCCCCTTTTCTCTAAAATTGGCTCGGCCCATTACTATGATAAACGCCGTTATGTGTTCCTTCGGATCGGTTGTCCCTTCGTAAACTAGAACTTTGATCTTTTCTAGGTCGAAAATCCTTGCCTTGGTAATCCGGGTTGTAAACGGTGTACTGTGTGCCTCTTCCAGTACGTGGTCAATCTCCGGGACTTTACTGGTTGCCTTGTGAACCTAGGATCTCACGGCTTTCATCTCAGCAGAGGCACGGTCCAAGGAGGCTCGAATTTCGTCCAACTCTTCTCTCTGGGCTCGGCTCATCAGCATAATGCACATGTTGAACCCATAGGAGGTTTTCTTCTTCCTCTGCTAAATTCCTGGCTCGATTCAGGTTAATGTCAACCTCGCTGGTTCGGGCTCCCGTCATTGTTGGTGCAAATCCCTCGTCAGTGAGAAATTCTGCACTGTGGTCTCCTTCTTCGTCAAGAACGATTGCTGGAGCCCACCCATCGCCGGTGCGTAGGTCATATCCACCGCTGGTTCCCCTTGCTCCTCGGATCAGTCAAGGTGGCTCGGTGATATTTGATCTGGTCATCGCGGGTGTTTGCTTGTTGGTTGGATGTGGTGGTGGTGGTCCTTTCCAAAGTCCTTGGTGCGTCACGTGGTGTTGAGAAATCCAGGGATGTTGGGTTTAAGCTAAGTCGGCTAGTAACTCTGCTTACAAGTGGATTCAATGTTGAACCTGTGCCTCCGAGTCGTGTATTTCTGGCTCGGCTCTCTATTGCCAGCGTCTCGATTCTTTCCGTCAGCGAGCTATTCAGCTTGTCTTGTTCCTCCGCCTTCTTCAGCAATGTGGTCATCATGTTCTTCAGCTCTGTCAGTGTTTCTGAGGTGCCATCCGTGTTTGCTGGCGGCGGATTGATTCTCGCTCCAAGAAGATCGACGCCAGTGTTGCTCACGTCTTCACCGCTTCGGTCTCCGTCGGTAGTCATTGTTTTAGATCTCGTATTCGGTGGTTCTTAGGTGTCAGAAAGTTTGAGAGTCTCCACAGACGGTACCAAATTGTGGGGGTCGAAACTCGCACATCTAAATTTGGTAAGGGAAATTTAGGGATTCGACAAACTTTTATGAATAAAAACACAAGAACAGAGATCCAAAGATGGTGTCTTTATTCAAGCTGTTTAGAAAGCTGTCTACAGAGAAAATAACAAGTGTTTTGCTAGGTAAAAATTGCTCTCTCCCGTTTCATAGGGTATATGTCTATTTATACAAAAATAAGTCGGCTAGGCCTCTTCCTAAACGATAAAGAAAACTTTCTTATTCTTCGAGATTTCCTTTCTTCCCAGTTTCTTCTAAAGCGGTGGAAATTCGTGGGCTTCTTTCTTTGCCTCATCGCCTCGGCCCACCAATATCTTGTTGCTTGTTGCCTCGTCCCATCAAGATATTGGGCTTGTTGCTTCGTTGGGTCATCGGTGGACTAGCTCGTCGCCTGCTTCTCCTTGATGCCGAGCCAAGAAGTTGGTTCGTCAGTTATTTGGCTCGTCACCGTATGCTGGTTTGCCAGCATGTTGGCTCGTCACCGTTTGTTGGTCTGCCAAAATGTCGGCTCGTCACCGTTTGCTGGTTCGCCAACATGTTGGCTCGTCACCATTTGTTGGTTTGCCAACATGTTGGCTATTCACCATTTGTTGGTTTGCCAACCTGTTGTTGGTCTACCAACATCTTGGCTCGTCACCGTTTGTTGGTTTGCCAACATGTTGGCTCATCACCGTTTGTTGGTTCGCCAACCTGTTGTTGGTCTGCCAACATGTTGGCTCGTCACCGTTTGTTGGTTTGCCAACATGTTGGCTCATCACCGTTTGTTGGTTCATCTCCAAGTGTTTGGTTCATCACCAAGTGTTCCGATGCCGAGCCAGGGTTGCGGCTTGTCGCTGCTTCTTCCTGATGCCGAGCCAAGTGTTTGGCTCGTCACTGATTTTCTTTGTCGCCGAGCGAAGTGCTTGGCTCGTCACTGCTTTTTTCTGTAACCGAGCCAAGTGTTTGGCTCGTCACTACTTTTCTCTGTCGCCGAGCCAAGTGTTTGGCTCGTCACTGCTTTTCTCTTATGCCGAGCCAAGTGTTTGGCTCGTCACTGCTGCCTTGTCCTATCTCCGCTGTTTTGGCTCTTCTCCATCTTTGGCTAGGCTTTCTCTCCATTTGGCTAGGTCTAACACTCATACTTTTTGCTTTTAACCGTTGATCTAGATGGGGTGAAAACCGACCCCAACATTTTTCCTTTCAGTTATTTATTAATCTATAATATATTTTTGTATGTACGTATGTTTATTAAATTATTGAATTTTAAAGTACTAATATTCTATTATTAAAATATTAACTCTATTTCCTTCTATTTATTTCATATTTTAAAAATTTATAATATTTGTGAGATAACTTAAGTTATTTAAATATTTATGAAGTGTGAAATATATTAGTACAACAGAAAGAATTAAACATATTTATTTTAATTAACTATATTTATATAAATTTTTAGTTTTATAATTTAATTTAAAATATGAGCAATGACTTTTCAAATTCCTTTCATGATTTAATATTTTAACCAAATTTATAATTAATACGTGTATTAAAATTTTTAATTAAAATTTATAAAAACCAAATAAAATATGATATGACATAGATGTGGATAATGATGTGTCATCACCGGAAAAAAAGAAGAAGCTAACTTTATATATATATATATATCTAAACAAAAATCTTTTAAAATATGCTGAAAAACGCGTCTTGGTATTTACAAACGAAAAAAAGAAAACTATTTAGGACACACAAAAATATGAAAGCAGAGCCTCAGGTGTTATGCTACCGATGTTGGATTAACGGAATTATACTCTTTTACAAAAGGAACTTTAATTTTACGGTTAAATGGATTGTCTTTTTTCTTTTTCAAAAAAAAAAATGGATTGTCTTCTCTTCAATTTTTTATATAGATTTTTGTATGTACGTAATTTTAATAAGTTATGAAATTTTAAAGTACTAATATTCTATTTTTAAAATATTAACTCTATTTCCTTCTATTTATTTCATATTTTAAAATTTTATAATATTTTTGATATAACATAAGTTATTTAAATATTTATGAAGTGTGAAATATATTAATACAACCGAAAGAATTAAACATATTTATTTTATTTAACTATATTCATATAGATTTATAGTTTTATAATTTAATATAGAATATGAGCAATAACTTTTCAAATTCTTCTCATGATTTAATATTTTAACCAAATGTATAATTAATATGTGTATTAAATTTTTCAATTAAAATTTATAAAAATCAAATAAAAATATAATGTGTCATCACCGGAAAAAAAAAAGCTAATTTTATATATATATATATATATATATATATATATATATTTAAACAAAAATATTTTAAAATATGCTGAAAAAAGCGTCTTGGTATTTACAAACGAAAAAAAGAAAACTATTTAGGACACACAAAAATATGAAAGCAGAGCCTCAGGTGTTATGCTACCGATGTTGGATTAACGGAATTATACTCTTTTACAAAAGGAACTTTAATTTTACGGTTAAATGGATTGTTTTTTTTCTTTTTCAAAAAAAAAATGGATTGTCTTCTCTTCAATTTTTTGTCTTTATTATTTTATCAGCATAAAAGTAGGTTCATAAAAGAATAGTTTTCTACACTCGGAATTGTTACAATTTGGATCATAATTTAAATCCATTAAAAATGATTAAAACCAGTCAAGAAAACAATGCACACAAATTTATGATGGATTCAATCTTGAATGTGAAAATTATGTCAATTTTAATCGTTATGAATTTTACTATGATCAAATCAGGAGCTTTACAACTTTTGTTTTCCTCTCTCTTATATTAATGAAATTAATATTCGAAAATAAAATAAGCAAAAAATTCCTAAATAGATGATAAATATGAGATATCTAAAATTAAAATTTACTCATTTTACCGTTTTAAATTTTGTTTTTGAATCTACCGCTCTCACAAAATAGTATTAAAAGCTGCCACATTTTCGTACTTATCTATTTTCTATAATTTGTTTTGCTTCATCAAAAACTATCCTTCAAAAATTTTAAATCAAAAACTAACATCTAAAATTATTAAGTACATTGACTAAATACTTAAGTACAGTCAAATGTAAGTATTTGTACATATGATTTACAAACAACTCATTTACGAACAAGTTTTTAGGTAGTATATATACTGATAGGCAAATTGTCATGGACAAATTTTGATAAACTAAAACATATTATGGACAAATTTTGACGGACATGTACAAAAATGACAATTTCTAGTACTACTTTATAAAAAGGGGTTGTTTCACACATCAACCCCAAACATGACCCACTTTTTCATCTTCTTCATATTTTGTCACTTTCTCACCAATATATCCTTAACACCCTCACATATTCACGAAAATGCCATTATGTTTCAATTTTTTTATTAAAAATCAGAAACTAACAAAAAGACACAAAAACCATAAGAGATCAACTTATTTATGAAAATGTCATCTTCATCGATTTTCCCAACCACCATGAACAATCAAAATCAAGCTCTAAATGCCTTCCAACCGATTTTGGAGCTCTAAATGCTCAATCTTTGACCTCATAACCTCTTCATCTTCCATTTCCTCTCCAATTTCATCCAAAAATCTCTATAATTTTTGTTCTAATTTTTTTATCCCACAACCTCATGTTTTCTTTTGGTTCTTGCAACTAAAACGGCTGGGCTTCTTTGTTACCGGTGAGATTCAAAGTTTCAGGTGCCTGAAGAAGCTAAAAAACAAGCTCAAACAACGGAAAAATGTAACCTCACTTGATTTTCGCTAATTTCAGATTTTCGCTAGTCAACGGAGATGTTAGATGTTCAATTGACCATTTTTGAAAATATATGAAGGAGACTTCCCATGAATTCTGCGCGTTCTCCTTTGGAAACAAACAAAACTCTTGCAAGTGAAGTCTTCATAAAAGTGAGGTTAGTTTTGCATTTGACCAAAACATTTTGCATTTGACTGAAACTTTGACTTTTTTTAGCAGACTTCGTGTGAAGTCTGCTCTGTACAGAAATGTTAGTTTCGCATTTGACCAAAATTTTGAACAATTGACCAGCAAAAACATTAATTTGCAGACTTCGGGTGAAGTCTGCGACTTATTTAATTAAATAGAAGACTTCAGGTGAAGTCTACTATTTATTGAGATTTTGGTCAAACACAAAACTAACCTCTCTTTTCAGAGTAAACTTTGCGTGAAGTTTGTAGGATTTGCAGACTTCACGTCTGCTCCAAAAAGTCAAACTTTGGTCAATTGCAAATCTAACCTCCAATTTTCGGCGCAAACTTCACCTGAAGTCTCCTTTCGGGAGCAGACTTCAGTTGAAGTCTGCCACATTTTTACGAGTTTCCGCGTGTTTGTGCAAATTTCAGGTGAAGTCTTCTCTAGAAAGTCAAACTCTGGTCAATTGCAAAACTAATCTTTTTATTTTGCAGACTTCGGGTGAAGTCTGCTCTTATAAAGTCAAACTTCTGGTCAAATGCAAAAGTAACCTGCTTTTTACTGAGGAGACTTCACCCGAAGTCTGCAAACTCTATAGACTTCGGATGAAGTCTCCTCCGTGATATGCCTTAATTGCAAAAGTAACCCAAAGATACAGATTTCTCCAGAAGTATGCGCATGAGACTTCACCTGAAGTCTGCTCCGTAGACTTCGTTTGTAGTCTGTATTTTAAAATTTATTAAAAATGCATTTATATCTTATTTATAATGAAGTTTTTAGATTTTCTTGTTCTCACATGTGTGTTAGTTATTTTTTTGGTTCTGTATGAGTTGGACATGTTTATGTGTAATATTGATGGGGTAAATCAATTTTCTTGTTTAATTAGCCTTGTAGCACATTTGTTTAGACTTCAGATGAGTCTGCATCTTAAAACCGGAGCAGACTTCGTTTGTAGTCTGTATTTTAATTTTTATTTAAAATTCATTTATACCCTAGTTATAATGAATAATTTATATTTTCTTGTTCCCAAATCTGTGTTAATTATTGTTTTTGCTTCTATATGAGTTTGACATGTTTATGTGTTATAATTACGAGAGAATTAATTTTCTTGTCTTATTAGCCTTTTACCTCATTTGTATAGACTTTGGATGACGTCTGCTTCGCAATTACGATCGCTAATGTGTTTTTTATATGCTTTTTTACAGAGAATGGTTCAATTACCTGTTGTTTATGGAGAATGGATTATGGAAGATAGGTCGTGGCAATTTGTGGTGGATAATCGGAGAAGAGGGAGAATGTTCTTTTTGAGTGATGGTTGTACACATGGTGAACTTGTTGAAATGGCACAAGATGATTATAAGCTAGACAAAAAATTAGAGTTGGTGGAGATCACTTATTCATTACCGGAATCAATGTTGCAACATATGGTTCCGAACACACCTCCTATGCATGTCACAAATGATAGACAAGTTTGGAATTTGGTCAAACTAAGTAGAACGCATGTTATACGTCTTTGTGTCTCGAGTCGCTTCGAAATGGATACTGCCAATAATGACGACGTGGATGGACTTGCGAACTGTGATTGTGATTAATCTGCAGATGAACATACAGAGGAATGTGAGGATGAAGATTCAAAAGAAGAAGATTCTTAAGTCTTAACCAATATTTACTTTAGATCTATGATTCTTTCTTGGTTCAAATGAACAATTTTGAAAATGATGTACATTACTAAATATGCAAATACATCGTTCAAAGATTCAGTATTGAATATTAAAAATATAAACCCAAAAACCATTGTTTCAATATGATTTATTCTTATCCAAATTAACTTGTATTTGAAACAATTTAATGTTTATCTTCAGATTGTACTTCTTTCCCAGCTTTTCCAGAGCCTCGTGATTTGGATAGCAATCAAGTTTCAGTGAAGAATTATTTTTTCCATGAGGTATGAGCCAAAAATCTAGAATGAGAACCTACAAAACTGCAGCACCAAAACTGAAAATTCAATAAGAAAGACACAAAAATCAAAATCAGAAGCTATGAATTCATTGAAATATCTTAACATATGAGCAAAGCAAGTTCTTCGAATTTCTTGAAAGAATCACTTGAAGACATTGTCTCATCCAGTGAGACTGACACTTCTTATCGCAATGGTTATGTGCAATGTGCCTAGCAAAATCAGAACAAAAAATGAAGTAAATTATGTTATATCACAAGCTACAAGAGATATTTCTAGATTCAATAATCAAATCTGAAACTTAATCTTATGAACAAAACAATACCTCTTGTAGCTTGTGTCATCTCTCTCTTACTCTCCCTAAGCACTTCTGCAATTTACCAAAAAAGAATAATTTCAGATTGGAATTTATAAAATAAACAAGAAAAAAATTAATAGCTCCTGCAACAAAAACAATTCTGGAAAGAGCTACCTTTAGATTGCTTTTATCCTTGTAGTTTTTACGAATATGCATCAAGTATCAGATGGAAATTTTAGGGAAAGTCGTTAGCTTTCTATACAGCTACGAGATCGAGAACAAGAGAAGGACCGAGAGATCATACCTTGTAGAAAATCAAACCACCAGATTTGTTAATTATGACTGTAAATCGCTGCCATTTTTTAGAAATAGAGAGATTAGAGAAAAGATACATACTAAGAGAAGGAGATACCGGTGGCTAACCTTGGTGGAGGCGGCGGCGAGATAGTGGTCGGTGAGATCGGAGGAGGCAGAAACTAGTTTGGAACGGTGGCCGTGTGTAGATCTGAAGAAGAGAAAGAGAGGTTTTTAGAAAAAAATAAAAAGAGAGGAGGCGGCAGTCAGTTTTTAGAATGAAAATTAGAGTTATCATAGTAAGTTTCCTTTATATAAGGGGATAAAATTTCCGGTTAGATTTATAATTTCCGGTCTAGGAGACTTCATTTGAAGTCTTCTATACTCTAACATCTAAATAGACTTCACTTGAAGTCTGCCAAACTCTAAACTCTAAATAGACTTTATGTGAAGTCTCAAAAGTTAAATAGACTTCACCCGAAGTCTACTACTCCGAAATCCTAAATCGAATATTTTCAATATATTATTTAAAGTCCTAAATAAAAACTTATATCAAATATTCAAAATGTTTAATATATTCATAATTTAACAATTATATACAAATTTAAAATTTATAAACCCTAAATCTAACCTTAAATGTGAAAGCATGCTTCTAACTTATAATGTCAAATCATTACACATATTTCGGACTCGTAATTCGGAGACATATACAAAATCACATACATAACTCAAAATTTAACATTATTTTATAGTTAACTCAACTTTAAAACCGAACCCTACACTATAATTTCTACAAAATTGTTTACTCTAAACTCTAAACCATAAATACGAATTCCTAAACCTAAACCATTACAACCATAAACTCATGAAACTTATAAATATCAAACATCAATAACTACCAACAAGTGAACACATCAATATATAAACATATGGTTATGAACAAGCTTATTTGGTATCCCATGTATTTATTTAGTATTCGTTTCATTATTACTATGTATTTCATTTATAATCTAATTTGTCTTTGTTTGTTTAATTTGTTTTAATTTTGTGAAATTTTATTTTTTACACTTCACAATTGTTTATAATTTGGTCATGAATATAAATTTTTAATCAAACTAATTTTTGTTAATTTATAAATTTAAATATTTTATGTAATTATGGAGTAGACTTCTTTTGAAGTCTACGAAGTGCAAATTAGACTTCCTGTGGAGTCTACGAGTTCAAATTCTAACTAAAGTCTATATAGTAGACTTCTCTATTTCGTTGCAGACTTCTCGAGGGTTAAAACGGTAATTGTGTGTTCCGTTTTTTGTTTAGTCATAAGGGGTGTAGTTGTAATTTCACTATCCATTTGGATTACTTTTGCCAAATATGAGATAAAGGGTGTACATTTGCATTTCAAATGAAATTTTAAGTCATTTTTAGTAAAACCCCTTTATAAAAATGGCAGATCCATGATTTTTTCTTTAAAGGATAGAGTGAGTAACAAATCCTATGTACTCTTAATGTTTGAAATATGCTTGATTAAAATTCTAGGTTAATCAATGGAAATAACAGTTGTAAACTTGTTATAATTAGCGAGAGATTAGGTTCCACAGTAACAATAATGAATGAATGATATAATTTAGCAAAACAGTTGCTAGTAAACCTGAAAATATTAATATATTCTTAAACCTTACATTATTTGAAATTAATATAAACCATTTTATTTTGTTTGAAGAGCAGTATTTGAGTATAGTTGGACAGTAATTAAGTTTCAACCTATATATTTTCATTAATTTTGTTATCCGACTTTCATGAATCAAAGCAGTTGAATAAAAATATAATAGATAAGAAAAGCTTTATGTCTTTTTATCAACTTTTCTTCGAACTAAGGTAAGGTAACATGCTAACATTGATGATACTTCCAATCCAAAAGATGTCTCATCTAGCTAGATACTGTTCGTACGAATAAACGAAAATATATTGGGCCATAATGTATATATTGGACTATTGTATATAAAATCTTATAATTAACTAGAGTTTTAGATTAAGGTTGATTAAGTTTGTATAAACAGATGTAGCCTCCTTGTACAATGGAATAAGAGAGGATTATCTTTTCACGTTAAACTTTGCATGGTATCAGAGCCAAATCGATCCCTAAACTCGATTTAGCAATGGGTGATGCAATGATGAAGAAGACGAATCCTTCCTCGGTGTATACTCTCTCTGCAAAGGATGATCCCGAGAATGTTATCACCAAAGTGGCATTGACAGGGAAGAATTACGAGGAATGGTCTCGCCGAATGCAAACTGCTCTTCGAGCAAAGAGGAAAATCGGCATGATTGATGGATATGTGACTACACCAGCAGCAGGTTCAAATGAAGAAGAAGATTGGTTGACCATAAATTCCATGGTGGTTTCCTGGATTTACAACACTATTGATTTATCGATTCACTCGACTATTTCGGATCTTGAGATTGCGAAAGAACTATGGGATAGTATCCAAAAACGTTTTTTCTGTTTCGAACGAGGTCCGTGTGCAATAGCTAACAAAGGAATTGGTAAGCTGTGTGCAAGGACACATGATTATTGAATAGTATTCTGCAACGATGCATGAGATGTGGGAGAATCTGGCTCAGATTGAACCAAAATCAGTATGAACCTGTGCTCACAGGGCTGAAGATGATCGATTGAATGAAAAGAGGAAACTACATCAGTTTATGTTGGGATTGAATGGGTTAATCTATAGCACGGTTCAGACAAATATTCTTAATACTGTTCCGTTACCAAGCATATATCAGGCCTACAACATGTTAATTCAAGAAGAACAATTACGTGGAGCTGATTGTGTCATCGAGCAGCGTGCTGAAGCAACAGCCTTTGTTGTTCAACCAATGGGAAACAGAAGACACAAGCCTAAATTCGACAAAAATCAGGTATGTACCTTATGTAACACCCCCGATCATGGCCTAACCGGAAGCGTTACTAATTCATACTTAGTTGTCCAATCCGAGGTTTCTGGAACGCATCCAAGTAAACCCTAGACCAAACTTCTACGTACAAATCCCTATCGAATACAACTCAAGGCTTGCCAACCCCAAATTATACTAGATAGTTAGTTTGCTCGGACTAGAACTAGGCATCATATGAAACCCGAATATTGCAAACACATTTTTATACATAATTATACATAGGATTTTAAACGTGTTACAAAACGTATATTCATTAAGTTTGGCCATGAGTCTAACACTCCAAAACGTTAATGTACATAATAGACATTATTCGTTTACAAAAGGCAAGAAACACTACCACTGATTCTTCCTAATGCTCCTTCTTCCCCAACGGTCTACCCACTAACGGTTACCTGCAAAACAAGTAGAGTCATAAGCAACTAGTGTGCTTAGTGAGTCAAGGCTCCCCTAAACAAGCATATAATATCCCAACCAAACCCAAAATAACAATCACACGCAACATGTATAATATTAACCATCATAGTAATAATTTACGTTCTTTATAATTATAAGTTTAACTTTCACATTTTTAATAAGGCCTCATGTGATTGACTACTTCCCAACCCTTGACACCACTAGGCATCACCAGACCCGTAGCCACTAAGGATAGACAAGCCGATGATCCTTCACCCGTTCCAATGGCCTTAATTGATAAGGTATCACACCGAAAATTCTGCATCGTCATGCAGTACACGGCCATAGGCTGCAATCCCGTCTCTCCGTGTCTTCGTGTACTTAAACTAGTACTCACTATGACTAGTTAAGTCACGGAATCTAGGGAAGAGTCTTACCACGTTTTTCATAAGTGTATAAAGTTTACCGAACACTTAAGTTGCTAATAAACTTATACCAATTTCAGTCTCATAAGTTTATTAAGTTTACCGAACACTTAAGTTGCTAATAAACTTATAAACATATAGTATATTTTTCATTCTTAACATTTTCAATCTCATTAGTTTATAAAGTTTACCGAACACTTAAGTTGCTAGTAAGCTTATAAACGTATAGTATAACTTTTATTCTTAACGGTATTGCCCAATTTTTAAAGAGTAATTTTATTGCACAAGTTAGAGCTTTTAAGCCATCTAACGTGTGACTTAATTCAAGTGTACCAAAACCTCACGAAATTTATAATATAAGCACGCAACAAACATCACCAAGACTCACCTTTAATTGGTGAACGATCCTGGTTCGGGTCACGGTTTCTACCCACGTTTTCTTTTGCTTAACATGGCTGGGATTTCTGTATAGAAATACTTGGGCTGTTAACACGATTTGATTATATGTTTTCCCAAGGAAACTGGATCAGAATGGTCACGGGTCTCACCTAGACCGAACTGATTTTTCCACCGATTTATGTTGCCCTTTTTCAAACCTAACCAAGACTGAAACCATGATTTTTGGGACGGTTCCAATCATTTAACACAAAAACTAAGGTTAGATTTAGGTCCAGAATAAAAAATCGAGTTGGACTAGAAGGGTTTTGGATCCAGAACCTTACCCTAATATTCGTCCACTACACCCGTCTACGGTTCACGACAGTCTGCCTGTGGTAAGAACTGCTTGATCCGACTGGTACAGCTGGTATGAACGATGCTAGATTGACTGATTTAGGTTAAGAAATTCAACTGATGATCGAATAGAGCAGGACAGTGGGTGTATATATAGAATCCGTACCAAGCAGGTGAAGCAGACAGGCAGGCAGGTGAAGCAGGCAGGCAGGTGAAGCAGGCAGGCAGGTCAGCCTTTCCTCCACCCATTACTGCCCATGGTGCGACACCTGGCAGTGACTAATGCTTGACCCATCTTTGACCCAGGCATGTGGAAAGCACGCTCAGACTCACGTTCTTCATATACAGACACACACCAACACACGGATGGCACAAGCACACAGGCAGGTGACTAAGCTGCTTATCCGCGGTTCACGGCAAAACTGCCGGTTTTAATCTGGTTCGACCCAGAATCATTTCCCTCGATCCAAACTGAATTTTCTTCGACCCAAACTCTCTTTATACATCCTTTATATCATTTCCATGATTTACTAAGTGATTGAAATATTCTGGTCATTCTTTTCCGTCCCATCAAGTTGTTAAAGCTCTCCAAAATGTCGACCAAGTTATAGCAATTGGTTAATCCCTTAACCCAACTGACCATGGTAACGTCCCATATGCTTCCTAGGTCTTTCCTTGATGATTTTTGAGAAATTATTCTTAGTCTTAACACGGGTCACTACATTCTCCCCCCTTAAAAGAATTCGTCCCGAATTCTTAAGGGTTAGATACTCCGCCTTCTTGAGCTTCGTCAGAATTTATGAAGAGCTCAGGGTGAGACATTCTAAATTTCTCTTCGTCTTCCCAGGTGACTACCATCCTATGTTGTTTTCCCCAAAACACCTGAACTTGTGAAATTTCCCTATTCTTTAACTTTTTAATCCTTCTTTCTCCTATCCGTAGTGGTCCTTCTGGATAAGTGAGGTTAGTTCGAAGATCTTTTATCTGCTCTGGTTCTACAGTGTTCGGTTCACGGATATGTTTACGTAGCATGGATACATAAAATACTGGATGCAGTGCCATATCTGATGGAAGATCTAACCGATAAGCCACTTCTCCTACTCTTCCCTCAATACGGTATGGTCCTATAAACCTCGTGGCTAATTTTCCTACCTTCCCAAATCTATCCTTCCCTTTTTTGAGCGGCCACTTTTAGAAATACCCAATCGCCAGCTTCAAAAATGATTTCTCTTCTGTTCTGATCGGCATACTTCTTTTGCCGATCCTGAGCCTTCTTCATATTCTCCCGAACCATTCGAATTTTATCGGTTGCCTCTTCTACTAACTCAGGTCCTATGATCTGACGCTCCCCAACTTCTGTCCAACAAACAGGGGTTCGACAAGGTCGTCCGTATAAGGCTTCATAGGGAGACATACCGATGCTAGTGTGGTAACTGTTGTTGTATGAGAATTCTACCAACGGTAAGAAGCCTTCCCAGCTTCCTGCCCAATCTAACACACACATCCGTAGCAGATCCTCCAACGTTCTTATAGTTCTTTCTGTCTGCCCATCTGTCTCAGGATGGAATGCCGTACTCATATGCAAGTCTGTGCCTAAGGCTTGTTAAAAAGCTTTCCAGAATTGTGCTGTAAACCTTGGGTCACGATCAGATACTATATTGGCTGGAACACCATGCAATTTTACTATCTCCTTCAAATATAGCCCAGCCAATATTTCTATGTTGTCAACTAACTTTACGGGTAGAAAATGAGCATTTTTTGTTAAGCGATCCACAACTACCCATATTGCATCATTGCCGCGCCCTGGTGCCCTTGGTAATCCAGTTATAAGGTCCATGGCTACTGCGTCCCATTTCCATTCTGGGATCGGTAGACTTTGCAATAGACCCCCTGGCACTTGATGTTCGACTTTGACTTGCTGACAAATTTGACATTCTGCTACCCATTGCGCAACAGACCATTTCATTCCCGACCAATGATAATACTGACGGATATCTCGATACATCTTGGTACTTCCAGGATGAATACTCAGTAATGAGTGATGTGCGGTTCTTAGAAGTTCCTCTCGCAGGCCTTGTCCTTTAGGCACTGTTATTCTTTTGTTTAGCAGTAGAGTTCCATCCGTAGCTAAATGATATCCACTCCTATTGGGTTCATCCTAGTCATTAAGCTCCTCAATTATTTTCTTTAGACTGTCATCCTCTTTCTGTTCCTGTCGAATCCTTTGTAGTAGACTTGCCTGATTTATCACTTGTAATTCCAATGGCTCACTGGTCTCTCCTTCTAGGAATGATAATTTTATCATCTAAAATTCTGCGGTTAGGGTCATTAAGTCTCTTTTTACATCAGAATCTACCCTGCGGTGACTCAAAGCATCTGCTACTACATTTGCTTTCCCCGGATGGTATGAAATTTCTAGATCATAATCAGCTACAAACTCCATCCATCTTCTTTGTCTTAGATTAAGATCTGGTTGAGTAAACAAATACTTCAAACTTTTGTGGTCGGTGAGGACTTGCACGGTTTCTCCATAAAGATACGATCGCCATATCTTGAGAGCAAATACTACGGCAGCCATCTCCAGATCATGGGTTGGATAATTCTCTTCGTGCCTCCTTAATTGTCGTAATGCATAGGCAATGACCTTCTTGCCTTGCATTAACACGCATCCCAATCCTACCCTCGATGCATCAGTGTAAACTATGTATGGTTGGCTCGGTTCTGGTAATGCTAGGATTGGTGCAGTAGTTAAGGCCTCCTTCAATTGGTCGAACGCCTTTTCTACTTCCTCATTCCACTGAAAAGTTATACCCTTCCCCGTCAGACGGGTTAAAGGTTTGGCTATAGTGGAGAAATCCTTCACAAATTTTCGGTAGTACCCAGCTAATCCCAAAAAACTCCGAGTTTCCGTGGCACTGGTTGGTTGTGGCCATTCTCGGATTGCTACAATCTTTTCAGGGTCGACTGATACTCCTTGTCCTGATACCCGATGTCCTAAGAATCCTATTTCCCTTCTCCAGAAACATCATTTGCTAAATTTAGCAAAAAGCTTTTGACTTTTTAAGCATTCCAACACCTTCCTCAAATGTTCTGCATGTTCTTCTGCACTTCGTGAGTAGATTAGGATGTCATCGATGAAGATGATAACAAATTCATCCAAGTAGTCTCGGAAGACTTCATTCATTAAATGCATAAATGCTGCCAGTCCATTTGTTAGGCCAAAAGGTATGACCACAAATTCGTAATGGCCATAACGTGTTCTAAATGCCGTCTTCATTACATCGGCTTCAGAGACGGAGATTTGGTGATAGCCAGATGCTAAGTCGATTTTTGAAAACCAGTTTGCTCCTAGCAGTTGGTCTAATAGTTCATCAATCCTGGGCAACGGATACTTGTCTTTAATTGTAACGTTGTTGATTCCCCGATAGTCTATACACAACCGCATGCTTCCATCCTTCTTCTTAACGAATAGGACTGGAGCTCCCCAAGGGGAAGAACTTGGTCTAATAAACCCTTTCTCCAAAAGGTCCTCCAACTGCTTCTTCAATTCTGCTAATTCTGCCGGGGCCATCCGATATGGTGCTTTAGCGATTGGTGCGGCTCCCGGTTTGAGAGATATAGTAAATGGATCATTGCGAGATGGTGGTAACCCTTCCAAGGGTTTAAACACATCCTCAAATTCACAGACTATTGGAATCTCTTCAAGCTTTGGTTTTTCTTTGGAGTCTTCTTCGACCAGGTTACTAAGTAGGCTTCACCTTCCGCAAGGGCCTTTTCAGCTCTCAAAGCTGTCACAAAAGATATTCCCGAACTCGGATTTATTCCATAGTACGCTATGGAAGGTTGTCCACTTTCCTCAAAGGTGATTCTTCCTCTTCCACAGTCTAGGTGTGCTTGATAGGTTGCTAACCAGTCCATTCCTAAGATAACTTCGTACCGTTCTAAGGGAATGACTAAGAGATTGGCTAAATAGACCTTTTCCTCAACTAGAACCGGAACTCTCAAATAACAATTCTCGGCATTGAGAATTTGGTCTCCGGGTGTTAGGACGGGCACACATACCTTTACCACCGTAAGGGTCCCCTCAAACCCTGTAACGACCTCAGGGATACAAAACTATGTGTCGCGCCTGAGTTAAACAAGACGTGTGTGGGTACGCCACAGACACGTAATGTTGCTAGACAAACATTAATTTTTTTTTTCCATTTATATTTCTTATATTTATCACATAATCATCAAGCAACTCAATCATAAATTCAATTAATTATACGATGAGTTATAAACCCACACATACCTGAAATGGGACCTTTAGAAGGTCGTGAGGATTCAGGTTTATCTAAGGGATAGACTCTCCCTGCGATTGCTTGACGTTTGGGCGTCGGCTCCACTACTCCTTGTGTAGCAAATGCTTGCACTGCTGGGGGTCGGGTAGATTGTACTGGCTGAATGGCATGGGTGATTGGACATGAAGTCGCATAGTGCCCCTTCTCTCCACATGTAAAACATGTAATGTAGGCTGGCACGGGTCTCGTCTGTCCCATGTTAGGGCATGCCCGGTAATAGTGTCCTGGACGTCCACATCTATAACACTTGGGCAGGGAATCCATCGTTGGTGTACCCCTACCATCTCTGTTCCCATGTCCTCGTGCTAAATTCTGTCCTCTTCCTATATTTTGACCTCGTCCCGAACTATGACCTCTTCCAAAACCTTGTCCTTGCCCCAAGGTTTGACCCCTCTCAACGGGTTGGAACTCATGTGCTCCCAACGCTTGTCTAGATGTTCGCGACTGCGGAATTTTCCGAGAGTAGAAAGCTTGTTCCGCTCCTATGACATCTTCTACATTGACTGCTCTTTCTACGAGCTCAAACAGGGTACGAAAGTCCACTGCAAGTAAGCAGTTCATAATCTCTGGCCTCAGTCCTCGTAAAAACTTCCTAATCACGGTTGCCTCGTCACTGGGTCCATAATGTGCATAACGTCTTAGACGAGTAAATTCAGCCTCATATTCTCGAACACTACGCTCTCCTTGACTTAACTCTTGGAATTTCCTTTCCAATCGGTCCTTCGCCTCCGGCGGAAAATACTTCCGTTCAAACTCTCTACGGAAATCGGACCATGTAGGATCTATGGCTCCATAATGCATTTTCATACTATCCCACCAACTGCTTGCATCCCTCATCAAGTAGTGTACTGTTACATCCGTCTTAAACCCTTCCGGACAACGGATTGCCTCGAAGTTCCGCTCGATATGTCATATCCAAGCATCGGCCTCGAATGGATCTGTGCTTCCGAAGAATCGTCTAGTCCCCATATTCTTCATCATCATAACCATCAAATGGACGAGATGATCGGAACCGAGAACCGAGAGGGCGAGAGCACCGAGGACCATTCCATGAGGAACGTCATCATCCACATGGAGCGGGTCCAAGTGGAACACAACATGAACCAATGACCACAGAGGATCAATTGATGAACGCGGTGCGACGCTCTGATACCACCTTTGTAACACCCCTGATCATGGACTAACCGGAAGCGTTACTAATTCATACTTAGTTGTCCAATCCGAGGTTTCTGGAACGCATCCAAGTAAACCCTAGACCAAACTTCTACGTACAAATCCCTATCGAATACAACTCAAGGCTTGCCAACCCCAAATTATACTAGATAGTTAGTTTGCTCGGACTAGAACTAGGCATCATATGAAACCCGAATATTGCAAACACATTTTTATACATAATTATACATAGGATTTTAAACGTGTTATAAAACGTATATTCATTAAGTTTGGCCATGAGTCTAACACTCCAAAACGTGAATGTACATAATAGACATTACTCGTTTACAAAAGGCAAGAAACACTACCACTGATTCTTCCTAATGCTCCTTCTTCCCAAACGGTCTACCCACTAACGGTTACCTGCAAAACAAGTAGAGTCATAAGCAACTAGTTTGCTTAGTGAGTCAAGGCTCCCCTAAACAAGCATATAATATCTCAACCAAACCCAAAATAACAATCACACGCAACATGTATAATATTAACCATCATAGTAATAATTTACGTTCTTTATAATTATAAGTTTAACTTTCACATTTTTAATAAGGCCTCATGTGATTGACTACTTCCCAACCCTTGACACCACTAGGCATCACCAGACCCGTAGCCACTAAGGATAGACAAGCCGATGATCCTTCACCCGTTCCAATGGCCTTAATTGATAAGGTATCACACCGGAAATTCTGCATCGTCATGCAATACACGGCCATAGGCTGCAATTCCGTCTCTCCGTGTCGTCGTGTACTTAAACTAGTACTCACTATGACTAGTTAAGTCACGGAATCTAGGGAAGAGTCTTACCACGTTTTTCATAAGTGTATAAAGTTTACCGAACACTTAAGTTGCTAATAAACTTATACCAATTTCAGTCTCATAAGTTTATTAAGTTTACCGAACACTTAAGTTGCTAATAAAATTATAAACATATAGTATAGTTTTCATTCTTAACATTTTCAATCTCATTAGTTTATAAAGTTTACCGAACACTTAAGTTGCTAGTAAGCTTATAAACGTATAGTATAACTTTTATTCTTAACGGTATTGCCCAATTTTTAAAGAGTAATTTTATTGCACAAGTTAGAGCTTTTAAGCCATCTAACGTGTGACTTAATTCAAGTGTACCAAAACCTCACGAAATTTATAATATAAGCACGCAACAAACATCACCAAGACTCACCTTTAATTGGTGAACGATCCTGGTTCGGGTCACGGTTTCTACCCACGTTTTCTTTTGCTTAACATGGCTGGGATTTCTGTATAGAAATACTTGGGCTGTTAACACGATTTGATTATATGTTTTCCCAAGGAAACTGGATCAGAATGGTCACGGGTCTCACCTAGACCGAACTGATTTTTCCACCGATTTATGTTGCCCTTTTTCAAACCTAACCAAGACTGAAACCATGATTTTTGGGACGGTTCCAATCATTTAACACAAAAACTAAGGTTAGATTTAGGTCCAGAATGAAAAATCGAGTTGGACTAGAAGGGTTTTGGATCCAGAACCTTACCCTAATATTCGTCCACTACACCCGTCTACGGTTCACGACAGTCTGCCTGTGGTAAGAACTGCTTGATCCGACTGGTACAGCTGGTATGAACGATGCTAGATTGACTGATTTAGGTTAAGAAATTCAACTGATGATCGAATAGAGCAGGACAGTGGGTGTATATATAGAATCCGTACCAAGCAGGTGAAGCAGACAGGCAGGCAGGTGAAGCAGGCAGGCAGGTCAGCCTTTCCTCCACCCATTACTGCCCATGGTGCGACACCTGGCAGTGACTAATGCTTGACCCATCTTTGACCCAGGCATGTGGAAAGCACGATCAGACTCACGTTCTTCATATACAGACACACACCAACACACGGATGGCACAAGCACACAGGCAGGTGACTAAGCTGCTTATCCGCGGTTCACGGCAAAACTGCCGGTTTTAATCTGGTTCGACCCAAAATCATTTCCCTCGACCCAAACTGAATTTTCTTCGACCCAAACTCTCTTTATACATCCTTTATATCATTTCCGTGATTTACTAAGTGATTGAAATATTCTGGTCATTCTTTTCCGTCCCATCAAGTTGTTAAAGCTCTCCAAAATGTCGACCAAGTTATAGCAATTGGTTAATCCCTTAACCCAACTGACCATGGTAACGTCCCATATGCTTCCTAGGTCTTTCCTTGATGATTTTTGAGAAATTATTCTTAGTCTTAACACGGGTCACTACACCTTATGCTCTAAAATAGGATATAATGTTGATACATGTTTCAAGAAACATGGTGTTCTTGATTGGTGGACTGAGAAATATGGAAGTGGAGCTACTGGTTTTGGTCGTGGTCCGATACGTGTTCCAGAAAAGACTACTGGCCCGATACGTGCTTCGAGATCTCCTCCCCGTCGACTTTGGTGTAACGGGCGGCCCAACATTTGTTGCTCATGTCATTGGAAGTCTCCAACTGCCAGTAGTTGATGAGACCCTTCCAAACTGCCGGGTTGAACCACTCCGGCATGGCATGCTCGGGGTTATGCTTCCATTTTTTTTTCCATCGGCCGAGCTGATCGACAAGGCGATGCATCGCCTTGTCGTCGAAACATTCCCGGACCAGTGTCGTGATCTCGGGATCCTAGTTGTATTTTTGCTACAATTTTTTTTAATTAGTATAAATTAAAATTATAAATTAAATTAGAAATAAAAAATAACATTGAAAAATAAAATTACCGCAAAAGTGTGAAACCACCTATCCCACGTTTATTGAGGAACCTTGCTACAATTCGGGTACGGGGCTTTGAAATCCCGCTCGATCAACTTCCTAACAGCCTTTCCAACTTCATTTTTCGAGAACCTGAAAAAAATGAAAAAATTAGTTTATAAACAATATTAAAAAATTAATTGTTTGTTAATTAATTAATTGAAAAAGAAAATTTACCATGTAGTGTTAGGCGAAAGATGCGTATCCAATTTCGGTAACACACCTCGTGCAGGACTAACGGAAGTTGCTCCAGCGTCATATGTTGGAAGTCTGGATCCCCGGACGGCTCAGATGGTGGTGGAGCATGCTGAAATGGTTGCGTCTCCAGAAGAAATTCTGGGATATGAGAAGTCGATGTAGTAGGACCTCCGTGTCGTGAGTGAGATACACCATGTCGCGGTGCAGGTGTACCGAAGGCGGATAGAAAACTAGTATACTCATTCCTCGGATCATCCATCTGCAATATAATATTTAAAAAATTAAATTCTATACACAATAAAAACATTTACTAATACATTTAAATGTAAAAACTAATATTTTAACTTAAATCTAAAATTCCATACGAAACTAATATTATCCACATAAATATCTAAAAAGTACACGAGTTCCATACCTATTTTCTATCCTAACCATTTAAAAACAAATATATAAAATATTAAAAATTTAAATTAAAAAAATTATTACCTTGTATTGTAGAGAGATAACCGTGTAGAGAAAAGGTGGAGAGGATGGTTGTGAGGAGAAAGCAACGAGATTTCGCTGGTTATATAGAATTTTATAAGGTCGTAGTTTAATCGCAAATCCGTAGTAAAATAGCACCAAATTTTCACATAATAGTAATTTTTGACCAGATTTGCGAGGCATTTGCCACGTAGTGTCATAAATGCCTCGCAAATCTGGTCAAAAATTTACCATGCAACAAACATGCAAAGTGAATTTTTTGTTTTACCGCCAAGGTTTGCGAGGCATTTGCGACGCCACGTGGCAAATGCCTCGCAAATTTTGGCAAGGTTTGCGAGGCACTTGCGACTAAACCAATCAAACAATAAAAAAATAAGGTTTAAGGTTTAGGATTTAGGATAAAATCATAGGTCATACATATAAACATGCTATAAATATACATTAGGGTTTTGAGTTTACGGTTTCGGGAAATTATATAACTGATTCGAAAATCGGTTGTAAAGTAATCGATTCATCATGCATGAAGTATATATAGTTATATACTTAATCTCTACAGGTTTAACCAAAATATAGATGTTGTCCGAGAAATTAAAAAATCCATATATGTAACAATATATGAACACTATATATCTTTAGTGTTTAGAATATAATTAGTGTTTAGGGTCTAATTAGGGTTTAGGGTCTAATTAGGGTTTAGGGTATAATTAGGGTTTAGAGTCTAACTAAGCTCCTACTATTGCGACTAATTTGCATCGTTGTATCGCAATTTTGTGACTAATTTGCCTCGTGGTGTCGCAAACTCGTCGTAAAATTCATATTTTGCGACTAGTTTGCGACTTGACGCCGCAAACTAGTCGCAATTTGGGCTTAGTTTATTTAAAAAAAAAAAACACGATACATAATTCTTTCAAAAGCTTACTAAAACACATGATACTAGAAACATAAGTTTGTCCATTTTTGTCTTCTTCGTCGTCATCGTCAACGTCGTCCCCTTTATCAAACTCGTCGGACTCCGCTTGACCATCAGACTCCTCACATATGACTTCAAGTCCCCTATAAAGCGGGTCAATTATAGTCATATCATTTATTGAATCGACGGGGATGGAAACTTCTTTTGTCCTATCAGGTTGAACGGGCGGTAGATCATCATCAGCTAACCCCCCCCCTGGGCAATTCGACCCCGTGGATTAACTTTAATAACGGACAACCAATTCTGATCACGTCGGACCCGATTACGAGGGTAAGGAATGAAGACCACTTGCTCCGCCTGAGATGCTAAAATGAACGGCTCGAACTTGGCAGTGTAACTCCTGTGTCCCTTGACATCCACGACTCCGAATCTGCTTGATATCTACGATTTCTTTCAAGATACCGTAGAAGTTGGTATTTGCAGTGGCCCTTCGTTGTCCATGCGCAAATGTATGGAAAATAAATCTGCGAGTACAATACATCTTAGCGGTTCTTATATGTGCGATATGTCCCCTCACGAACTCATGCACCCACAGAGGCCAAGTTCCTAGCCGAGTCCTCCTATTGGTCACCTACATGGCCAAATGCAATATTTGTTGATTACTAATTAATATCAGATATATATATATATATATAAAAGAATGGTTAGTTACATTCTCTCTCATCCATCCTGCGAAATCACGTTCAACGTATGTTCTCACTTCTTGGTCGTCAAGTCCCGGAAATGCTTCCCTGTATTTGCTGTTCAAGCATCCTGTACGTGTGCAACATAATGAAGGATGATTATAATTAATTTATATGTATACATATCAAACGACTTGTTTTCTACTATACCTCTCATACGGTTGAAAGTAGTCACAGTTTAGCAAGATATATGTATGAGTTGCATGACAATGCTTGTAATCAGACCACTCAGTTTCAATTACTTTACCACCCATTTGGCCTACATCCGAGAAGACATCGACTACTCCCACATCAAGATATGTTCGCCCAACCCCACCATCGTCGTATCGTTTACAACTTGTTTTCTTTGTTTTCACCGTTGGGCTAAAGTAGTAACTCGAGAAATTAGATGTCTCCTCGGTCAAACTTCCTGCCATGATCGATCCCTCAACCTGTGCGTGATTTTTTGCTTTCATCTTCAAATGTTTGAAGAACCTTTCGAACGGGTACATCCATCGAAATTGGACTGGTTCACTAAGATCCAACTCATGTGGTAAGTGGACTACCAGATGTTCCATCACGTCGAAAAACGAGGGAGGACATATCTTCTCCAAGTTGCAAAGAATAAGTGCGATGTCTGACTTCAATTTCAAGATATCGTCCACAGTTAATGTTCGAGCACATATCTCTAAAAAATGCCCCAGTACCTGAAATTATGTACTACGTACAACTTAAAAACTACACACACACATATATATATATATATATAAGAATAATACCTGCTAGTGCCTCGTAGATGTTATTTGGTAGAAGCTCCTACAATGCAAATGGCAGTAGTCATTGCATGAATACATGACAATCATGGCTCTTCATTCCAGAATTTTTTTGTCCTTGCTCGATATACCTTTAGAACGTTGACACATATCCATCTGGGAACTCGACATCATCCTTAACCCACTTAAACAAACTATTCTTTGCATCCAATGATAACCGGAAAATAGGAATCAGTGCCCTACCATCACTTGTAATGTGCAACTAAGGCCTTGCACATATACGAGAGAGATCCAAACGTGATTTCAGATTGTCTTTCATTTTACCCGGAACATTCAACAACGTGTGGATGATATTTTCGAAAAATTTCTTCTCGACGTGCATGACATCCAAATTGTGCCTCAAGAGATGATCCTTCCGGTATGATAGTTCCAAGAATATACTCTTCTTATGCCAGTTATGATACTGCCCATATCCGACATATTAGCAAGGACACTGTGCCAGTTACCCCCACTTTTGCAGTTACTTCAGCACCACAATAATCTATTTGCGCTTCCAACTGTTCCCCTGAAAGATAAACGGGGGGGGGGGGGACTTTGACGGTTTTGTTGTTCTTGAACAACTTCTTGTTTTTCTATACGGATGACCCAATGGCAGAAACCGACGATGACAACCGAACCCGGAAGTTTTGCGTCCATTCATCAATTGAAACGCATCAGTCTGATCCAGATAGTAAGGACATGATAATTTCCCGTGAGTTGTCCATCCAGATAACATCCATAGGCGGGGAAGTCGCTTATGGTCCACAGAAGGACAACCTTCATGGTGAAGTTTCGGTAGTTTGATGAATCGAACGTTCGTACACTGACATGCCACAACTCCTGTAATTCGTGGATCAGAGGCTGCAAGAAGACGCCAAGAGATCTTTTTTGGATGCTTAGGCCCCGGAACAAGAATTCTCAGGAAGAAAAATTCTCGATGCATGCACATATCCATAGGTAAATTATAAGGCGTTACTATGACTAGCCACAATGAGTATTGCCTACCAGACATACCAAACAGACTAAACCCATCAGTGCAAAGACCCAAATAAAAATTTATATGTTCTTCAGGAAAGGCCGAATGTACCGTGTTAAAGTGTTTCCACGCCTTCGCATCTGATGGATGAGAGATCACCCCTTCCTCACTAAAGTGTTCTGCGTGCTACCTCATTGCCCCAGCTGTCTGCTCCGATTGGTATAATTGCTTCAATCTATCTGTTATCGAAATATACCATATACGCTGGAATGACACCCTCGTGCGGCCACCTGTCTCTTTATATCTCTGTTTTTCGCAAAAATGACATTCCTGCAATTTAACATCATCTTTCTAGAAAATCATACAATTATCAATGCAGACGTCAATCATCTCAGATGGTAAACCAAGACTTGCGACCTGTCTATGTATTTCATAGTAACTCTCTGCCGAGTTATTACCCTCCGGCAAATACTCGTTAAACAATGCAGTCCATTTATCAATGCAATTTTCACTAATGTTATCTTCGCTTTTAATTCTCATCATCCTAGAAGCTAGTGACAATTTTGAAAGCCCTTCTCTACATCCTTCGTAGATGGGTTCATTAGCAGCGTCTAACATATCGTAAAACTTTTTAGAAATCGGGTTTGGTTTTTCAAAAGTATTATCATTGAACGAGGCCATAGTTTCATAAAATGCATCAGTAACCATCTCATGAAACCTATTCCCATCTCTATTAACATATCCATATTCAGTATAAACTTGGTGATGAGCATGCTGATCATAGTTATTATCAAAATTACCAGCGCCATCTTGATTGCCATGATAACTCGTACTTGAACTACCCGGAATATTAACAACAAAATCCTCCCCATGCGCAAACCAAACATAATAGTTAGGTAAAAACCCTCTCGTATATAAATGCTTCCAAACATTGTTTGGATCATTATGATCAATGTTCTCGCACTTAACACAAGGACAAAAAATATTGTTACCGTTGTCTCCCGTAAATGACTGATTTGTCACGTGGGTCAAAAATTGATCAAGACCATCTCTAAATTCTCTCATCACTTCACCGATATCTGGATCTCGGCGGTTTTCCATTATGCCCGAACCGTGTATATCTCATGTTGCCAAGACATGATCGATTATCGACTCTCCACAAAATATCAGATTTATATAGTGTTTTTTCGGAATAAAATCCTTTTGTGAGTAGATTTGGGATGTTTTTGATATGATTTTCGTCTCCCACATAGCTTGCTATTTATAGAGGATCAGTAATTTTTTCTACTGATTTGCGACCAACCTTTGTTACTAATTTGCTAGGACAAAATATTTGCAAGGCCTTTGCTAGTAATTTGCTACCCATTTGCGACCAAAATTTCAGTAGCAAAAAGCAGTTGAAAAGCATAGAAAACGTGTGTACCAACTTGCTAAATATCCTCGCAAATCAGTCTCAAAGCCTAGAAAAAATCTTTCGCCGCAAATGCCTCGCAAATTTGCAATGTCTTTGCTACGACCTTTCTTTTCTTCGCAAATTAGTCGCAAATTTGCGGATATTTGCGACAAAATTTTGCCACGCAAATTTACGACTAATTTGTGACCCCAATCGTAAAGGCATAGCAAACGCCTGGCAAATTTGTGACCTCATAATGTGGTCGCAAATTCTCCTCGTAAATGAGCATGTTTTCTTGTAGTGTATACTCAGAATGGGGAATAAGTTGGATAGCCTCCTGACTGGGGGAACTTATGCTCTCTAATAAGCTGTTATTAGACCCGACTTCAATGGGTGAGGCTAAGTTAATGGTTTAAGTGGAATTAGATAAGGCTTTTCCATAAAGGATTGTAGTTGTTGATAAAAAAGCAATGTCTCGATGGTGTCCGTTGAGTATTCTTGGATTCCAACCAAGTGTGGGAGATATGGACAATTAGGCCACAAGGAATCGCGATACCTTCTCCTCGACTAGCACAAGTCTTGCTCACTTGTTCCTGCCCTCATTGTTGTTAATGATGTTGTAAACGAAGTGGTTACAACAACCACTGAAGTTTTCAATGCTCCTACTGCTAGCCCCATCGCATCACATCAATCTCCTTTAGATTTTGCTCCACTTTATACACTTGTGAAAGTGGCTTATGGCACTTCAACCATTGATATTGCTGCACCTACACTAACTTCAGCCTCTCTACGTGAAGATGCAGAACCTGCATCCCCTTATGTTAATGTTCCTGTTGCACTTACTGCAACTACTCCTTCTGCGTTTGAAAACGCCAAAATTACCCCAATAATAGGTCTTCCTTCTGCTTTGGTAGCACTCTCTACTCATGTGTTAGATTCATTGACAAATGAAGATGAAAGTTTTGCCACCTTAGACTCAGACTCTTATGGTTTTGAGATAGGCGACTCCTCTCATATGTCTAGAGGAGAAAGACCAATTAAACCAACTCAAAAAGTCCAAGAGATGCAATGGAGTTTGGTAAGGGGACGAAAAAATAAAGGTCGAGGCGGACGAGGAGACTGCGGACCACCAGGTTAGGAGTATATAGAGCTCCTACATTCTCCCGTGATTGGTCATCATCGTCGCGGTAAACTCTCAAGTTCCATAAGTAGAATACATATGGTACTTTCTCTCATATGTTTATCTCAAATGTATGTTATCTCAATTGTAAGGTTCTTATCTAATAATTGTAAACTCTTGTTATCTTTAAATATCCTCAACTTTCAAATTTCGGCCATTAAAAGTCCCAACTTTGGCGTGGACAATTTAAAGCATCAACTTCTATTTAAATCCCAAACTTTCGTTGACTGAACCAAATTAGGCACGACGTTAGTCAACAGTTATATGTTGACTAATTCTATGATTAAAACGACTTAATAAATAAAAGGTTGGAGATTTTTTTGGTAAATAAAAAATTGGAGATTTTTTTGGTGGTAAGTAAAAAGTTGACGATTTTTTTGGTAAATAAAAAGTTGAAACTTTTTTTTATCCAAAATATTAGTTTTCCAAACATTGGATTAACGTAGTTAAAATGATTATAGCATTAATTACTATTGTGGACTAGTAAAAAAATTATAGATGAGAAAAAATAGTGAAATTACAAATTTATGAATTTTTCTTTTAATCTAATTCATTGGTTTTAGAAAAAATAAAGATATCAAAAGATGAAAGTACTGTTTTTTTAATCCAAATATGATTATTTATTTATAATTGTTTTGTGAATATTTACTAAAATTATAAGCATTGTTTCGAAGATTTTTAATCCTCTTAAACAACTACTAGGAGTCGTGGAGAACATAGTATTTAAGGGAGTTTCGGTCAAAGAACGACCAGAGAAGAAGATAACTATATAAAGTTTGCTCTGAAAATAATGAAAATGTTACATCACACAATAAAAATGTTAGTAAATTTTATATAGTTAATTTTATTGCAATTTTTCGCAATCATTGATTTTATTGTCGAAGATTTATAAATTTTATGAATTTCTCTTTTAATTAAAAAAAAAATCTTTCAAAATAAATTTTTATGACCATTTTCCCATATAACTGTCGCAATGAAAAATTTAACATATAATTTTTATGACCATTTTCCCATATAATTGTTCACAAATTTTACCAATGAATAATTAATCATATTCGGGTTATCTTTCGCAATCATTGATTTTATTGTTGAAGATTTATAAATTTTATGAATTTCTATTTTAATTAAAAAAAATCTTTCAAAATAAACTTACTACGATTTTGATTTTTTTATTTTGTATATTTTCTCATTTACAATTATTGTTTTTTCTATTCTACATCTTACTTAATGCTATAAGCATTTGTGAAAAAACAAATTTTTAGGCAAAATTTTTTTTCAACTTTTCATTGCCAAAAAAATTCCAAATTTTCGTCGATTGAGCCAAATTAGACACGACATTAGTCAACTATAACTAGTGTTAGTCAACAGTTATAGTTGACTAACGTCGTGCCTAATTTGGCTCAAGCAACGAAAGTTTGAGATTTAAAACAAAAGTCAAGAAAAGTTGATGTTTTAAATTGTCCACGCCAAAGTTGGAATTTTTAATGGTCAAAATTTGAAAATTGTAATTTTTTACGCCTATTTCTGCAAAAATTTTATATTTGGTTATAAATACATTTATTTATAATCGTATATGAATGATGTGGCAATTTAGCTCACCAGAGATATATGTGTATATGTAGATTGACGTTCTCTTGGATAATACAAACATTAAATATCAGAAAGTATTTGTTTTCTTACTTCAAACCTCTAAAAACATAGGAAACAATAAACATCTTCCAAAACTATTTCCCAATTGTAATATTTACATAATACATCATCTCCCCACCTTGTCTTGGGTTGTATTGTATAAAATATATAAAAAGATATAAGAGATAAAAAAATGTAAAAAAAGACAATAGTGAATTTTGTCGTTGTTCGTTGGTGGTGTTGCTTGATGGTGACATTAGGGTCAGCATGATGTCACGGACTAATTCCTTCCGAATCGATACGTGCGGCCTTAGCACATTTCCGTCCCTCGCGGTTGCTAAGTCAGCCTTACTCAAACTCGGACTTTGACCCTTAGAGAGATAAACCCACGAACTCTAGAGAGAGAAATGTTTAGAGAAATGTTTGTGTTTTATAAATTGTTGGATGATTTACAAATGAGGATCTCACCCCCTTATATACACTTTTACATCCCAAACGGACGGTGGAGATTAAACCGATCTAACGGTGGAGATTAACTCTCACCAACTCTCACCACCAACTTCACCAACTCTCCCCACCAACTTCACCAACCCATTTCCACCAACTTCACCAACCCATTTCCACCAACCCATTCCCACCAACTCTAGATTTATGGGCTAATTTCGTTTGGGCCTAAAATGGGCCGTGGGCCTAAAATGGGCTGTGACATCCTCCCCCACCTAATTCGGTGACGCCCTCGTCGCCGTATACGCCTTGAGGTCTTCCCGGAATTGCCACAAGTCTTGTTCTGGTTCCCACGTTGCCTCTGCCTCTGGCTGTCCCTTCCACTTGATGAGGAAGTGATTTTGACGTGGAACTCCTCGTTTCCGCACTTCCTTGGATGCCAGTACCTTTTCGATCTCTTTATCGTAAGACTTGGTCATGATAGGCGGTGCCCGGGTTGAAACGCCTCGGTCTTGATCCTCTGCATCGCCATGATATGGCTTAAGCATACTCACATGGAAGACCGGATGAATCTTAAGAGTATCCGGTAAGTCCAATCGGTAGGACACCTTTCCCACCTTCGCCACAATCTCGAACGGTCCTTCCTATCTTCGGATTAAGCCTTTGTGTAGACTCTGGAATGCTTTGAATTGTTGGAGAAGGAGCTTCACAAAGACTAAGTCACCCACAGAGTATTCTGAAGGCCGTCTCTTCGCATCCGCCCACTTCTTCATTCGTTTCCGGGACTTCTCCAAGCATACCCGGGCAAAGTCGGCGTGTTCCTCCCATTGCTTGGCCCTTATGAACGCCCCTGGACTTCTCCCCTCTGTCCCAGGCGTAGCCAACGTGTGCGGGGTCAAAGGTTGCTGCCCCGTTGCGAGTTCGAACGGACTCGGTCCCGTCGATTCGCTTCGTTGCAAGTTGTACGAGAACTGGGCAATATCCATCAACTTAGCCCAATCTCTTTGGTTTGCACCTACGAAGTGTCGGAGGTAACACTCAAGCAAGGCATTCACCCTTTCCGTCTGCCCATCTGTTTGTGGGTGAAAGCTCGTTGAGAAACTCAGGTCCGTCCCAAGCATCTTAAATAACTCCGTCCACAATCGCCCAGTGAAGCGAGGATCCCGATCACTCACGATGTTCCGAGGTAATCCCCAAAGCTTCACCACGTTCTTGAAGAACGCCCGCGCTGCCTCCTCCGCGGTACAGTCCCGATCGCAAGCCACAAATGTCCCATACTTAGAGAATCGATCCACAATCACCATGATGGATCCAAACCCTTCTGACTTTGGTAACGCGCTGATAAAATCAAGCGAGATCGAGTCCCATGGCCGCTCAGGTATCGGCAATGGCTCCAATAGACCCGCGGATTGCTTGTTCTCCGTCTTGTCTTGTTGGCACACAAGACATGTCTTAACATAGAGCTCCACGGCATCCCTCATCCGTGGCCAAAAATACCCCACTTCAATTAGGGTCAACGTCCTCTTCTGTCCTGGATGGCCTGCCCACCGAGTATCGTGGCATTCTCTTATGATGTCTCGGCGGAGACTCTCCCACTTCAGAACATAGAGTCATCGACCCTTTGAATAAAGCAGGCCATTGTCGACCCAAAATCGATGTGCCTTACCCTCTTCTGCTAACTTCATCAACTCCTTAGCAACAGGGTCGCGCTCGAGCCCTTCTCGAATCCGAGCCAAAATATTCCCCTCGACTTGGCTTATGACTGCTAGCTCCGCCTTCCGGCTTAGCACATCGGCTACAACATTCGCCTTCCCCGGCTTATACTCCAAGGTATAGTCAAACTCAGCTAGGAAGTCTTGCCATCGCGCTTGCTTCGGGGACAACTTCTTCTGGGTTTGGAAGTAGCTTGTCGCCACGTTATCCGTCCTGATCGTGAAGTGTGATCCCAGAAGATAGTGTCTCCATACCCGCAAGCAATGGACCACGGCTGTCATTTCTTTCTCTTGCACCGTGTACCGCCTCTCGGTATCATTGAGCTTGCGGCTCTCGAACGCGATCGGATGCCCTTCTTGTATCAAGACTCCCCCGATAGAAAAGTCGGATGCATCGGTGTGTATCTCGAATGGCAAACTGAAATTTGGTAAGACAAGGACAGGTTCTTGACTCACCACGATTTTCAGCTTCTCAAAGGCCTCCCGGCAATGCCCGGACCAATCCCATGGCTTCCCCTTCTTGAGAAGGTCCGTTAGCGATGCTGCCTTTTTTGAATATCCCTCGATGAACCGTCGATAATAGTTCACCAATCCAAGGAAAGAGCGTAACTCTGTTACCTTAGTCGGAGCCTCCCACTCCATAATCGCCTTCACCTTGGCGTCATCCATCTTGAGCTTCCCGTGCCCAATGATGTGGCCCAAGAATTGGACTTCCTCGGTGGCAAAGGTGCACTTTTCTTTCTTTACAAACAACTCGTTTTCCCGGAGAACTCGGAAAACTATCCGCAAGTGCTCCACATGTTCCTCCATCGAGTTGCTATAGACGACGATATCGTCTAAGTAAGCCACCATGAACCGATCCAAATATGGCTGAAAGATCTGGTTCATAAGGGTACAAAATGTGGCTGGGGCGTTTGTGAGGCCGAATGGCATAACCAACCATTCAAACGACCCATACCTCGTAATGCACGTTGTCTTTGGCTCATCTCCCTCTGCGATCCGGACTTGATAATATCCCTTTTGCAAGTCCATCTTTGTGTACACCTTTGCTCCTCCAAGCCGATCAAATAGATCCGCGATCAAAGGGATAGAATAGCGGTTTTTGATCGTTACCTTATTAAGTGCCCGGTAGTCCACACACATTCACAATGACCCATCATGCTTCTTTTGGAACAAAACCGGTGCGCCATAAGGTGCTTTGGATGGCCTTAGTTTCCCCGTCGATAAGAGCTCATCAAGTTGTTTCCGTAACTCCTCAAGTTCGGATGGAGCCATTCGGTAAGGCGCCATTGCTGGCGGTTTGGCTCCCAACTCCAACTCGATCCGATGATCCACCTCTCTCCTTGGTGGTAACTTTTCTGGCAACTTTGCGGGTATCACGTCCTTGTTCTCCTCAAGGACTGTTTCAATAGCCGGTGGAATTAGCTCAGCTCTCCCAAACTCGTCTTCCACCTTCATCACGGCCAGAAACGTCGGTTCACCCTTCTTCACCCCTTTAGTGAACTGCATTGCCGAGAGTTGCCTTATCCCCTCGGACTTCTCCTCTATGGTTGGAATCATGCACTGCGATCCTTTCTCGAGGATGCACACTGAACTTAGTGCGGGCAGAGGGATTGCCATTACTTGTCTCATGAAATCCATACCTAACACCACTTTGAAATCGTCCATGGGTATGACCGAGAAGTTTACTGGTCCGCTCCAACTGCCTAGTCGCATCTCAATCCCTCGCGCTACCCCATTGACGGGTTGGGCCTTTGCGTTCACCGTCTTCATCCAACCTTCCCTCTTGGTCCACTTTATCCCAAGTCTCACGGCTTCATCTTTAGCCATGAAGTTATGAGTGGCCCCTGTGTCCACCATAACTCGGGTTGACTTCCCGTTAACACGAGCCTCCACGTACATGAGCCCCTTGCTCATTGGTTTAGACGATGGACCGGCCTTAAGAGCGTTAAGGAGTTGTAACGACCCCATCTTACCCGGCTCCACCTCTTGGGTCTCACCTTCGTGATTCTCCATTATCGCGGACAACAACCCCATCTTCGGACATTCCCTCATTGGGTGTGGCCCCTTGCACACAAAGCACCCACCTTTTGGGACAAACGTCTTCTTCTTTGCCTCAAACTCCTCTCGTCCTGATCCCTTCTCATAACGCCTTGAGTTGGATGGACGGCCACTATCTCGTCTTTCTCCCCCAGCTTTGGTCATGATCTTCTCCTTTCTCTTGAAGGACTCGGAGGGACCTTGGGTACGAAAGTCAGTCAACGACTCAGCCACCGCAATAGCTTCATCGATGGACTGAACTCCCCTTCGCTGCAGCTCTTGCTTTGCCCAGTTTTGCAGCCCGTCGGTGAAGTAGAAGACGAGATCCTCATCGGACATGTTAGGAATTTGCAGCATAAGAGTGGTAAACTCTTTAACATAGTCGCAAATTGTACCTTTTTGTCGAAGTTCCCTTAACTTCTTGCGGGCTTCATACACAACATTCTCCGGGTAGAACTGCCGCTTAAGTTCCTTCTTGAACTCTTCCCAAGTCTCGATCCGGCAAGTTCCCCGCTCAATGTCTGCATGTTTTCTCCGCCACCACAGCATTGCCGTGTCCGTCAAGTATGACATCGCGGCTTTAATCTTTGCAGTCTCATCCCCAAGATTGAGATTGTCAAAGTATTGCTCCATCTGCCAAAGGAAATTCTCAACTTCCTTAGCATCCCTTACCCCGTTGAACCATGACGGTCTCGGGAAATCAACCCGACCGCCTACTGCCGCAGCAACGGTTCCTCCATTTGCGCTTGCCCGTTTGCATAGCGCCATATCCTCCTCCACCGCGACAAATCTTGTCTTCATCCCCTTGATGTTGTCTTGCAAGGCCCGGATGGATTCGGTCACTAGTTCCTCCAATCGAACGAACCGAGTGTCTAGATTGGCGCCGTTCCGCTTGACTTCCTCCAGCCCATCGAACACATGATTCTCCATTTCGGAGACGGTGTGCTCGATTATTTCAAGCTTATCAGTCATTTCTCCCACGGCCACTCCCAAAGCATCACGGGAAACACTCTTTTCCCGCTTGCTTCCTGCTTGGCTGGCTGCGGTTTCTCTTCCACGTTCGTCATGGGTGTCGGACGAAGCGCTCACATCTTTGCTTCCCTTAGCCATTCTCTCGGATAGACTTCTCGCTAGCCCCGGTCGAACTTCGCTCTGATACCACTTTTCACGGACTGATTCCTTCTGAATCGATACGTGCAGCCTTAGCACCTTTCCGCCCCTCGCGGTTGCTAAGTCAGCCTTACTCAAACTCGGACTTTGACCCTTAGAGAGATAAACCCACGAACTCTAGAGAGAGAAATGTTTAGAGAAATGTTTGTGTTTTATAAATTGTTGGATGATTTACAAATGAGGATCTCACCCCCTTATATACACTTTTACATCCCAAACGGACGGTGGAGATTAAACCGATCTAACGGTGGAGATTAACTCTCACCAACTCTCACCACCAACTTCACCAACCCATTTCCACCAACTTCACCAACCCATTTCCACCAACCCATTCCCACCAACTCTAGATTTATGGGCTAATTTCGTTTGGGCCTAAAATGGGCCGTGGGCCTAAAATGGGCCGTGACAATGAGCACATGAACGCCATGTTACTCCTTTTATTTGTTGGATCAATTTTTAAAAGGGTTTTAAGGTTTCATTCTTTTTTTTTTTAAATTGAATAAATGTGAATATAAAATAAGTCTTTGGGCTCATGAAAAAATTATATCATAGTGTAATTGAGAGAAGATATATCTAATCAAATAATTTAGAATTGAGATTGGAATATGGATTTGGATTTGGTAAATTGATCATAGATCCAATGGGCCAAATTCATTTTACTTTGTGATTAATTGTATTTAACACAAAACAAAATCAAAATATCTCTTTACTTGATTTCAAAAATAAAAAGGAAAAAAAAACGTGAGCATCAAGTGTCATTACTTTGACATTCATTGTCAAGATGCCAATAACGTTTCTTCTTAATTTGGCTAGAGTAAAGCATGAAACGGATGTCTTTTAATTGCATGATTTGAAATTAAAATCTCATAATTTATGCTTGAAAAAAAAGCCTATAAAAGGCACACACCCTTACTTCTCCAAACACACACAAAAAAACATTCACAACTCATAAAATAATTTTCCAGCAATCTCTCTTCTCTTCTTTTCCAAAAAAAAGTCTCGAGAGTATTTCGTAGATATTTAGTTCGTAGATTCCGTTTTCGAGTGTCGCAAAATGGTCTCACGTGATTGTATCCTGGGATTCAAAAATCGTTAATATCCGTCACACTACGGGCGATTTATTGAGTTAATGAAAGAGATCAATTCTCGCCTTCACGCTTTGTTTTCGAAATTATTTTCAAAGTCTTGTTATTTTATTTTATTTTAATCGCATTTTATTTTCTGAATTTTAGCGGTCTCCTCTATAAATATTCCCTTTAGCGTCATTCTTCTTCATTTTTTCTTCATCGGAAAGGTATTCTCTCATTCCCTTTGCTTCCTCTGTTTTATTTATTTTCTTACTTTGATTCACTTCTTTGTGGCATTTTTCTTTTATATCTTCGTACTTATTCAGTAAATCCGAACCTTTTAAATCTCCGTAAGTATGTCTCACTCACATCTTAGTTCGAGAACTGCTCCTACCTCTGGCAAAGTAACTCCTTCCGTCGTTAATTTGCCTGCCGGTCCATCTCTGGTTTACCGGAGATCCATTTATTCAGAGAAATCCGATTCTTTGGTGACGCCCTTGCTTCTGCATCGTCGTCGTTCCTTCGATGGCAATGAAGCCACATTTGGGTTCACTGCTGCTGACATTGTCCCTCCTAACCTTTTCGATCAGGATTTAGATGAACTCTTCCCCTAGCGTGACCCTGGAGGTGAAGATCTGGTAGACGATCTAGAAGATCAGGCTCGCCTAGTGGTACAAGGATTCCGACAAAAAGAAGGTCATGATTTCTTCGATACCTATTCTCCGGTAATGAGAATAACTTCAATTCGAATGCTGATAGGAATAGCAGCATTACGAGACCTAGAAATCCACCAGATGGATGTAAAAACTGCCTTTCTAAATGGTGATTTAGAAGAGGAGATTTATATGAAACAACCCGAAGGTTTTGTAGTCCCCGGACAAGAACACAAAGTCTGTCGACTTGTGAAGTCTTTATATGGACTTAAACAAGCCCCAAAACAATGGCATGAAAATTTTGACAACGTCATGATGTCAAATGGATTTCACATTAACGAATGTGATAAATGCATATACATCAAAATTACACCTAGTGCGTATATTTTGCTTTGTCTATATGTAGATCACATGCTCATTATTGGGAGCAACAAAGATATTATCCAACAAACTAAGAACAAGCTTAGTGGACAGTTTGACATGAAAGACATGGGTCTCACAGATGTCATTTTTGGGATAAAAATCATACGGAGGTCTGATGGAATAACTCTGTCTCAAGATCATTATGCCGAGAAAATCCTAGAGAGGTTCAAAAACCACATTATTGGGACGGCAAAAACTCCTTTAGACTTGCAACTTACCTTGTCAAAAAATACGGGTGAAGCAATTCAACAAGTGGAGTATGCTCGGGTTATCGGCAGTCTAGTGTACTTAACAAATTGTACTCACCATGATCTAGCGCACACAGTCAATGTACTGAGCCCCTACATAAGTAATCCAGGCAAACAACAGTGGAAAGCCATAACAAGAGTTTTAAACTACTTGCGATACACTAAAAATTATTGCTTGCACTACGGTAAAGAACCGGCAGTTTTGGAAGGATACAGTGATGCAAACTGGATATCCGACTCCAAAAACTCTAAATCCACAAGTGGATATGTCTTTACTCTAGGCGGTGCAGCAGTGTCCTGGAAATCTTCCAAACAAACTTTGTTGGCTAGATCAACTATGGAATCTAAATTCATAGCATTAGACAAAGCTGCAGAAGAAGCAGAGTGGCTTCGAAATTTTCTGGAAGATATCTCCATGTGGGAGAAACCAGTCCCGGCACTACGTGTACACTATGATAGCCAATCGGCTATTGCATGGGCACTGAACACTCTTTACAATGGTAAATCTCGTCATATCCGGAGACGACATAAAACCATTCGACACTTGATCTCGACTGGTGTGATCATAGTAGACTACATAAAATCGACAGAAAATCTAGCTTATCCGTTTACTAAAGGTTTGCCAAGACATCAAGTAATTAAATCATCAACAAGAATGGGTTTAAAGCCTATTAATTAAAGAGAAAATTTTGATGGAAACCTTAGTTACATGACTAGAGATCCGAGAAAATAAGTTCAAAGGGACAACTAATTCAAACTAACTCTAAATTACAAGTACTGGAAATTACCCAGTTCCTAAGATGATATACAGTGCTTCCTGTATAAAAAAGATAAGCGTTGCTTTTAATGATATTCACCATAACTTTGATATATTCGTGGAGTATTACAGGATACTTCATAAAACAGACTAATGACATATCACCTACTGAGTGAGAAAAAGGTCGTTTCTAGGAGAATGAACGAAAGGCTATATTCTTTGAATTCACTCATGTTACCGGGCATGTGCAAGGCCAAAATGAACACAATAGAGAACTAAGTTCTACGAGAAAATGAAACTGGGTTATGACTGTTGTCTAGGTTTACACAAAACTCCGGATGGTTCAAGACATCATGTTCACCATCTGACCAAGTAAATCCGACAGATATTAACAATGAGTGGTTCAAAGCTGAAAAATGCTACCATCTCAGACACAGTGATTTTTCGCTTATACTCTCGAAAAGTTCGTCTGTCTAGTCTAGTCAGTCTAATCAATAGAGTCATTCGAGTCTGTCGAGTCTTCATTTGTTTAGAGTCATTTCTATTCATGTGGGGGATTGTTGGATCAATTTTTAAAAGCCTTTTAAGGCTTCATTCTTTTTTTTCAAAAATTGAATGAAAATGAATATGAAATGAGTCTTTGGGCTCATGAAAAAATTACATCATAGTGTAATTGAGAGAAGATATATCTAGTCAAATAATTTGGAATTGAGATTGGAATATGGATTTGGATTTGGTAAATTGATCATAGATCCAATGGGCCAAATTCATTTTACTTTGTGATTAATTGTATTTAACACATAACAAAATCAAAATATCTCTTAACTTGATTTCAAAAATAAAAAGGAAGAAAAACGTGAGCATCAAATGTCATTACTTTGACATTCATTGTCAAGATGCCAATAACGTTTCTTCTTAATTTGGCTAGAGTAAAGCATGAAACGGATGTCTTTTAATTGCATGATTTGAAATTAATATCCCATAATTTATGCTTGGGAAAAAGCCTATAAAAGGCACACTCCCTTACTTCTCCAAACACACACAAAAACATTCACAACTCACAAAAAAAATTTCCAGCAATCTCTCTTCTCTTCTTTTCCAAAAAAGTAAGTCTCGAGAGTATTTCGTAGATATTTAGTTCGTAGATTCCGTTTTCGAGTGTCGCGAAACGGTCTAACGTGATTGTATCATGGGATTCAAAAATCGTTAATATCCGTCACACTACGGGCGATTTATTGAGTTAAGGAAAGAGATCAATTCTCGCCTTCACGCTTTGTTTTCGAAATTAATTTCAAAATCTTGTTATTTTTTTTTTAATCGCATTTTCTTTTCAGGATTTTAGCGGTCCTACATTATTTCTTACTTTGATAACTTTTTTGTCATAAATACGTGTTGTGTGAAATTGATGTCTTTAGAAAACCATAAATTGAAATTGTGATTTTAGAAGAAAAATTTTCGATAAGAAATCAAAAATTAGATTATTTTGAAATATAAGATTTTTTGAGCTCTAGAAAAACACACAAAACATATTTAACGAACGTTAACGTAGTTAGAAATGCTGTTAACTCTGTTAAAAAAATAACAAAAAACTTAACTAAACAATATACTACAATTGAATACCAAAGCGTAGTCCAAAGCCTTGTGGTCAAGTGGTAAGGAGACGGGATTGGAGCGTCACAGCGCTCCAAGTTCGATCCACCTGCCATGCGAAACAAAAACACATTGATTTGGACACCCACACGGATTTGGGACATAGGCCTAGGATCTACCCCTGATTTATCAAAAAAAAAAAAAAAAAGAATATCAAAACCTAATTCCCGATTCGATAAATATTTAAAGTTTTTTTAAAAAACTACATTTGAATGTTTATTTTAAAAGTTGTAGTAAAAACTAAAAGTTTCGATAAAAGAACGTTTATATTTGTTTTTTTTTTGTTATTGATGAATCCGGATACCTCTAGGTATTTTGGATGTATCAAATAAGCCTAAAAGTTAGAGCAAAAAAGTCAAAAAATAAAAGAGTTAAGAATATTTGTCTATTGTATTACTGATTCGATGTTCTTCATTAATGAAGTTACATGTATATTTATACAACATTGTAGTCGGTCTAGAAACCCTAATGAAAATAGAAAAACTCCTTATTTTCTAGTATTTTTTCCTATTTAAATATCATCTTTTCCTTTTCTTTCTGATTCTCAAAGTCGGTGGATCTTTATGGGATTGGGTTGAACTCGCAGACATACTTGTCACTGTGGGCCGAATTGGTCAAAAGAAGCTTCTCGGCCCATCTTTCCTTAGATAGTTCGTATCTTCGGGACGAATTTACGGATCGGTTCGAATCCGGGTCAGACCTTTAAGATGGGTGCTCAATCCGAATCCATCAATAAGCCCCCCATTTCGTCGATCAAGTCGAAGAGGGAGATCGGCGAATTTCAGAAAAGTCTAGCTCGGCATAGATTCGAATCGACACACGTTTCTATCCCAGTCATGTGGCACAATGCTGGCCATGCATTATGAGATGACATCGTAGAGTCACTCAATTTTGTAATTCGAAACGGTGGCTAGGTCTAATGATTATATCTAGTAACCGGTGTCCCCTCTATAAATATTCCCTTTAGCGTCATTCTTCTTCATTTTTTCTTCATCGGAAAGGTATTCTCTGGTTCCCTTTGCTTCCTCTATTTTATTTATTTTCTTACTTTGATTCACTTCTTTGTGGCATTTTTCTTTTATATCTTCGTACTTATTCAGTAGAACCTTTTAAATCTCCGTAAGTATGTCTCACTCGCATCTTAGTTCGAGAACTGCTTCTACCTCTGGCAAAGCAACTCCTTCCGTCGTTAATTTGCCTGCTGGTCCATCTCTGGTTTACCGGAGATCCATTTATTCAGAGAAATCCGATTCTTTGGTGACGCCCTTGCTTTTGCATCGTCGTCGTTCCTTCGATGGCGATGAAGCCACATTTGGGTTCACTGCTGCTGACATTGTCCCTCCTAACCTTTTCGATGAGGATTTAGATGAACTCTTCCCCTAGCGTGACCCTGGAGGTGAAGATCTGGTAGACGATATAGAAGATCAGGTCGTCGGGGGAGATTTGGAAAGCGGGGAGTGTTCAACAAATAAAGAGCAGCCCGAAGAAGGAGATGAAGTCGAGGTGGACACAGATGACGTCGGTGAACAAGGTGCCGAAGAATCAAATGAAGAGTTAGAGGATGAGGAGGAAGCAGAACCTGCTCCAAAGTTCAAACCTTCTAAGAGGAAAATCGTTAAGGGTGAAAAGTTGCCTAAGAGTAAAAAGGGAGCTCGGGCGAAACCCTCCTGTGACAACATATTTTGAATCGATCCTAGTAGATCCACATTGCAATCTCTCGAGGACATGTGGAGAGAACATGGGATATCTCCCGAGCTGGAATTCATGGTTCCTGCCACGAATGAGTGCCCGTGGAACTGCCCGAAAGGATATATATGTTTGTATGAAGCGTTCTTCTCGTAATGTCTTCTCTGGTTCCCTCTTCGGTTCGTGTTTACCAAGTACTGCGCCGATCATGATGTTGCTTTTACGCAAATCAGCGTAGCGGGGGTCTGTAAGAGCTGAGTGCGGCGTTGAAGTCACCGTCGAGGCTTTCGAAGAGATTTCCTCGATAAGCAAATGATCGATGTCCGGTCATTTTTATGTTAGCATGAAGCCCAAGTACAAGCTCATCACCCATTTTAAGAGCAAGGTCCCATGTTGGGAGAAATATTTCTTCTGAAGATTAACGGTGCCTCGGTCTCCAATGTCTCAGCGTCTTATAGGCGGACATGGAACTAAACCATGGGTAGATGTCCCAAGTAGCTCGTCGTTTGCGTCGATTATTCCGCAGATTTTTCTAACCTTATATATTTTTTTTTAATTTCAGTACTCCATCCTACCTACGGTTTTTCCCTACGCTGAGCTTCTCTGATGACGTAAACAAGATCTGCACAATCAGAGAACGTAGGTGACCGCAACTTAATCTCTTACAGATCCGACGAAGCCGTGCTCAGATTGGTAATACCCATTGGGATTTTTATTATTATTTTTGTTTTCATGTATGACCGCTCTCATACTTAATTTTTTTGTTTTCTTATGCTTGTGCCAGATCGTTGGGGAGAAAACCACCAAAGAATTGCAATGGGGAGACTTGACAAGATTTCCGACTACGCTTCCAGTTTGAGAAAGTCTATAGGTTCTTCGGCCACAGAGGAGGTCAGGAATGCTGAGCAGATTGCCGATGCGGCACATGGATACGCTGAGGTACCGAAGCGGAGGTTGCAGACAAAGCGACGGCCGAGCTAGCGGCTGTTGAGAAAACGATGACCGAGGTGGAGGTTATAGAAGAGGGATGATCAAAAAGATCGTCTGAAAATAACGCTGCCGAGGTTAGAGCCAGACAGAGGGTTCGCCTTCAGGAAGCCAAAGACAAAAGGAAAGGCCTTACTCCTTTCAAAGACAAAAAAGAAAAGGAGGAGGCTCTTGAGAGGGCAAAGGCTGACTTAGCAGCTGGAAAGGTGCCCCCGTTTCAGATCAGTGGTACTCCTAAGAGTCCACCTCCAAATCCACCCGCTGCTCAATGTTTGGGTGAGAGGGCGCCACCTCCTCCTTCATACGATCCTTCGAAGAAGAGGTCGGCCGACGAACGTGTCACGTGTACCAAAAGGCACAGATCTGAAGACCCGGTTACCGGTGTCCACAGAACTTGTCGCAGTTCCGACATCAATATGAGCTGGTCGTATAACTACCGTAGTTCGGCCACTCCCATTACAAGTGACGGTCGAGCTGCCGTGGAGATCCTCTGGAAAGCTGGTGGTCCAGCCCACTTTCTTCCAGACGTTCCAAACCTGGAATGTTCCGAGGCGTATGAAGCTTTGGCACTTGACCTCGTTCGGGTATAGTTTTGTTACTTAGGATTTTTATTCCCTGGTGAATTCTGTTCATAGTTTCCATGTTTTGATGGTTGTTTGTCCCTTTTTTAGTCGATGAGCTCGGTCAACTTCCTTCCAAAGTCATATGAGCAGAGGGTCAAGTCGGCAAGAAGAGTCACCTCTCAAGCCGCCCGCTGGAGAGCCTCGCATTGAAACACCAAGATACTCGCGCTCAAGAAATCCTTACCGAAGCAGATAGAAAAGGCTCACCATTACGAGGCGATATCAGTCGAGCGTCAAAACTTGATTGATGAATTCAAAGATAAGGTGCTCACTCTTAAGGACGAGAAAGAGCAGGCTGAAGCAGGTTTGGCCGCGGCGAAGGCTCGTTCACAAGCTCTCTCCACTGAGATCGGGATACTGAAGAAATGGCTTAAATCCTTTCAGGCCCTGGTTGAGTCCAAGCGTGAAAGTCTGCGAGTATCTCGGAGTGCGGCTATGCGAGACATGGAGGATAGTGTTAGAGCCGAGTCCACTTCCAAGTATGCAGCTCAGCTCGAAATAATCAATAGCTATCTCGGGGCCCGAGAGAGGCTTTACCCAATGGTCATGAAGCTTAATAAGTGTCGGGGGACGTTGACTGGCCTAAAGCTTTTTAAGGAAGAAGGAGTCCAAGTTCCTGATCAAGTGTTGAAAACACTAGAGGAGGACGAGGATAAATTATTCACCGACGCCAAAGCATTGGATGTGGAAGACCTTCCACGGAATTTTTTGTTCGTCACCCCTCGGCATAGTGTTCGTACTCGAGATGCACCCGCCGAAGTCCACGTGGATGTTGATCAACACGAAACTAAAGATCTCCGGGTTACTCCGGATGATACAGTTGACCTGAGAGAGCAAACCGGCGAAGGAGCCTAAGGCCGCTTGTGGCTTAATTTTGTTTTTATTGTTTCTTTTTTTTATTTATATTTGTGAACAAGGTTTTCCCCTTTTGGGTTTTAATGAAATAAGATGATTTCTTCTATTCCTGTTTCTTTTAATATGATGCGGGCCTTATTGGTTTCTGTCTTATTTCTTCCTATGCAATCTATTAATCTGTTTACGAAAATACATCGTTTAGCTATGAACTCCATTTTATTTTTGAGCTCGTCTTATCTTTCTTATTGAATCGATATGTCTTCGCTTTATTGTGTTATTAAAATCGTGGCTTAATTTTGATTTATCCTTCTTTTATTTTTCTTGTAAAAAGGTTAAGATGGATTGTTTCTTTGGTTAGAAACCCTCTTTTTTTTTAGAGTGAAGCTAATTTTGGTTTATCGTAGGAGGCTAAAATGTTTTGTTAAACGTGTAGATGAGGTTGTTAGACATATATTTTAATATAGATTCTAGGTGCGGATATTGGTGTTCGGCTTATCCTATTAATTGTTCTAGATCGGTCATAAATATGCGATTATACCTCTGCGTTTAGTTATTTAGCCGATCTAGAACATGTGTGAGACTGAGCTCGGTTTTTCAGCTTAAACATAAGCGGTTTAGACTTAGAGGTTTGAAGCGTGGATTATTTCACCACTGCACCTATGTGGAGCGCGTATAATATCGAGCACCTGCCTAGGGTGACGATGTGAAAATGTAAACCACGGAAGGTTTGTAAAATTAGAGGTTCTTAGTCGTGCCTAATTTTTTTTAAGTAGACGATCTGATAAAAATAAATTTTTTATCAAAGTTGCAGCTGTGCCCTGTGAAAGGCTGCCTACGTATCCTCTGAAGAGGAATCAAGCCGTTCGTAGTTCACTTACAGAATGAAATGAGCTCAATCGTAGCGAGTCTCTTTTTTTATGCCAAGATGACTATTGAGAAGGTAAGTCTTCAGTAGTAGTATTGCTTCAGATTCCAGGCGTTCCAAGACCATGGAACGGCAGTCCCATCCATCTCCATTAGCTCGTAGACTCCTGGTTTCACGATTTTTGAAACCGAGTAGGGTCCTTCCCATTTTACGCCGACCTTGCCTGCCCTATTCTCCTTTTTCTTTTGCTAGACCTTTCTGAGGACGAGGTATCCTTCTTGGAAGAAACGGTTTCGAACTTTTTTGTTATAGTACTTAGCTGCCAATTGTTGAGAGTTCTGCATTCGAAGTAATAACTTTCCTGTTATTCGTCCAATCCGTCGCGTAGTCGATTGCTGTTAAGGTCCACATTCTGTGTCATCAGCACTAGTCGCAGGCTTCCAACGTTTATTTCGGTGGGGGCCATCGCTTCGATGCCATGTGATAAGAAAAAGGGTAGGTCGACGAGGCATAGTTTGATGTGACCTTAAGACCCCATCGAGCTCTTCTGTCCAAACTCCTTTTGTAGCTTCCAGTTTTTTCTTTAGTCCAACAAAGATTGTCTTGTTGGTTTCTTCTGCGTGACCATTCTCTTGAGGATAATAAGGTGTGGATTTACTTAGTTGGATCCTCAGTTTTGCACAGAAGTCGTCGAAAACTTTGCAAGTGAGATTAAGCCCATTATCGGTGATGATCTCGTATGGAAGCCCATGTTGGAAAATATTGTATTTCCAGATGAACTTCTGCACCTTTATCCCTTCGATCTTGGTGTAGGCTTCGGCTTCGACCCATTTGGTAAAATAATCAGTCATGATTAGGATGTACTTCTTTATCCGGGTTCGTGTCTTCGTCCATTGGTTCGGCTACGATCTCGTCTTCATTGTTCACCTCGGGCAGGTCGGTGATTTGATGCACTCCCTTAGGAAGATCGATGCTTGGTGCAGCTATGTTTTATACTGGAATAATGCGGCGCAGGTCTGGATCTAAAGTTGAAGCTAGTATAGCTAGTGCGTCAGTCGCTGAGTTATCGCCTCGAGGAATCTTCGTGAGTTTAAAGGATTTGAAGTCTTTGACGATCTCCTGAACCACTTTGAGATATGCATCCATTCGATCGTTCTTCGCCTCTTATTCTCCGTTGAACTGGTTGACGACAAGCTGGAAATCACAGAAGGCCCGGAGTTATTCAGCTTGGATCCCTTTGGCCAGATGAAGACCGGCTATCAATGCTTCGTACTCACCTTTGTTTTTGGAAGCGGCAAAGCCGAGATAGAATGACTGTTCTAAAACTTCTCCTGTTGGAGACTCAAGTCATACCCCGACTCCAGAACCATGCCTTGATGAAGCTTCATCTACGTGCAGTGTCCACCACTCTTCCCTTGGGAGATCGTTGGCAAGCAGTTTGGGTGGTAGTTCGAAAATGAAATATGCCAAGACCTACGACTTCGCACTAGTTCGGCCTTTGTATTCGACTGAGTTCGATTACCCACTTGGTTAGTCACCTTGATTGACTTGGACTATGCAATATTGTTCTTAGAGGTTGGTTGGTGAGGACGGCAATCAAATGAGATGGAAATATGGTTTTAACTTTTTGGACGAGATGAGGACCGTGAAAGCCAGTTTTTCCACAGTTGAATACCTCGTTGCGCCCCCCGTTCAGAGTTTTAGTAACGTAAAAGATAGGTCTTTGTTCTCCTTGATCTTCGTGCATAAGTACTCCACTAACTGCCGAACATGAAACTACGATGTAGAGATGATTTCTCCTTCCTCGGGTTTGGCCAAGATTGGGGGTGTGGAGAGATATTATTTGAGTTGTTTGAATGCTTCCTCGCATTGGTCGTTCCACTCAAAGCCTTTGTTTCCTCGGAGCAGTTGGTATAAGGGAATACTTTTGTCGGTGGATCGAGATATGAACCGATTGAGTGCGGCTATCCTTCCGATGAGTTGTTGCACCTCCTTTATGTTTTTAGGTGAAGGTGGGTCAAGGATCGCGGCGATCTGCTTTAGATTAGCCTCGATTCCTCTTTGAGTGACGATGTATCCTAGAAATTCACCGGCTGTAATGGCAAAGGTGCACTTTGGTGGGTTCAAGGTTTTGAAACACCTGCTCAAGTGGTCGATATGGTCCTCGGCGTTGGAAGACTTAACCAGCATGTCGTCGATGTAAACCTCCATGGAATGACTAAGCTGATCAGCGAACATTTTTTTGGCGAGACGTTGGTAGGTTTCTTACGCTTTTTTTAGTCCAAAAGGCATCACTTTGTAGCAGTAAATTCCTCGATCCATTATGAAGCTGTCTTCTCTCGATCGTCAGGATGCATGAGGATCTAGTTGTACCCTGAAAATGCATCCATGAAGGACATGAGCTCGTTCCCGGTGGTTTCTTCTACGAGATGATCGATGTGTGGTAAAGGGAAACTATCTTTCAGACAAGCTTTGTTGATATCGGTGAAGTCAATGCAAACTCTCTATTTTCCATTCTTCTTTTTCATTACTACTAGATTATCAAGCCATTATGGATATTTGATCTCGGTGATGGATCCTGCGCTGAGCAGATGTTCTACCTCGTCGTTAACTGCCTTGGCTCGTTCCGGACCTAATTTCCTTCATTTTTGTTTGATCGGTTTGTATGTCGGGTCAACCTTCAGCTCGTGACAAATAATCTTGGGGTTGATTCCTTTCATATTTTTGATTGACCAGGCGAATGTTGAAACATTCTTTCGAAGGAGTTCGACGAGCTTATCCTTTATTTCTTCTGTCAGTTTGGTGCCAATGTCTACACGCCGTTTGGGTCTTTCTGTGTCGATGATAATTTGCATGACAGGGTTATTCTTTGGTATATGTTTGCCAAGATCAGTTGACTCGTTGGTGATACGCAGTGCCAAGGCTGCTTTGTTTCTGATCGAGAGAAGAAGCGATAACTAGCAAGGGATAAAACAATGGAGGCAAGAATGCTCTTCTCTTTGTTTGGAAAAACTCTTATAAATCAAAATCAAAGTCTAGGGTATCTTTACAAATCCATTAGAGCACCCTATATATAACAACGTAAGAGATAATGGTAGATGTTGTAGAAACTAATCATAAGGGAATTGAACTTATGTATGAAAAGAAAATAAAAAAGAGAAAACCAATAACCAAATAAACCCAAAACTTGTCAATCAAGTAAAAATCCAATAACGATGATTGACGTAACGAGAATGTGTTGCATCAGGTCTCCCAGGTGGGAGAGGATTCGGCCTCAAATCCGGACCAGGATTGTCACCATGAAATGGAGAGAGATGTTTTACATTAAAGACATCGGCAGTGAGCACATGCGGAGGTAGATGAAGGCGATGCACGTTATCATTAATGCGTTCGATGACTTCAATGGGACCAATCTTACGAGACTTCAGCATAGGATCCTTGGTGATAACGACCCAAACATGATCCCCTGGTTCGAAACGCAAGACACGGCATTTGACATCAGCAGCTGCTTTGTACTTAGCAATAGAAAGCTCCAAAGCTTGGCGATGCACGAGCTGTAAGTCATCCACAAAATTCACCGCTTGGCCATGGAGACAGGGCTTGTCTGGTAACTCAGAGAGATCCAAGGGACAACGAGGAACCAGTCCTTACACAACGCAAAATGGACTGAACCCAAGGCTGTAATTCATTGCATTATTATGCGCAAACTCCGCTTGACAGAGCTTTGCATCCCAACTTTTGATATTGTCACCAACAAGATAACGCAACAAATTTCCCAAGGCACGATTGGTTACCTCGGTTTTCCCATCGGTTTACGGGTGATATGCAGTACTCATGTCAAGACTGGTGCATAATAATTTCTAAAGAGACTGCCATAAGTGGCTGAGAAACCGTGTGTCGCGATCAGAGATGATAGAGGACGGAAGACGATGGAGTCGATAAATCTCCAGAAAGAACAAGGTAGCAACATTAAGCGCGTCCGATGTTTTCTTACATGGCACAAAATGAGCCATTTTAGAAAAACGATCAAAGACAACAAAAATGGAATCATTGCCACGTTGTGTACGAGGTAGCCTGAGTACGAAGTCCATACTAATGTCAATCCACAGTTGTGTCGGAATGGGTAGCGGAAGATAAAGACCAGCGTTGGAGGAAGTCCTTTTGGCCTGTTGACATACGCGATAATGCTCCATGAAATGTTCAACATCTCGTTGCAAAGATGGCCAAAAATAAGACGACGTCACCAACTGCAAAGTCCTGTCATGATCCATATGACCTTTATTATGAAATTCACTAATAATCTGAAGCCGAAGACTGCACTCTGGCACACACAAGCGCAACCCAAAGAAGAGAAAACCTTATTGTAAGGTATATTTGCTCGGTAGTCCCTGAGACACATCAGACCAAACATTAGCAAAAAGGATCGGTTGGGTATATCTCGACAAACGAAAAAACCCCGTGAATGAGTTATGCATTGTAGTAAGTAGTCCATGTCGTCGACTCAAGGCATCGGCAACAGGATTCGACTTGCCAGATTGATGCTTAATGGAAAATGTGAATTATTACAAAAAGGCGATCCAAGTCGTATGTCGCGACGAGACTTTTGCTTGGCTGTCGAGATGTCGGAGAGCCTCATGATCCGCGAATAGAATGAACTCACGATGCACCAAATAGTGATGCCAATGCTTGACGACTTGGACGATTGCATAAAATTCAACATTGTAGGTGCTATATCGTCCTCTTGCACTGGAGAGCTTCTCACTAAAGTACGTGACGGGTCATCCCTATTGACTTAACACATCACTGATCCCGAGCTTAGACGCATCACAATTCAACTAAAAAGGGATCGAGAAATCAGGCAACACTAACACCGGAACAGACGTGAGCTTTTCCTTGATAGTGATGAATGCAGTATCCGCTGCTTTCGTCCATAAAAACTTGCCATCCTTCATACAGCATGGGCGCCTTGATGCTGCTCAAATTGTCCACGAAGCGTCTATAAAATGATGCTAAACCGTGGAAGCTTCGCACTTCCGTTACTGTGCGCGGCACGGGCCAAGAACGTATGGCTTCAATTTTCTCCAAGTCAACAGACAACCCTTTATTTGACATAACATAACCCAAGAACAACACTTGAGACGTGCCAATGTTTTGCCGCAAATAGTTGTTCTCGACGTAACACTCATAACACCTCACGGAGATGACCTTCGTGATCTGCTATAGATGAGTTGAAGATGAGGATATCGTCGAAGTACAAGACCATAAATTTCCCTATGAGGATGAAGGACCTGGTTCATAATGCGCATGAAAGTACTTGGCGCGTTCGAGAGTCCAAATGGCATTACTAACCACTCAAACAGCCTTTACCGTGTTTTGAAAGCCGTTTTCCATTCATTCCCGGGTCGAATGCAAATTTGATGGTAGCCGCTCTTCAAATCAATCTTAGAGAAGATGGAAGCCGAGCCTATTTGATCCAATAAATCATCAAGACGTGTTATCAGAAAGCGATAAAGCACCGTAATCTTGTTGATCGCGCGACTGTCAACACACATTCTCCACGAATCATCTTTCTTTGGGATAAAAAGAGCTGGAACTGCACACGGACAGAGGCTTTCGCAAATGTGGTCTTCGCGTAATATCTCTTTGACTTATCGCTGCAGCTTCTCATGCTCCACGGGACTCATACGGTAATGTGGTTGATTAGGTAGTGTGGCTCCTGGAGCAAGATCGATGCGGTGTTGTATGTCACGCAATGGTGGCAGTCCCTCCGGTAAATCACGTGGAAACACATCCACAAACTCACGAAGGACAGCCTCAAACGGTGATGATGTGGTGTTGCTTGTTTGTGTTGGCTGCAACGTGAAAAGAAGGAACATGAAGCCTTCCTGTTGAAGTTCCTTCTCAAATATCGAATAAGAATAGAGCACTCGCTACTGGTGGAGACACGATTGGTGGTGGAAGGAGGTTGCGTGTTGGAGTAGGCGAAGTTGGCAGCAAAACAATTTGGTGTGTTTTCCAAATGAAGGTGTAGGTGTTCTTGGCACCGTCATGTATGACTTTACGATCGAATTCCCAAGGTCATCCCAAGATAAGATGACTCACATCCATTGGAGCCACATAAAAGTAGGTACGGTCACGATAAGAAGGTCCGATAGAGAATGGAACAAGACAATGATGTGTGACATGAACAACTACGTATAACCGTATTTGTGAGGCAAAAAAGTGTTTCACAATTGTTTCTTCAATTTTTCCCACGAGCGTAACAGTATTTTACCTGTCCGTGCTCGTGTTGTCTTCAACTATTTCCACCATGTTGTTGCGTGTCCACGAAACTTTGTTGCCACGAGTTGTACGTGGCGATCAACATGAACATCTTTAAAATCAAGGGCCTCTTCTACTGCTATGATCCAATCGACCAAAGCATCACCTCTCACACTACCATGGAATTCATGGATATCTACTTTGAATCCCGATTCCCATCTGTTGTCACGGTTGTGTCATGATGTTGTGTCGAACTTAACGTCCATCGTGATGCGCACGTGTCTCTTGGACGAATGGGTTGGTGTTTGTGTCATCATCAACCTCGTCAAACAAAGGATTGCGATTACTCAGTTATTGAGCCAACGACTCAGTGAGCTCTTGGATTGAGGAGTGAATTGTAGCCTGAATGTTCTCCTGCATCTCAAGGAGTGTGGCCCTCAATTCGTTCCAATATCCACTCATCACTTCGTCACAGCGATCCTCAACTGCTGCGTTCTTCTTAGGTGGCATGATCGTTGGTGGATCACAACGAAACAGGAACGTTCCAAGTCGATACCAACTTATAGAGAGCGGAAGCGATAACTAGCAAGGGATCGAGCCTTCCAGGAAGAAACGACAACAAGCTAGGGTCTTGTTCGAACAACGTCACGAAGTTAGAACAATGGAGGCGAGAATACTCTTCTCTTTGCTTGAATAAGCTCTTATAAATCAAAATCAAAGTCTAGGGTATCTTTACAATGCCATTAGAGTACCTTATATATAGCAACGTAAGAGATAACGATAGATGTTGTAGAAACTTATTCTAAGGGAATTGAACTTATATATGAAAAGAAAATAATAAAAGAGAAAACCAATAACCAAATAAATCCATTACTTGTCAATCAAGTAAAAGCCCAATAATGATGATTGATGTAACGAGGATGTGCTGCATCAGTTTACTGTATTATTGATTCGATGTTCTTCAGTAATGAAGTTACATGTATATTTAAACAAGATTGTAGTCGGTCTAGTAACCCTAATGAAAATAGGAAAACTCCATATCTTCTAGTCTTTTTTTCCTTTTTAAATATCATCTTTTCCTTTTCTTTCGGATTTTCCAAGTCGGTGGGTCTTTATAGGCTTGGACCGAACTCGCAGACATATTTATCACTGTGGGCCGAATTGGTCAAAAAGCTTCTTGGCCCATCTTTCCTTAGTTAGGTCGTCTCTCCGGGTCGAATATCTGGGTTGGTTTGAATCCGGGTTGGACCTTTAAGATGAATGCTCAACCCGGCTCCATCACTTATATTTTTTTTTATTTTGATTGGTTTTTCATTAGTTAATGAAAGTTTTTTAGTTTTGTTAGCGTCCGTTGATTCGGTAATGTCAAATACAATCATTATTAATGAGTTTGAATACTAATCGGAGTTTGATCTATATATTTACGTATGACATCTTTGACGTACGACATTTTTGAAAATGACTAAATAGTTAGATGATTTTTTAATGAGATTTTTTCATTCTAAAATCAGTAGACTGACTGTTTGTCAAAATAATAATAATTAGATTGACTTATTACATGATGTAGTCTAGTAGTAAATTTAGACAATGAATTTTATGATTAAAAATAAATTTAGCCAAAATAGAAATGTCATACGTTAATATATAGATCAAACTCCGATTTCACATTCAAATAGAAAACTGATTAAAAATAAGTTTAGCCAAAATAAGTTTATCGAAACAAACATCATCTTATATCAACATGCTAAAAATCGATTGCACATTAAATAAATGGCAATTCGTAAAAATAACATAAAATAATACTACAAGAAAACAAGTCACTTTCCAACCACAAAAGTGGTCGGAAATATTTCTGACAAAATACCAACCACTTTTCGACGCATATAAAAAGTGATCGGAAAGTGGTTAGAAATTTCCAATCAACATATATGGTCGGAAAATGATCAGAAATTTCCAACCAAATTAGTGTGTCGGACCGATGGTCGGAAACTGATCAGAAAGTGGACTGCGATTTATATAATATAACCTAGATCTAAACTTAATATTGAACACTTCATCTTCACTTCTTCTTCTTCTATAACCTAGATCTAAACTTAATAGTGATTTTTCGACCACTTCATCGGAAGTACTCCATCTTCACTTCCTCTTCACTAAACGAGGTCGCTCTTTCTCCATTTGATATCTTATGGATTTCGATTTTTAAACAATGTATTCTTTTCTGGGTTTATGTTAAGATGTTGTATTGTCTTGTCTGATTTGTGGTGAAACTTTGTTGAGAAATGGTTATGGATTTTGGTTACTGACTTTTGTTTCGGAATTTTCTCTAATTGTCGTTGTTCTCTTACTACGAATTTAGGGTTGTTAAAGAACTAATCTGTGAAATTTGGAAAAGAATTGGATTTGTTAAAGAACTAAGCTTTTTTATGTAAAATATATTTGTTTGCATTGCTGTGATGTTCGTCTCATTTGTTTTTGTTGGATAATTTGGATTTTGTTGGCTATTTTGGCTTTACTGTAAGGCATCTTTGACGTTCGTAGGAATCTTTGATGTGGTGATTTTGATATAATTGAGATTCAGTGTCATCTGTATCCATATATTGTGTTTTTAACATTTTTTCAATGAAATATTTTTGGTGGAATCATCACAAAGATTGTGTCTTTCCACTAAGAACATAAGTGTTTTTCTGTGATTTTTAATAAATGCTTTTTCACGATGGCAACTGTGATAGTAGATAAACTTTGTATATATAGTTTTTGGTTTTGTTTTTTTTGAAGTTTTATGATAATTTGTTCATAATTTTTCTTGAACAATTTATGCGAATGGAAGAAAAGATGGAAGCTCAATAATTAAATATTTCCATGTGAATGTTGGATACCAATCTGGACCGGTTAGATGTGGAAGAACAAAAAAGTACAACGCAACGTCTTCAAAAATTTCCAAAACCCGACAAGGCTGAGAAAGCAAATATTTGAAAGAGTTGGCCAAAAAGATTGTCGACAAGTTTCTAGATTTGTACTTTCTACGAGATGAAAACGAAATTTAAGAGTGTTTCCATCTCATTTTCGTTTTAGCAATTCGTATTTATTTGCACACTTTTTTATGTTTAAGTTGTAAACTTTGATTATTGTTTTATGTTTTAGACGATTTAATGTTTACACTTTCAAAATCTAGTAACATTTAAATTTCAGTATTTTAATTTGAATTTCATTTTAATAATTTATTTTGTAACTAAAAATTAAATTATTTTTCTGACCACATAAGTGGTCGGAAATTGGTCGAAATATAAATCTTCGGAAATCCATCGAAAAGTGGTTGGAAAATTTATGACCATTTTCCAACACCTATTTCCGACAATTTTTCCGACCATTAAAATGGTCAGAAAATTCCGACCAAATCCCGACCACATTCATTTTCTGACAGTGTTTTCCCGGTGAATTTTATGTGTTCGTAAAGTGGTTGGAAATGCGTGTTTCCGATCATTTTTCGACCGAATTGGTGGTCGAAAACGGACCTATTCTTGTAGTGTAAACCTTAAACCCAAACCAAAATATTTAAATTATAAACCTTAAATATTATTTTTAATGTTTGTGGTATTCTTTTTTTAAAAACCACCTTTAGTGGTTTTTTGAAAAAAAAAACTAGTGATGATATATTTGAAATAAAAATCTACTTTTGTTGTATTTTAAAGAATCTCTTTTAAATAAATATACTATATATAGTTGTAATTTATAAAGCCACAACTCATCTTACTAATACTAACCATCGGTTATAGTTTGAGTTTTAAAAAATCCTTCCAAAATTAAATTTTATTTATTTCTATATGGTTTAAATGTTTTAAAAGGTCGAGTTATACTTGTATATATTCTAAAATCTCACTTCAAAACTAAACTAAAGTCATGGGTAACCCGATTTCAATATAATGTTTTGAGCCAACAATTCTGATCCATTAGCCATTTAATCACTTGACTAAAACTTGTCTAAAGACACTTTTTGATTTTAATATACATATGTCTTACATTTGTTTACCATGTAAAACTTTTCTTGTTTTTTTCGTTTTTTGTTTATCTACTTTCCACTGGATCATCTTATCATATGTTCATCACGATGATCATGAATAATAACATTGCGATTATTTACCGCTGCATCAGCCAAAGATAACCAATCAAAAGCATTTGTTGAATTGGATTGAAATGAATTAGGACTGCTAATTCTGGACCCATCCATATCATAAGCGTCATTTTTGCTATATTCATATTGTGATTATTAGTAGATAACAAATTGATTAATATGGTAAGTAATATGATATCGCGATAAATTTACATTTATCGGGTTCAGCCCGTTGTCATATCATTCAAAATATAAAAATTTAAATTAAGATCGTGAATTCTCTTACAAAATTAACATGATAACAAGTATAATAACATGTTGTATCGAATGTCAACATCGTAACAATAATATCTGACACTTGTAAAATGTTAACAATAATATCGGATGGTTGGTAGAACTTTACAAGTGGCAGATATTATTGTTAGCATATCACAAATATCAGATATTAATGTTAGCATGTTAACATGCGATACAACATGTTATTATAATTGGTATCATGTTAATTTTGTAAGAGAATCCACGATCTTAATTTGAATTTTCATATTTTGAATGATATGACAACTGAGTTAACCCGATAAACGTAATCTTATTTCGATATCATATTACTTAACATATTAATCACTTTTTATCTACTAAAATCATAGTCTGTTTTATGTCTCCGGTGATGAATAGTGGTCGGCGATTTTGGATGAACAGTGTCGGTGGCGGCAGATGAACAGTAGTGGCGATCAATGGCATTTTACGTAATTAAAATAAATCTAAAAGATATTTATGGTTTTTAAAAAGTTATCTTTATTTATTTTTTAATTTTTATTTTATCACCGCTATTTTTTAATTTTTCTCTTATCTATAAATAGTTTAAATTCACCCATCATATAATTATATATCATTTACTCTTTATATATCATTTTTTATACATTTAAATATTTAACTTCATAAATCTTCATGATATATAATTTGATATATTTCTCATATATGCATCCTTTTATATAGTGAGATTCCAACATGAGCACATCCAACAATATACATACTATATATATGTAGCAATTTTTTGGTATTTTTTCTTTGTTTAGAATAAGTTATGTTTGAAAATTAATTTGCATCATCATTTATACATATAAATTATAAATTATAGAGTAAATGTTTAGTTTAATGGATGGTCTCCCCTCCAACAAGAAAATATATAAATATGGAAAATGAATTTTAAGGATTTACTGAATGATTGATTCATAATGAATTTTAGGGTTTCGTTGGGAAATATCGGGTTTACTAGTTTTTGATAAATTTGCGGGTGAACGATTCAGTCACTGAAAAACAAACAATGTGCTTTTTTAGATGATCGAAAAACAGCTCTCGGACGTTTACATGGGTCATTCTATGAGCGAGTGTTAGTGGAAACTTCAGAAGGCCGAATGAAGGTTGTGGATTCTTGAAAGATATTTCGAATGTTCGCCATGGGAACCGGATCATGATATCTTGTAACAACAAGAACAATTATCGGAAAAGCGAATATAAGCTATACAAAAAATCTCGACACTCAAATTAGAACAAAACTACATGACTGGTTGAAAAGTTAAAGAAACAAGAGAGCCCAATTGATCCGGTGTGGATAGCTATTCCAGAAAACCACTTGGTTTTAAAGAAAAGAAGTAGGAAAATTTCCAAATTCGATTGGTAACAACAAAAAGAAAATTAATTTAACTGTTATTATCTTTGCGCCAAAGAAATTATAGGGTTAGGCCCATACGTTTTTGGTAAATAAAAGAAAAAGAGCCAAATTATTATATAAAAAGACCCCAGATGATGTACTAATAGTTAGTAACGGAGTAAAAACATTGATCAATTTCCACACTCTGTATTTTCGATTTCTTCTCATTGGATATCAAAGAATCTTTCAAATAATTTATGGGAGAAAACTTCGAACCTTGGTTCCTCTCGTAAAATGAAGTGTAAAGAATCATTAGAACAATGACTAAAGAAAATAAAGTCAGGGTTTGTAGAGTATTTTATATCCAATATGCTAAATTTTTAGGCTAATAAGTTACATCCGGCCCAAACTTAAGTTCAAGTTCTAAATTTGTTTTTTCCATCTTATTTTTCCATCTTAACAGTAAGAGAATTCACGATTTTAATTTGAATTTTCATATTTTGAATGATATGACAACTTAGTCAACCCGATAAACGTAATCTTATTGCGATATCATATTACTTAGCATATTAATCACTTTTTATCTACTAAAATCATAGTCTGTTTTATGTATCCGGTGATGAATAGTGGTCGGCGATTTTGGATAACAGTGGCGGCGGATGAACAATGGTGGCGGTAGATGAACAGTAGTGTCGACCAATGGCATTTTACGTAATTAAAATAAATCTAAAAGATATTTATGGTTTTTAAAAAGTTATCTTTGTTTGTTTTTTTTAATTTTTATTTTATCACTACTATTTTTTTAATTTTTCACTTATCTATAAATAGTTTAAATTCACCCATCATATAATTATATATCATTTACTCTTTATATATCATTTTTTATACATTTAAATATTTAACTTCATAAATCTTCATGATATATAATTTGATATATTTCTCATATATGCATCCTTTTATATAGTGAGATTCCAACATGAGCACATCCAACAATATACATACTATATATATGTAGCAATTTTTTGGTATTTTTTGTTTGTTTAGAATAAGTTATGTTTGAAAATTAATTTGCATCATCATTTATACATATAAATTATAAATTATAGAGTAAATGTTTAGTTTAATGGATGGTCTCCCCTCCAACAAGAAAATATATAAATATGGAAAATGAATTTTAAGGATTTACTGAATGATTGATTCATAATGAATTTTAGGGTTTCGTTGGGAAATATCGGGTTTACTAGTTTTTGATAAATTTGCGGGTGAACGATTCAGTCACTGAAAAACAAACAATGTGCTTTTTTTAGATGATCGAAAAATAGCTCTCGAACGTTTACATGGGTCATTCTATGAGCAAGTGTTAGTGGAAGCTTCAGAAGGCCGAATGAAGGTTGTGGATTCTCGAAAAATATTTCGAATGTTCGCCATGGGACCGGATCATGATATCTTGTAACAACAAGAACAATTATCGGAAAAGCGAATATAAGCTATACAAAAAATCTCGACACTCAAATTAGAACAAAACTACATGACTGGTTGAAAAGTTAAAGAAACAAGAAAGCCCAATTAATCCGGTGTGGATAACTATTCCGGAAAACCACTTGGTTTTAAAGAAAAGAAGTAGGAAAGTTTCCAAATTCGATTGGTAACAACAACAAAAAAAATAATTTAGCTGTTATTATCTCTGCGCCGAAGAAATTATAGGGTTAGGCCCATACTTTTTTGGTAAATAAAAGAAAAAGAGAGCCAAATTATTATATAAAAAAGATCCCAGATGATGTACTAATAGTTAGTAACGGAGTAAAAACATTGATCAATTTCTACACTCTGTATTTTCGATTTCTTCTCATTGGGTATCAAAGAATCTTTCAAATAATTTATGGGAGAAAACTTCGAACCTTGGTTCCTCTCGTAAAATGAAGTGTAAAGAATCATTAGAACAATGACTAAAGAAAATAAAGTCAGGGTGCTAAATTTTTAGGCTAATGAGTTACATCCGGCCCAAAGTTAAGTAGATGATTCAAGTTCTAAATTTGTTTTTTCCATCTTATTTGTCAATGGGAGATATTTTATTTAGGTCATTATATTGTACATCTTTCGGTGAGAAATCAAAGTAAACGTAACAGTGTTACGGTCACACGATGCTTGAACTCAGATATGTGTGACATATATACTCTAGTCTTCTCAAAAATGATATGGGATTTTGTTGGAGGTGGGCTGCGCACTCTCATCAAATGCCTTTTATAAATTAAGATCGGCCCGCTTAATATTTTAGTAATTACACATTAGCTCATCATGAAAGGAAACTCCCAAAAAAAGGAAAAGACCTAGGATAAAAAGGAAAAAAGACCGAAATAAAACTGATTTATTTGTTTCCTTTTCATGTATTAGACCATTGGAGGTCTTGTCCTTACGGTTATAAAAGTTCAGATGTACTTTACTTTCAATTCACGCAATTTCAGAATAATAAACTTCAAATTTTTTTTATTTCAAAACCCTTGTGATTTTGGTTCGGTTTTTGCAAGTTCTTAGGTGCATTGTGGATTCAATTCACTTAGGATTTGCGTGCGTCTTGTCTTTGTGAACAATAGCCCTTAGACAAGGCTCTGTTGTAATGTCGGTGTTCGGGAAAACTACATGGAGAGTGATTTAATTGATCATTGGGTTAGTTGGGCTGAACGAGTTGGGTAAAACTGGTTAAAGAGTATATGAATGTATAAGGGTCAAAGTAATCGAGCTGGATGAACGTAAATTTAAGCAGTATCCGAACTAAATGGGAAGTTTTGACCGAGAAAATTAAAATGATCGAGTTAAACTGAGGTGGACAATTGTTTTGAGTGGAAAATTCGACCAAGCGGATTTTTCGAGCAGTTTGGTTGGATTTAGACAGGATGGTTACTCGGACAGTCTGATTTGTTTTTGACATGACAGTTACTCGGTAGGACTGTCTTATCCAGGTTGGATTTATCAAGAATAATACTAAGGCATTGTGGCGGAAACAGTTATCTGATGTGCAAGAAAACGCTAAGGAAAATTTTGGCCGGTGCATTTTTGGTCGATTTTTAGATATATCGCGTGAATGGTTACTGGGTGCATTTTTTGGTCGAGTTTCTGGATATATATCGCTGGAACAGTTACTCGACCATGGATACGCGGGAGCAGTTACATGGACACATGTTTTTACACAGAAAGTGATCCGTGGGCCGTTACTGGGCGGTTACTAGATAGAAAAATGCAATAAAATCCATTTAATCAACCCTTAGAAGGATTTCTAGAACTTTTCCGCATCTATCTAAAGAAAAACTCATGGAGAGGTTGAGAGAGAAATTTCAGTAAAACCCTTTGAGTTTCAACCGGATTAAGTGCTTTGCGGAATGATCGTGATCAAGTCTGGGTGGGTTGGATAAGCAGATCGTTGCGACAAGAGGTGTCAGAATATAATCAGATTAAGGCTGCACAGGATCATTTGATTGCTAGATTCTTATTGTCATTGATTGCTTGGATGATTCCGGCTGTTTACTTGTCATGTTTATTATAAACTGCATTTCTGTCTTGATGTGTTGATCGTTTGACCAGAAGTTTTATCGGGTAACATGCTTGGGAATCGAGTGTCCTCATCAAGGCTTACATGGATAGTGTAGTCACTGCTCGACATTCAGACTAGATTTTCTTCGTGAGAATTTATGTTCATGATAATTAATATTGACTGTGGAGAATCGATAATATGATTGTGTTTTTTATTCGGTGGCCTAGTAAGATGGGATGACCGCATTACTAAACAAATTCATTTGCTTATTCCTCCCTTGTGGATGCAGGTAATGAGTCTGGCCTTGAAAGTGGTTGATCGCGAGACAAGGCAGGAAGGAATGGTGGATTGGATCAGGTAGATAAGTCTATTTTCAATGTAATAGCTTATTAGTGAACTGATCATTGTAATGGAACCTCTGACTCAATCTAAGTTAACGTTTATGTATGAAATTAGACTTTTTGAATTGAGTAAAAATGCAAAAATGGCTAAGTAAAATGGCTTAGTGTCTGTTTCGATCTTAAGGCTTAACTGCGGGTAGAAAACTCGCGTTGGGGCTTAACAAGTTAGTATCAGAGCATTTACGGTTCTAGGATAGTCGAGGATAAACGGGTGGTGGGTTGATCCATCCTTCCAATGCCAAAATCTCGCGGTAAGGTTTATGTTGAGTTTAAATATGTGATCTAAGTTAGTGTTGTAGCTAACTTATGAATAAGATCATGCATATGGCAAGAAGTAACTGAACTAGAAGGAAACATGCTGGTGAAACTGGTGAAAACTCAACGAATGTTCCTGCTAAGGACGCGACTGATATACTCTATCTTTTACTATTTTTAGTATGGATTTTACTATTTTACTTAAGTATTTTATTACTGTTTTGCACCAAAAGGGGTAGTTTTCTCGTATTTGTAGCTTTTGAAGTCTTAACAGGTTAAATAAAAAAGGATACAAAATGTATCAAAAGAGGTATCAACAATACTACAACCATTCATACAAATCAAAGGAACCATACAAGTCACAATATTCACAAGATATGCAATTTCCTAAGTTAGACATAATAGATGCATCAGAATTGTACCCTTCTATGGAGGCTTTAATCAACTTTTAATTGGATGATATTGGCTGATAAGATAGAGAATTGAGTTACCTTTCTAATGGAGTTAGTTTCAAGTCATTTGGAGCTGTGGTTGAAGAGGGACACCTGATTTACTGAAGATATGTCTGTTTGGCTCGCAGATGAAGCAGACGCAGGAATCTGGCCCAGGGAAGGGCCATTATCGGCCAGGAGCTCTCCCTAGGCCTCGTCCTGATACTCCCTGACCGGTACTCCAGTATTGGTGATGAATCCTGATCGATACTCCTGCCCAGTACTGACCACAAAAAGTAAAATTTCCTTGTTGTCCAAGATAAAACCCTAGCCGACTTAGGACTTCCTTATGCTTATATATACTTTCTTTTAGCCTCTTATTGAGAGCAAGCAGCCATAAATAATCACCATAAATGTTAGATACGATTTTATTCATAGTTCTTTATAGTTTTTATTCAAGGAGAAGATCTCGTCTTTGTATTTCGATATAGATAGATTTCTAACCTTATACTCTCTAAATAAAGTTTATCTATGATGTTTTCTATATTATTTTGCTGCTATGTGTTCCTCTTTATCATGCATGAGTAGTTAACTTGTTAGGTTTTAGGTTTTTCAATGATTTTATGACTATGCATGATTGATATCGAATTTCTCTAGGGTTTATCTTATGGATTCTTCACTTCTATTTGCACGAATTGCCTAATTTTAAACCATCTAGCAATATGATCTTGGGAGAATAGAACCTCAAAAGTGTTGCATCTATTTTCTTGAACTAATATTTGGTGAGCAATATGTCATAACCTGGAAAAGTTGAGTTTAGTAGATTAGGGGATTTAAAGGTTGATTAATGGTGATTAAAGATAGATAACTATGTTTCCTCAAACTAGTTTATGCTTAATGCTTAGTTTTGACTTGATCAATCAAGACTAGAACCTAGGTAGATTCACGCCCGGAAGGTGTTTGTGAAAATACTTGAACAAATATTAGTTTGGCTTTTCTCCCTTAACCATTGGAAGTTAAGTTAAGATGATTAGTGAACCAATTAGACTTGCTTAATAATGCCTAATGATTTATGAAATTCCAAATGGAAGTTTAGCTAATTTCACTAATTAGTAAAGTGATTAGTGCCAAGGAATTGGGTTAATCAATTGTTAGTGATCCATAGTTATAGGATTGTGCTTGTTTAAATGTCCATCATTATTGATTGCTTATTGCCTCCCCTTAATCACAATTGCTAGACTCATTGCCCAATGTTTCCCATTTGAATTCTCTTTAAGCTTTTGTTAGTCATTTTACTTTTGACTTTTGAATTGCTTTCCTTATTGCTTAGTATCTAGTTTAGTACTTCATTATCTTGTTTACTTTATTGCATTTACATTTCTAATTCTATAAACCCTAAACTATCTATTTCCTTAGCTAAATAAAGATTCTTCATGGCTTAATGTGTTGATTCCTAATCTCCTTGGATCGACCCTATACTATACTACAACAACTAGAAGTGTGTTGTTAGTATTGGTTTAGGTTATAAATTTAATTTGATAAGTAGAGAAGCAAAAGAAACACTCATCTATCAAATTTGGCGTCGTTGCCGGAGAGATTTGTGCAATTAGCCATTAGATTTAAGTTTCTAATTGAGACTAAGATTTTCTTTTAAGTTTGGTTACTAATTTTGTTTGCCTTCTTGTTTTAGCTTTGATCTTTGAAGGTGAATTTCCAATATGGAAGCCCAATCGCAAGCTTATCAACCAATACCCTTCATCCCATTCCAACAAGATTTTTACCAAGACTATCAACCAAGATACAATTTAGTTCAAGACCAAGGAGGGTCATCTAACCAAATTTCTCAAAACCTTGAGGTAAAGGCTATGCTCCAAACTATCATTGATCAATCCAAAGAGAGTTTGATGATGGAAAAAATTATTTCAAAACTACAAGCCATGATTGATAGGAGGTACATTGACCTTCACACTAAGTTTGAGCATTTGGCTACTAAAATCGAATCCTTGGATAACGAAGTAGATCGAGTAGTTTCTATTCCTCAAAGACCATCGGATTCTCTATCGAGTAAAGCCGAGTCTAGTCCAAAAGAGCATTGCAACATCATCTTACCAAGTAAAGGAGGAGAAGAGTTGGCTAGGCAAAAGCTCAAGTATAGAGAGGAATGAGAGGAGAATGAAAGAGTTTTGGAGGAACTTACTAGACTTCTTGAATCACCTAGTGATGAGAAGATTTTCAAGAAGATGAAGCTCTTGAGGTTGTTGAGAATAAAGAGGCAAAAGTGGACAAGGGTAATGAAGCATTGGAGAATGAAGCAAACCTTAGTATCCCACCTCGTGTCTATGAGCCTAAGCTTCCATTCCAAGGAGGTTTCACACTAAGAGTGAGAAGAAGGTTTTCTCAAATTTCAAGAAGAGTTTGGGTGAAATAGGAATCACATTCCCTATGAAAGACAATCTTGAACAAGTATTCCTATAAACGAGGTTTATCAAGGGCATTTTGACTAACAAGGAGAAGGTTGAGGAGGTAGTGCAACTATATGAAGCACCAAGAGCTCCTGTCCTTGAGCCTAAAGCCATTTCCAAGAAAGACCATCCGGGAAGATTCATCATACCATGTTTTCTTGGAGGTTCCAAGGTTGATGATGCCTTGTGTGGCTCGGGAGCCTTTGTGAATGTGATCTCCCTTGACATGGTTAAGGAGATGGGAATCAAGGGTATGAAGCCAAACTCCACTTTTCTTACTTTTGGTGATGCCTCTTCAAAATTTCCCCTTGGCATGATTAAAGACTATTATGGTGGGGGAATGCATGGTTCCCACAGATCTTCTAGTTCTAGAAATGGTGGAGTGTAAGAAGCAACCTCTTATCCTAGGAGTGCCATTTCTCAATACCGTTGGAGCTAATATAAACTATGTCTAAAGAAGGTGGTGCTTGAAAATGTTAATGACAAGGTCTTCTACCCCATTGAGCCTCCACCATCAAGTTTTTGTGGAACTATCACTCAAGGAGAGCCAAGTACAAAAGAGGAGAAAGTTTCTAATGATACATCAATCACTCTGCCTAAAGATGATGTTTCTAAGGATGAAAAGATGCCTATGAAGATTGTGGTTCCATTGGTTAAGCCTACGATGAAGCCAAAGAAGAAAAAACCCAAGAAGGTTAAGTTAGAGCAACAAGTGCCTAAACCACCCTCTCTCACCTTCAACCATTGAAGATTGTTGATGGCAAGATTGAGTACAAGATCAAGGCTAAGGGAGGAAACAAACCATTCTCTAAACCAAGGTTCATCCTACCACAAGATTTCAACGAAGAGGATTGGGATATTATCAAGGAGTCTACGGGCAAGGCATTTGAAATCAAGATGGATGATTGGAGACCTTTCTCTAAGGAAGGCTTTCCTTCAAACATTATCTAAAAGACCTACAAAACGTTGAGCTTGAAACGTTAAACAAACGCTCTTAGAAGGCATTCCCAAAGGTATCCCTTCTAAATATTGCTTTTAATTTCCTTTTGCTTTTAATGTGTGTGTTTAAGTGGTTTAAAGGTCTTTGGATAAGTTGAAATTAAGTTTCAAGAAGGATTAGTCCAAGAACTTTGCATAAAGATGTCAAGGTTTGGTCTAAGGATAGAAAAAGTGCAAGAATTTGAGAGTTTGGGAGTAAAAATAGCGGTTCCCATCGACCCCCCCCCCCCATCCCGTGGGTAAAGGGTCGATATCAAAGTGGAATTTTGAGCCAAAGAACTGGGCTCCCATCGACCCTCCAAACCGTGGGTCAAGGGTCGATATGAGCACAAGATTTCAACCCACATTTTTAACAACAAAACAGTGGCTATATCGACCCTCCAAACCGTGTAGAGGGTCGATATGGAGTAAGCATTCCAAGGTAAGTATTTTCTTCCTTCTTTGACCAATTTCAAATTAAAGTTTTGTTGTCTTTTCCCTTTTCTTTTCTCTCTCTCTCCCCACGAAATTATCCTCTTCCTCCTCCGTTTCTTTTGCTTTTTGAGAAACACATACTAAGAAAAGAGAGAGTTTTTGAATGTTTAGCATTTTTCCCTGAAGATTTTGCTCAATAACTTGATTTTCACAAAGGATTTGTCTAGTTCTTCATATTTATTCTCATTAATTCCTCATTCACAAGGATTCCAAAGGTATGAAATTCTAACTTCTAATCTCCATTGATGACAAAGTTTGAGTTTTTTCTTGAACTTTTCTTATGTTGTTCAAATGAAGCTTAATTTGAGTGGAATTAGCTAAGTACTTGTTATCTATGGTTGGGTTATGTATTCCTTGGTTTAATTTGATGAGTTTGATGGAAAGGATGAAAAACTTGAATTTTCTAGTGTTCTTGATAAGTTAAACTCGAAATTTTGGAGTTTCTAGAAATTGATGGATTCATTTGTTTTTTGAGCTTAATTTGATCATCTTTAATGTTTGTCTATGAATTTCCACTCTCACCTTTGACACATAGACAACATTTAAGATTTTGTTACATATGGAAAAGAAAGTCAAGTTGTTTGAAAATGGAGTTTTGAACTTGATTTGAAAATGAACCATAACTTGTGCTAAATTTAGAAGTGGATTTGATGTCATTTGAATTAGCCTACCACTCGTTCTTTACAATCCTTTTGTAGGCTTGATACAGCAACATGATGTCTATTCTCACCTCTTCCTCGAAAGTCAAGAAAGGACAAAGATTTTTCTTCTTCCCAATCCAAGTTTCACATATACAAACAACACCCATGAAGCCATCTCATTCCAAGTTCCACCGGAGATGACCTTCACTCCACATCCGCCTCACGATGTGCCACCCGAACATCACTAGGTACTTGACTTCATCCATTGTAAATACCATCTCGTTTATAGTTGCATTTTTATTTCTTTTTCTGTTTTTGTTCTCTCCTTTGAGTCTTTCTTTCACCGAGATGATGAAACTTAAGTTCGGGGGAGAGGACTAGTCGCTAATGATCATTTTTTGTTTTTGTTTTTCCCTTTTGAGTCTCATGCATTGCATTGTACATTATAAAAACTTTCAAAAATCCCTAAAAATTTGAAATTTTTTGAAAAACCAAAAAGATTTTTCTTTCATTTAGTTGCATTTTCATTTGCATTGTGTGTTCATTCATAGGTTACATTTGCATATGTATTGGAAATAATGATTGATTTTACTTGTAAAACCAAGCCTTAAACCGAACTTAAACCCCAATTGATATTTGAGCTTGAAAAGCACTCTTGAGATGTTGTAATCACTAAGCCTTGGTCATTCACATTCTTGGATTTCGTTAGGATAGAGAAGCTTTGCATGAATTGACTTAAAGAATTTATCAAGTGAGAACCTTAATGAATAATTAATTATTCTTACCTTTGGGCTTGATTTCGCATCTATGGTACTCATTAGCTAATCATTCAAGTCATGAACAATCCTTTTCACTACTCTTTTGAGGACTTGAATGGAACCGCACTAATCACCCAAACATTCTTTGAAACTCCTTGCATTGTTGAATGAGGCCTTTTTTTATGAGCATTGCACTTCAAGTATAAAATGGTCAAAGATACGGAACGAAAAAATCAATGATTCCATAGGCTAGCTTGGGAACCAAATTAAGTTAGCACTTAGGATCACTAAGGGTGCGTTTAATTTCGGACTCTTGAGAAGGGTTGTGCAGTGTTTAAGGAAAAGTCCTTAAAGAAAGAAAAAATGTGATAAAAGAGTGAGGAAAGTAAAGCTAAGACACCAAGTATTGTGTAAGATTTGTGAGAAAGAAAAGGGAAACCAAGTTTTGAGTAGGTAGCTTTTAAGACTTTAAGAAAGATCATCCCTAGAGTTATAAGAAGAAGAAAAATGATGAGAAAAAGATAAAAAATGCTAGGAAAGAGGATCCAAAACCGAAATGGAAAGAGATCGTGTTTGTAAAAGAAATGTTTTCCTAAGTTCACAAAGAAAGGCTTGGTTACTTGAAATTCTTGATCGATATTTGGCTAAAAGAGAGCCTTGGGTTGGGATTATTCTCTTGAAAAGATAGATTTAAGATGTATTCATTGGGTTAGATTTTAGGATTAAAAGCTTAAGGTTGGGTAGGAAATGGAAGCAAAGGTTTTGTATGAGTAAATTGTTCCACAATCTTGAGCTATTTTATGCATTGCTCCTTTCATTGAGAGAAACCACCGTTAAATCAAGTAACCAATCTTTTCGTCGCATTAACCCATTCTTTCACCCTTAAACCAATTATAAGTGAAAGATACGCCCTTGGTAAGAATTCACGCATTTCGAATAATGAATGTTAAAGGGTCTTAAGGATTTGATTGCAAATGTGGACTTGGTTCTTTGGGATGAAGGATTGTACTTTGTGAAAAGGATTGGTTGAGAGCAATTGATTATTGGATTGTTTTGCTTATAAGATTGGATGTTGGGTGTTTGGGCTAAGTTTTTGAGTTTGGTATTGGATATGAATTCCCGTTTTCAAACCTCTTCCTTAGTGCTTGTGTTTTGTTTTCTTGAGGGCAAGCAAATGATAAGTTAGGGGGAGTTGATGTGCAGTGTTTTTGATGCATTCTAGGCCTTTTTATCTTCCTCTTTTAGCTTAGATCTTATGAATATTTCTTTCTTTTAGTCCACTTTTAGTCTCATTTTAGAGTCTAGGTTGTGTTTTGTTGCCTCCCCTTAATCACAATTGCTAGACTCATTGCCCAATGTTTCCCATTTGAATTATCTTTAAGCTTTTGTTAGTCATTTTACTTTTGTCTTTTGAATTGCTTTCCTTATTGCTTAGTATCTTGTTTAGTACTTCATTGTCTTGTTTTCTTTATTGCATTTACATCTCTAGTTTTATAAACCCCTAAAATATCTATTTCCTTAGGTTAATAAAGACTCTTCATGGCTTAATGTGTTGATTCCTAATCTCCTTGGATCGACCATATACTATGCTACAACAATTAGAATTGTGTTGTTAGTATTGGTTTAGGTTATAAATTTAATTTGATAAGTAGAGAAGCGAAAGCAACACGCATCTATCAAATTTTGCACCGTTGTTGGGGATCGAACCCAGGTCACCTACCTTACAGACGGGAACCTCTTTCTCGGATTTAACTTTGTTGTTTACTCGAGGACGAGTAAAAGGCAAGTCCAGGGGAGTTGATGTCTTGTGTTTTTGATGCTTTCTAGTATATAAGTTGATCTCTTTTAGATTTGATCTCGTGTGATTTTGTCTCTTTTAGTCCACTTTTAGTCTAATTCTTGCTTTAGTCCCATCTTAGAGTCTAGTTCTTGCATTATTGCATTTTGCATGCATTTTGTCTTGTTTTAGGTTCATTTTAGAGTCAAGGAATCAAGGAGCTTCTATGGAGATCATGAAAGGTTTAAAAGGAGTTTTCAAATCTCATTTGAAGTCCAAAAGATATGGGATTAATGGTGTTTCAAATGGTCAAAAAGGTGTGAAGAAGAAACAAGGCAAAGATGAGTAAAGAAAATGGCTAAGTATGGAAGGAAAGAAGAAGATGGGTGTTTTGGGCAGTGCCTATATCTTCCTTCCATACCGTGGGTAGGGGATCGATGCTAGCCCAGCTCCAAAGATAAAGAAAAGAAGAGAAGAAGACTTGTGGTCATATCGACCCTCCAAACCGTGGCAAAGTTCTGGTGTGTCTGTTATGTCCAACTTGGGAAAATGCATATCTCGTGAGTTTTGTGACTTGGATGATGTTTTTGACTTGTGGAGATGGCTGTAGTATAACTTAGGAACTCGCATATCTTTGGGATCATAGCCTTGAAATCTTAACCTGTAATCCACATGTAACAAAGTTAGCTCAGAGACATTCTCATTTTAATCCTACCAGTACTTTCGCAAACCTTTTCCATCCGAATCTCAATCCTACAAAATCTCAACTTCAAATCATTCAACTCTCTACATTCATTAAGTTTGGTGAATTTCTCATCAAAGATTTCATTCAGGGTAGACGATACTAGGAGTTAAAGGTTGTTTTAGTGGTGAGATTAAGAGTGTTTAGGATTACCAGATGCTCCAGTGGATGCAATATATTATGCAAAACCGCAAGAGAGAATGAACCTGTTGATGTCCACAGTTTCCAACAACTTTGATGCCGAACTCCCCAGACTTAGATGTTTATGGGAATTACGTCAAATTGCTCCAACTCTTCTAAATTGATCCATGGCATTCCTTGGGATTTTACTTAGCCATGAGATTCTTTTTATTTGATTCGTTTTCCTTTCCCTTTGTTTCTTTTCCTTTTTTTCTTTTTTGTATATATATATATATTGGAAGGGGGAAAACGGTCTTTTGATATAAATCATCATAGGCACGAAATTTTACCATGATTTATTGAATCCAAAGGAAAGGTCAAGCTCCTGAATCTCATCGTACTACTCCACTATGTTTTACCAATCCCTGCATCTGTAGTGGTTGGAACGATATGTCGATCCTTTTCTCTCCGATGTATTTGCACATATCTGTACATATGGAAGTGAAAAACAAGAGTGCATGAGGTCTGGAAAAAAGTAAGATTTATAGGTAGGATACCAAGTAAAAGAGAGCTGGCCGTTCAGGAACAACAAAGAGCGGTAAAGAGAATAAGATGTCCTGAACACCTTAATGAGAAAAGTGAAGTCGGGTTAGTAGTCCAATAAAATAGAGTCAAAATCAGATTCATTAAGATAAATGCAAAACAAAAAATTTCAGGGGGAAGTCCACTCATGGAGTTTCTAAATCGTCTCTCCTGAACAAAAACCTGTAACAATAGTCACTATATCATAAAATCAGCATATATTCCCAGAAAAGTGTCATAATTCCAAATTGAATTTTGACTCAATAAAAACGAATTTAGAAAAATAGAAATCCAAAAAAACTCAAAACGTAAAAACCAAACACGAACAAACAATTTAGTAAACGACAATCCCCTTAGACTTAGTTCGCACTGAAAAATTTGAAATTGAAATTCCAAAGATGAAGAATAGAATGATGTTACAGGATTGGACAAGATGTCCTGAAGATCGGTTTTGGTTCACGAATTTTGGTATTCCTTGGCAATCTATTGATTTGAACTTCTGAAGCTGAGTCCACACGATTTGAGAGGTCTCCAAGATTTTGGCGATTTGGTTCACCGGAATGATGATGTTTACTGACCTAAATGATGACCATAAGTTAAACCGTGAATAATTCCTCGAACCAAATTGAAAATTTACTGACTTAAATGATGTTTAATGTTGGGGTCAAAACCCACCCAGCTGCGATCAATGGAAAAATGGCTAAGTGTGGAAATACGAAGAATCAGACAAGGCTGGAATTGCGCCTAAGTTGTTTCTATTCGAGTCGGCTTGAGCATGAAATAGGCCATTCCAACCAAGCCTTGTCTCCATTTAGGCAAGCCTTATCTCCACTAAGGCAAGATTTGGCTCACATCGGCAAAGCTTTGCTCCACTTCGGCAAAGAGAGGAGAGACATCGGCAAAGCCTTGTCTCCACTAAGGCGAGCCTTATCTCCACTTAGGCAAGCTTTGTCTCCGCTTAGGCAAGCCTTGTCTCCACTTAGGCAAGCTTTGGCTCCACATCGGCAAAGCTTTGCTCCACTTCGGCAAAGCATTGGAGACTTCGGCAAGCATGGAGACTTTGGCAAGCTTGGAGGCTTCGGCAAACACGGAGACTTCGGCAAGTTTGGAGACTTCGGCAAGCACGGAGACTTTGGCAAACACGGAGACTTCGGCAAGCACTGGAGACTTCGGCAAGCTTGGAGACTTCGGCAAACACGGAGACCTCGGCAAGCTTGGAGACTTCAGCAAGCTTGGAGACTTCGGCAAACACAGAGACTTCGGCAAGCACTGGAGACTTCGACAAGCTTGGAGACTTCGGCAAACACGGAGACCTCGGCAAGCTTGGAGACTTCGGCAAGCTTGGAGACTTTGGCAAACACGGAGACTTCAGGAAGCTTGGAGGCTTCGGCAAACACGAGACTTCGGCAAGCTTGGAGACTTCGGCAAGCTTGGAGACTTCGGCAAGCTTGGAGACTTCGGCAAATACTGGAGACTTCGGCAAGCTTGGAAACTTCGGCAAACACGGAGACCTCGGCAAGCAGGGAGACTTCGGCAAACACTGGAGACTTAGGCAAACACGAAACTCTCTAGCCGAAGTCAAAACCATACGAAACTCTCTAGCCGAAGTCAAAAGAATACAAAAATTATCTGGCCGAAGTTAATTCCATACGAAACTATCTGGCCGAAGTCGAAGCTGCCGAAGACAATCTTGGCCGAAGTCAATTCCATACGAAGCTGCCTGGCCGAAGTCAAGTCTATACGGAGCTGCCTGGCCGAAGTCATTTCCATACGAAACTATCTGGCCGAAGTCAAAGCTGCAGAAGACAATCTTGGCCAAAGTCAATTCCATACGAAGCTGCCTAGCCGAAGTCAAGTCTATACGTAGCTGCCTAGCCGAAGTCATTTCTATACGAGGCTAGAATACAACGCGGCCGAAACCATTTCTATACTAAGACAACAAGCCCATCTTCGGCCTACGACAATGTAAAGACCCACGAAGTCAAGCCGACTTGCTAAAACGGAAATCCCGAAGGATTGGGAAGTTTTCCTAATCTCTTTGGGATTGACCTGGCCGACTCAAGCTAGTATATATACTCATGTACATCTCTTGGAAAAGGGATCCGCAATTTACTTAGCAAAAAACCCTAGACTTTTTTGCTCTCAAACTCTTGTACGAAAGCTTTTCGACACAGCATAATAAAAATCATCTTTGGATCTCTCCGTTCGTGGTTCATCCACAGAAATTTCCTCCCTCTTAACAAACCTCCGACAAATTCTAATTGTGTTGATTTCCACACCCACAATTTGGCGCTAGAAGGAGGGTGAATTGAAACTTTCTTACTCCAAGGAACCACCGCACGAACGATTCGAAGAAGATGACTAGCGACGGACGAACCGACGACCCGCAGGACACGGGGATCAATGGATCTGGAGCAACAGATACACCAACGCCTGCAGTCGTGGAGATGAGCCCAGAAGCCCTGACACAGATCAAGATGATGCTAGAGACGCTGCTCAAGAAGGCGGAGGAGCAGGACAAGCTAAACACAACGTTGACCGATAAGCTCGAAGTCCTTGCGACGGTGAGCCGAGCCCATGGTAGAGGCTCAGGAGTTAACCTAATGAGGTGCCCTCTTCGACGTCTCAATCCAATGGCCCTCAATTTCTCAACACCTCACCATGCGCCCAGAACCCAAGGCGGATCACTCCCTACAAACCAACCAACCACAACCGCCGAACTGAATGCGACACCGCAGGAGGCAAACATGCAGCCTATGGATGGAACAAATCTGGTGATCGACCTGGAGGACAACCCAGAAGGGGAACACGAGTCGAACGAAGCAGTGCCAACCTCGGCCATGATCAAGACCTTACGGAGGAAGAAGAAAACATCCTCTGGGCCCAACGAGCCCAGATCGAAGAAGAACGCAAAGCGATAATCCGAGCCCAGAAGGAGGAGATGGGCGAAATTCGGGCAGGCATGGAGCGAGCTACCGCTGAGATGAAATTTGTTCGATCTCAGATGCATAAGGCTACTAGTAAGGCCCCCGAACTCGACCGAGTGCTTGAGGAAGCACATAACACCCCATTCACGACCCGAATCACTAAGTCAAGAGTTTCTGATCCGGGGAAGATGAAGATACCAGTTTACGAAGGCAAAACTGATCCAAAGGAGCACTTGACCGCCTTCGCAATAGCAATGGGACGTGTAAACTTCAGAGAATGAGAAGAAGACGCTGGTCAATGTCTCTTGTTCGTCGAGCATCTTAAAGGCCCAACTCTCCAATGGTTCTCCAGGCTGGGAAGAAACTCGATCGACAATTTCAATCAGCTGTCATCGGCATTCCTCAAACATTACGCTATATTCATGCTGCGCCAAACATCCGATGCGGATCTATGGACCATGGGACAAGGACAAAAGGAGACTCTACGAACTTTCATCGAACGATTCAAGTCGGTACTATCAAAAGTAGAAGGGATAAGTGACGAAGCCGCGCTGCAAGCATTGAAGAAAGCCATGTGGTTCGACTCAGATTTCCGCAAGGAGATTGCGCTAAATGCACCAACCTCGATCCAGGATGCATTGCATCGAGCAACGGACTTCGCCTCCAACGAAGAAGAAGTGAAGATCCTAGCCCAGAAGCACGGATAGGCGAAGTCCGCGAACTATCCTCCCTCTGCTCCAAACCCACCGAACAACAGAAAGGCCAACCAAGGTTCCGGATACGTCCAACACGAAGGAGGATTCAAGGGAGCCCATAACTACCAAGTTGATTCGTCAGGCTATGGACAAGGACGAGGCCAAGGCCGAGGAAGAGGTACATGGAGTAGCACTTGGACCAGGGGCCAAGGAACTTATGACGAAGCAGCTTATTGCGAGCATCACCATATCTTCGGACACTCTACTGCAAATTGCCGCATCCTAGGTTTGAAACTCGCTGCAAGAATGGCGGCTGGCAAACTCAAAGGGGATATCAGCCTCAAGGACTTCGACATGGATTCCAACGCCAACCGCCCCGAGCAGGCGGATGAAGATCTTCCTAAGCGAGGGAGGCAGAATAACGAAGCCCCACAATTTGGACCAAGAAGACGGATCAACATGATAATTGGTGGATCTCATTATTGCTCTGATACCGTCTCATCGATTAAAGCTTTTCAACAACGAACCGATGTCAGCATCAACTGGTCCGCACCTTCCAAGTTTCCTGACAACGTAATCTCCTTCGAAGAAAGAGAAACAGCCGGGATCGATAAACCGCATGACGATCCTCTCGTGATCGAATTGGTCATCAGTGGTTATGACGTAGCCCGGGTGCTGGTCGATACGGGCAGCACAGTGGACATAATCTTCAAAGAAACTCTCAAAAGGATGGACATCAATCTGTCCGACATAGTGGCTACCCTTAAACCATTGACTGGATTCTCCGGAGAAACGACGATCACAATCGGGACGATCAAGCTACCTGTAGAAGCTGGGGGTGTCATCAAGCTCGTCGAGTTCTCGGTAGCCGATCACCCAGCAATCTATAACGTCATCATCAGAACACCTTGGTTAAATTCAATGCACGCCGTAGCCTCGACCTACCATCTCTGCGTAAAATTCCCAACACTGAGCGGAGTCAAAACGATTTTGGCAAGTCAGAAGGAGTTCCGCGTATGCTTCCTAGCTGCACACAAACTCAGGAATCCTGTCACCTATCTAATAGCCAAGTCAGAACACAAGAAGATGAAGACAGACAAGGAGCCATTAAAAGAACTCTCCAAGCTCTTATAGCAATTACAAATTGAGGAGGATCGCGAAGAAGAATCTGCTGAACAGCCCTGCGACCCCGTAATATCAGTTTGTATCGACGACGAACACCCGGAACGATGCGTAGAGATTGGATTCGGGCTCGACAAAAAAATCAAGGACGAATTGGTGTCATTCTTAAAAGAAAATGTGGACACTTTCGCGTGGGCAGCAGAGGATATGCCCGGAATTGATATCGGCGTAACCAGTCATGAATTGAACATTGACCCAACCTTCAAACCAGTCAAGCAGAAATGGAGAAAGTTGGGTCCTGACAGAGCGAGAGTAGTGAACGACGAAGTCGAAATACTCTTACGAGTCGGTTCGATAATGGAAGTCAAGTACCTAGATTGGCTGGCGAATCCTGTTGTAGTCAAAAAGAAGAACGGAAAATGGCGGGTGTGCGTCGATTTCACCGACTTAAACAAGGCGTGCCCGAAAGACAGCTTCCCACTACCACACATTGATCAACTGGTCGAAGCAACGGCCGGTAACAAGCTCCTATCTTTCATGGACGTATTCTCTGGATACAATCAGATTCTAATGAATCCCGACGATCGCGAGAAGACAGCCTTCATTACGGATCGTGGAATCTATTGCTACAAGGTGATGCCTTTCGGCCTCAAAAACACGGAGCCACATATCAGCGCTTAGTAAACAAGATGTTTGCTAATCAACTCGGAAGAACGATGGAGGTTTACATAGACGACATGCTGGTGAAATCGCTAGAGGCAACGGATCACGTGCTACTTTTGGAGGAATGTTTTCGACAGCTCAACTCGCACAACATGAAGCTCAACCCGACAAAGTGTAGATTTGCAGTCACGTCCGGCGAGTTTCTTGGTTACTTAGTTACTCATCGGGGAATCGAAGCGAATCCAAAGCAGATCGATGCGCTTATCCAGATGACTTCCCCAAAATCAAAACGTGAAGTACAGAGACTGACTGGAAGGGTGGCTGTACTCAACAGATTTATTTCGCGATCCACCGATAAGTGCTTACCGTTCTACGACACTTTACGAGGAAACAAGAAATTCGAATGGACAGAGAAGTGCGAAGAGGCTTTCCAGCAGTTGAAGAAATATCTCGCCAGTCCCCCCAGTGCTCACAAAGCCAGTCGAGGGAGAGCCGCTCTTCCTATACACCGCAATCTCCACCACGGCAGTAAGCGGAGTACTCATTCGCGATGAACAGGGAGAGTAGAAACCAATTTTTTACGTTAGTAAGACCCTCACCGATGCAGAGACAAGATACCCGCAGATGGAGAAGTTGGCTTTATCGGTGGTCATGTCTGCCAGGAAACTAAGGCCGTACTTCCAATCACACTCCATTGTGGTCCCTAGTCCTTTCCCCTACGATCAATTTTGCACAGCCCAAGTCAATCCGGGCGATTGGCCAAGCGGGCTATCGAGCTCAGCGAGTACGACATCGAGTATCGCGGATGAACCTGCGTAAAATCGCAAGTGCTTGCCGATTTTTTAATCGAACTTCCGGAGGAGAGCCTCGACTTGGCAACTTCACGTTGACGGCTAATCATCCAAAAATGGTTCAGGGGTCGGGATACGTCTAACATCACCAATGGGCGAGATACTTGAACAATCCTTCCACCTAGGTTTTTGCGCCTCCAACAACGAAGCAGAATACGAAGCCTTCATTACCGGAATAAAGCTTGTGCAAGGACTCAAGATTGATTGCATTCATGCGTTCTGCGATTCACAGTTAGTCGCGAACCAGTTCAATGGGGAATACGCAGCTAAAGACAATCGTATGGAGGCATATCTGAAAGTCGTCAAAGACTTGACTGCACAGTTTAAAGAGTTCACACTCACGCGTATTCCACGAGGAGAAAACACTTCGGCTGATGCGCTAGCCGCCCTCGTATCCACTTCTGATCCAGCCTTGAAACGAGTTATTCCGGTGGACTTCATCGAACGCCCGAGTATCACTCTTCCATAAACAGTCAGTGTGGTTACGCGGTCTCATGCTACCAGGACTGCAAGGGAGAAAGCCTGTGCACCGGACAATGCTGAAGATGACACTGGCGCAAGCGGCACACTACATCCTGCTCGACGGTAACATTTTCAAATGGCGATTCTCGGGCCTGCGTTGAACAAAAAGAGGCAAGGGCAATCATGGAGGAGGTTCACGACGGCTCCTGTGGCAACCATTCGGGAGGACGAGCCTTGGCGATAAAAATCAAACGACATGGCTATTACTGGTCGACCATGATACAAGACTGCGAGAAGTATCATCCAGGTGCGAAAAGTGTCAACGTCATGCACCAATGATTCATCAGCCAACCGAGATGCTTTCCTCAATATCATCGCCCTATCCATTCATGCGATGGTCCATGGACATCGTTGGACCTTTGCATCCGTCGAAGCAGAAACGATTCTTACTGGTCCTGACAGACTATTTTTCGAAATGGGTAGAGGCAGATTCGTATGCCAGCATCAAGGACGCACAAGTCGAAAGTTTCGTCTGGAAGAACATCATATGCCGACATGGATTCCCTTACGAAATCGTCACCAATAATGGTTCGCAGTTCATCTCCACAAGGTTCGAAGCTTTCTGCGAGAAGTGGAAAATCCAACTGAGCAAATCCACCCCGAGATATCCACAAGGAAACGGCCAGGCATAAGCAATAAACAAGACAATTCTCGACGGTCTCAAAAAATGCCTTGACGAAAAGAAAGGACGCTGGGCTGACGAGTTGGAAGGGGTATTGTGGTCTCATAGAACAACACCGCGACGAGCAACCAACAAAACCCCATTCACCCTCGTCTATGGGACAGAATGCGTCATTCCACCAGAGATACATTTTCTGGGAGTCCGCCGAAGACTACTCCCAGAACAAGAAGGGCTCAATCACTTGTTGATGCTTGACGAGTTGGACTTGATCGACGAAAGACGGGATCAAGCCTTGATCTGAATTCAGAATTACCAGAACGCAGCGGAAAAATACTACAACTCTCACATACGAAATCGACCGTTCTACGAAGGAGACCTGGTCCTACGAAAAGTTTTCCAGAATACTGCTGAGGGAAACGCCGGCAAATTCGGAGGAAACTGGGAAGGACCTTACAAAATCACGAAAGTAGTCCGACCCAGAGTGTACGAACTCGCCAACATGTCTGACATTCCAATACCAAGATCGTGGAATGTAATTCACCTCAAGAAGTACTATCCTTAGGATACTTCACATGAACTACGGGGCGGCTTGATCCCTACAAAGGGTACGTAGGCAGCTCGTCTTCGGATGAGTTCAGTTGTCCCCTCCTAAAAAAAGGGGGGAGTGGGTACATATACTCGTATACTCCCACCTTTGTAATAGACTCCGCGTCTACTTAATGCAAGCTTCTTAAAGCAATTTTAGTCATATCACACCCTCCACGGGTTACTAAAGCCTTAACAGAAACATGCATCACATCCGCACCTTTCACGAATCACTTAAAGTCCTAACTAAAACAGGCACCTCTCTTCACCCTCGTTGCTGCTGGCCACAACAACGAACTACTACATCCTTTACAGATCTAACTACTACATCCTAGCGGATTAAAAGCGTGCGCTATATAAATAACTGTGTCCATTGTCGGAGCGGATATGCTTATGGTAGCATACCCGTAAACCGAAATGTTCATCTTAAACCCAACAACCAAATCGTTGGTCCTAAGAGTACTACATGTCCATTGTCGGAGCTGATATGCTTACGGTAGCGTATCCGTAAACCGAAATGTTCATCCTAAACCCAACAACAAATCGTTGGTTGCAACAGTACTACGTGTCCATTGTCGGAGCGGATACGCTTACGGTAGCATATCCGTAAACCGAAATGTTCATCCGAAAACCCAACAAACAAATCGTTGGTCAAAACACCTATGCTCATAATCGAAGCAAGTATTCTTACACTAACGTAATCATTACAAATGAAGCAAACGAATCGTCGGTGTTAACACTAACACAAACTGTAGCGAAACAGATCAGTCCTCCTTGGATAAAAAAAGCATTCAAGCAACAAGTTTCAACAACGAAGGAAAAACACAACGAGAGCAAAAACGACAAGGCAAACATAATAAGTCAATACGGATAAAGCCATCCAGGTACCTTGTCCAAATAACATCAAGCATAAATAGAACGAGATAGACCAAACCACAGCCTTTGGCGTATCCCCATCATCATCATATCTTACCCCTTGAAGATACACCCTCGTCATTATCGGAGGATTCGGGTGTCGTCTCAGATTCGGAAGCTTTATTCAGAGAAAGTGCGAACGCCAACGCCGCTAACACTTCGACTGAATCATTGACAAACGCAACATCGGCCGAGTCTTCAGAGATCAGCGAAACCACTAGGTCATCCCCCAATGAGGTAACTAGCTTGTCAAACTCATCATCGGCACGAGCGTACTTAGCTCTCCATCCCTGGAGCTTCTCAACCTCGGCATCCAAAGAAGGTGGTTCGTCACCATGAAGCAGGGCAAGAAGTTCAAGGTTGCCGTCAACTTGAGCAAGGTCAACCACACTATTTTTCGACGATTCGCCCAAACTCTTCACCTTCTCCTTGGCTCGGTCGATTTTAGCCTGAAATTTCTTGGCCATTCGGCGCATCGCCACCTTCTCAGCTCTTTCAACCTTTTTATCGGTCATGGCCTTCTCCGAGTTTAACATCCGATGGAGCTTGGCAACCTGAGCCTCCTGCTGGACACGAAAAGATTCTAGGTAACGAATCCTATCATCAGCTCGGCCATGCCCCACCTTGTGAATTTCCACTTCAGCCTCCAAGTCTTCTCTCTGCTTTGATGCTCTCTCCACCACGGCGGCGCGCTCGCGCTCGGCCTCGTCAAGCTTGGCGCTCAGCTCATCGGACGCTTTCCGTGCGCACTCAGCTCTCCTTGCATTCTTTCGAGCATCCGCCTCGTAGCCGAGCGTCATCTTGTTGATGAAGGCCAGAAACTGAACGGAGAGAAAAGACTTAGACATCACATTTTCTACAAAGTAGAAGAATTGGAAATCCGCAAGAATTACCTTAGTACCGCGACGAGACATGTCAGCATATGGCTTGCTCCGAGAAAGAGTATCGGGAGGAGGAAAGCAATCCCCCTTAGAGAGAATTTTGGAAAAGAAAGTGGCCGATGCTGACGCGTCATCACAAACCATTTCGGAAGCAAGTGGCAGAGATACAGGCTCTGAAGGCAGTTCATTCTTGGCGGCATCACAAACGGGAGTATTACGCTTTTTTGTCTAGGAGCATCATCCTTACGAAGGTCTTTCCCTTTGTTGGTCTTTGCCGCGGTGCACCTTTGGGCAGGCTTCACCCGGTCGGCACCCTCACTCACGGCAACAGCTTTACCATTTCTGCGATGGACGGGGGGCGAAGCCAATCGCCTGAGACCTGACACAATCTCTCTTGCTTGAGGGACAGACGAATCCAATTGCCCAAGGCCCAGCACGATCCCTGGCGCATTGGGGACCGACGAAGCCAGCATAGACGACTCTACGGATGGATCACCCGAAGGAAAAGCTTGGGCAGCGTTAAGCTACTCAGCAGAAATCTCAGTTCGGCCAACCTCCGCTTGCTCCATCGCGGCACGGGTTTCGGCCTCCATCCTCTCGCGAACCGATGATCGCTTTCCCATGGATCTTCCTCGTACTGGTGGGGGAAGACGAAGAAGTTGAGTTCGGAGAATAATATCCAAAGTATTGAGCCTACGCTCTCTCTACTCTTTGAAGAGTAAAATCTCTCTGCCAATCACACTCGCCGGAAGCTAGAGTCTCGCGAAGTGTAACTACGTCTGGGGGACACGTTGGGATCGGATTAGGAACTGCAAAAACAAACAAACAAAGCGGAAAGGTCACGACATGTTCAACAAAAAAAAAATATATATCTTCAAGAGAAGGAGAGAGAAGGGAGGAGTGAAGTTACCTTGAGTTTTTGAGAAAATGAAGACGTGAAGAGGAAGTGAGGAGAAGTGGAAGCATATATAGGCTCATAAAGTAAAAGATGATGTCATCATGCATTGGGAATCGGGCCAAAACATAGTTGAATGAAGAAATTTCTACTGGAAAAAAGATTATCAGTCTGAACACAGAGAACCTGGCAGATATCAAAAACAACGGACTCAGTGTCATGTCAGCTCAGCTCGTACCAATCGAGACGGCACATTGATCCCAGCTTGGACTTCCTCTACCTCGGCACTATCATCACTGAAACTACCGAGCTGGGGGGCTAACTGTTGGGGTCAAAACCCACCCAGCTGCGATCAATGGAAAAATGGCTAAGTGTGGAAATACAAAGAATCAGACAAGGCTGGAATTGCGCCTAAGTTGTTTCTATTCAAGTCGGCTTGAGCATGAAATAGGCCATTCCAACCAAGCCTTGTCTCCACTTAGGCAAGCCTTATCTCCACTAAGGCAAGATTTGGCTCACATCGCCAAAGCTTTGCTCCACTTCGGCAAAGAGAGGAGAGACATCGGCAAAGCCTTGTCTCCACTAAGGCGAGCCTTATCTCCACTTAAGCAAGCTTTGTCTCCGCTTAGGCAAGCCTTGTCTCCACTTAGGCAAGCTTTGGCTCCACATCGGCAAAGCTTTACGCCACTTCGGCAAAGCATTGGAGACTTCGGCAAGCACGGAGACTTCGGCAAGCACGGAGACTTCGGCAAACACGGAGACTACGGCAAGCTTGGAGACTTCGGCAAGCACGGAGACTTCGGCAAACACGGAGACTTCGGCAAGCACTGGAGACTTTGGCAAGCTTGGAGACTTCAGCAAACACGGAGACCTCGGCAAGCTTGGAGACTTCCGCAAGCTTGGAGACTTTGGCAAACACGGAGACTTTGGCAAGCACTGGAGACTTCGGCAAGCTTGGAGACTTCGGCAAACACGGAGACCTCGGCAAGCTTGGAGACTTCGGCAAGCTTGGAGACTTCGGCAAACATGGAGACTTCGGTAAGCTTGGAGGCTTCGGCAAATACGGAGACTTCAGCAAGCTTGGAGACTTCAGCAAGCTTGGAGACTTCGGCAAACACGGAGACTTCGGCAAGCACTGGAGACTTGGGCAAGCTTGGAGACTTTGGCAAACACGGAGACCTCGGCAAGCAGGGAGACTTCAGCAAACACTGGAGACTTAGGCAAACACGGAGACTTCAGCAAGCACTGGAGACTTAGGCAAACACAGAGACTTCGGCAAGCTTGGAGACTTCAGCAAACACGGAGATTTCGGCAAGCTTGGAGACTTCGGCAAACACGGAGACTTCAGCAAGCACTGGAGGCTTCGGCAAGCTTGGAGACTTCGGCAAACACGGAGACCTCGGGAAGCTTGGAGACTTCAGCAAGCACTGGAGACTTATGCAAACATGGAGACTTCGGCAAGCAGGGAGACTTCGGGAAACACTGGAGACTTAGGCTAACACGGAGACTTCGGCAAGCACTGGAGACTTAGGCAAACATGGAGACTTCGGCAAGCACTGGAGACTTAGGCAAACACAGAGACTTCGGCAAGCACTGGAGCCTTAGGCAAACACGGAGACTTCGGCAAGAAGGGAGACTTCGGCAAACACTGGAGACTTAGGCAAACACGGAGACTTCGGCAAGCACGGAGACTTCGGCAAGCACTGGAGACTTCGGCAAACACGGGGACATCAGCCAAGCCAGGCCACATCGGCAATGACCCACTTCGGCCGTGACATGAAGCTGCCTGGCCGAAGTCAAAACTATACGAAACTCTCTAGCCAAAGTAAAAACCATACGAAAATTGTCTGGCCGAAGTCAATTCCATACGAATTATCTGGCCGAAGTCAAAGTTGCCGAAGTCAAAGTTGCCGAAGACAATCCTAGCCGAAGTCAATTCCATACGAAGCTGCCTGGCCGAAGTCAAGTCTATACGGAGCTGCCTGGCCGAAGTCATTTCCATACGAAACTATCTGGCCGAAGTCAAAGCTGCCGAAGACAATCCTGGCCAAAGTCAATTCCATACGAAGCTGCCTGGCCGAAGTCAAGTCTATATGGAGCTGCCTGGCCGAAGTCATTTCTATACGAGGCTAGAAGACAATGCGGCCGAAGCCATTTCTATACTAAGACAACAAGCCCATCTTCGGCCTACGACAATGCAAAGGCCCACGAAGTTAAGCCGACTTGCTAAACGGAAATCCCGAAGGATTGGGAAGTTTTCCTAATCTCTTTGGAATTGACCTGGCCGACTCAAGCTAGTATATATACTCATGTACATCTCTTAGCAAAAAACCCTAGACTTTTTTTCTCTCAAACTCTTGTACGAAAGCTTTTCGACACAGCTTAATAAAAACCATCTTTGGATCTCTCCGTTCGTGGTTCATCCACAGAAATTTCATCCCTCTTAACAAACCTTCGACAAATTCTAATTGTGTTGATTTCCACACCCACATTTAAGTCAGCTCGAGAGGGTTGAAGGTGATGCATTTATAGTTATTAGATTTGCATTTTGCATCTTTCTCTTCATTTTGAGTCCCATATTAAATAGATTGTGCTTAGAGTCCTAGGATTCATTTCATGCATCTACATAGCATTTTGAGTCCTTTTAGGTACAATGGATGCCTAGGAGTGGGTGGAACCAAGTGGAGTTGGAAGAGCATCAAGAGGAGTGAAGAAACACAAGGAATGGGGGCAGTGTTCATCTGAACCACCAAGCCAGCTAGTAAATCGATTAGCTGGGTCGATCAGATGGAAACAAGGCCAAATAGAAAGAGTGTTGGCTGGATCGACCCAGCATGCTAGATAAATCGATCTAGTGGGTCAATCAAACCAACACAGGGCAAAAAGATGCAGATGTAGTCCAAAGCAACTTCCCATACCCAGTTTAATAGAAAATTTTGTGGAAAGATAGGAAATTGAGTTAGCTTCTCGCAGACTTTGGATTCAACTCATTCTGAGTTGCGGTTCAAAAGTTATGGCCAATTTAGTGAGGACATGTTAGGCTGAGCGACCAAGCCTGCTAGACAGATCGATCAAGTGGGTCGATCAGAATGACACAGGGAACTTTTTGGGTGTGATCTGGATCGACCAAGATGTCTCCCTGGGTCGATCAGATGGGTCGATCAAACACACGTTTTCTGCACAAACCCGAGTTTGACCCGGTTTGTCCCGGATCGACCCGGTACCTTCCCCGTTTACTATATATATGTTCTAGCACTCAAAAATCCTAAGTTATATTATATTTTGCTTTGGTTAAGAGGACTTTCTCTTAAGTCTATCTCATCTATTTCTTGGATGATCATTGATCTTTTATGATTATTTGAAGTTTTCTCAATCTTTTGCATTTCTCTAATCATGTTTATCTTCTTATTAGCATTTTCTTTGGTCTTTGATATTTCTATGTGTGAGTAGTGACTTACGGATTGTCGGTTAGGTATATTATGGTGATTAGAAGTTGGGTGGTGTATTAGGCTTAGACTTTAGAGAATCCTTCATTTGAGATGCAACTAAGGCTAGGATTGGAGTAGCTAATCAATCTCTAGATTATGGTCTTTTTACCCCTGTAATGTGTTTGTAGAAATGTCTAGGAGAATCTCATATGAGCAAATCACATCTTAGCCAATTGACACTTGATGTTTAAGGTGATGTATGGGATTAGGTACTTATAAATATTGCTTCTAGATTCATTAATTACAAAGCACAAGTTTATGATAATTAAGAAATTTAGGAAGGGGATTAGTGCCACAGAAGTGGATTAGTTCTAAATTAGTGATCCTTGTCCTAGGAATGGACTTGATTAGCGCCTAGCACCATTGTCTAATAGATAACTCACTCGAATCAATTACCTTATTCCATGATCCATATCTCTCTTAGTTGATTTCATTCTCGCTTTTAATCGTTTAGTGTTTGCATTTGCTAGTTGCTTTGAATTTAGTTTGTCTTGCTTTTGTTTATTACATTTTCTTATCTTTGCTTGTTAATTAGCATTTTAGCTTTACATTATCGCATTTCACTTAGTAATTTCCAACTAGGAACTTAAGAAAAACCAAACACACCCATTGACTTAGCTTCTAGAGTGCTTTGCATTCTTATTGTCCTAATTAATTTCCTTGTGGATTTGATCACTAAGTAGTACACCAATTTGCCATGCACTTGTTGTTATTTAGGGTTAAAACTTAGTAGTAGTTTTCATCCTGTCAAGTTTTTGGCGCCGTTACCGGGGAAATTTGCATTAGGCACTAGGATTTGAGTTCTTTTGACGACTAAGCAACTTCTTATTATCTATATATTTTGTTTGTTTTGTGTTTTCTCTCTTTGGATTTGTAGGTACCAAATTACAAGTCATGGAGAGGAAAATTGGAGATTATGATGAGCCAACTACAAATGGTGTCAGAGTGGGAATTAGGCCTCCACCAAGCATTGATGATGAATGGAAAATCAAGTCGAGCTTGATAAGTATGGTACAAAGCAATCGGTTCTCGGGGTTGCCTCATGAAAATCCTATTGAGCACATTGACACATTTGATAGATTGTGCTCAACGGTTAAGAGAAGTGGAGTCTCCGAAGATGCAGTGGAGCTTACTTTTTTTTTCTTTTTCACTGGGAGATAGAGCATCACAATGGGAAAAGAGCATCAAGTCATCTTCGATATCCACTTCGGATGAATGTAAGAAAAGTTTTCTCTCGAAATTCTTCTCTCTTCAAAGGACGGCAACGATTAGGAATGAGATAGTGAAACTTTGTATGAAGCTTGGAAACGAATGAAAGGATATACAAGATTTTGTCCTCATCATGGAGTCCCTATGGAAGCCTTACTTGGGATTTTTCACCGGTTTAGTTCATAAGAAATATTATATTGCCTTGAACACAATGAGCAATGGGGATTTCGCAAGCTTGACTACGGAACATGGAGAGCAACTTGTGGAGAATCTTGCTCAAAGTGATTGTAGGTATAGTGGAATTCACAATCAAGCACCAAGGGGACCTAAGGTAGAGGACGTCGGTATAAAGGAGCTAACGGAGACATTTGATAAGTATATCCATTTGAGCCAAAGAGCTATTCACTTTGTGGAAGGTTTTGATGAACAACAAGAGGTTGTTAGGTAAGCTCTTCAAAAGGGACAAGTCTTTCAACCCCAACAACAACAAGGGTACATTCCCAAGCAATAATACTCTTGACCTAACTTTCAAGTAGAAGGTAATGCCTCCACTCAACCTTCACTCGAAGATCAGGAGATCAAAACTTTGGTTGAAAGAGTGTTGGAAGGCCAAATCAAGGGTAATGAGGATATTGGAAAGAGGTTCCTTGCGGTTAACAAGAGGATTGATGTGATCTACAATGAGTTGGATGGAAAGATAAACAGTTTGGCTTCCCATGTGCAGACCATAGAGTTATAAGTAGCTCAAGTCACTTCTAGTTCCAATAGTCCAATGGGTACTTTACCAGTTAAACCCGAATCCAACCCAAAATCCTTTTGTGGGGCGGTTATCTCGGATGAGAACAAGATCTTAGGAGTTCATCAAGGACCCAATGGATTGTCACAACAAGAGAAAAATAAAAGGGATGTGGAAGAGTTAGCTATGCTTCTTGGTTATCCTAATATTGAGGAAGTGGATAAGGTTGTTGAGGCCATGTGATTGTCACCTAAAGCTAAGGAGGAAAAACCTATAAAGGTTGAGAAGAAAGAAACCCCTATCCAAGGACAAACTCCTTATGTTGAATATCTGGTTAAGAATGATGAAGTGCTTAAGGAAAATGCACCAAAGAAGAAGAAAAGGAAAGAGGTTCCTACTTATGAATCTCCACCCTATGAACCCCCACTGCCATTCCCATGACCGGTTTCCACCAAGGCCGAAAAGAAGGTCTTTTCCAAGTTCAAGAAGGATATGAGTGACCCATTAAAGAAGCTACCTCTAATTCTTGGTACACCATTCTTGGCCACCGTGGGAGCATCTATGGACTTTCACAACAAGAAAGCTATCCTCCAAAATGTGGATTCTTATGTGTCCTACCCAATCTCTCTCGCCCCAACAAGGATATATGGCACTATTTCTTTTGAGGAAGAAGAAGTTGGTCAAATGATGAGTGTAGAGACCAAAGATATGCCCCCTCATATTGAAGAAAAAGACCTTGCTATAGGGTATGATGAAAATCTCCAAGAAACATTTGATCAAGATGTTTTGAGTTTGCTCTTCAATGAGCATGAGTAAAAGGTGTCCAAAGCTATGTCACCTATTGTTCTAAAGAAAGCACCAAGTGTGAAGAAGAAACCCACTCTCACTTTGCACCCCATTAAGTTGGTTTAAGGATCACTTGAGTGCAAAGTAAAATGCAAAGGAGGTTTGAAGCCTTTCTCAAGGGCAAAGATCATTTTCACTCCCGGGTTAAACAAGGAAGAGGTTGAGATGGCCAAGAGAGCCATGATGAAGACTTTCAACATTCAACTTTCAAAGCTATGAAGATGGTTCTCATTCAAAATCCGCCTAATCGCCTCAACAATGTCAAGCTAGAGACGTAAACCAAGCGCACATGGGAGGCATTCCCATGGTATCCTTTGTATATAAATTTTTCTTCTTTTATCTACCTTTTAATTTGTTTTCGTGTGTCTTTGATCTCACGAGATCAAAAGGGTCTTAACGAAGGTCATCAATCTTGAGCTACATGATAGTGAAGCATGCTTTGATCCTCATCTTCAAGATCATTCCACTTCCAAGGATCAACCAAGGAGTTCCGAAATTCCTCTTTCTCTCCCAATCCCTAAGTTTCACTACTAGGGCCAAGGTATAGTCTTCCTTTTTCATTGTATATACCATCTCATTTTCTTTCTTTTTGCATTCTTGCATATGTTTTCCCTTTCGGTTTTGCTTTCTCACCGAGACGGTTGATATACTCTATATTTTACTAATTTTAGTTTGGATTTTACTATTTTATAATGGTTTTGCACGAAAAGAGGTAATTTTCTCGTATATGTTCCTTTTGAAGTCTTAATATGTTAAATCATCAAAAAGGATGCAAAATGGATCAAAAGAAGTGTCAAACATGCTGACATTCAGTCAAGTCAAAAAACCACCCAAGTCATAATATTCACAAGATATGCAATTTCCCAAGTTGGACAGAACATAAGCACCAGAATTTTACCCTTCGTTTGAGGCCTTAACCATCTTGGAATTGGATGGAATTTGGTGGCGAGATAGATAATTGAGTTATCTTTCTAATGGAAGTTGTTACAAGTCATTTGGATCGGTTTTTGAAGAGTTACACCTGATTTACTGAAGACATATCTGTCTGCCTAGAAGGAGAAGCATGCATAGCAAACTGAAGGAAGGAAGAGCCAGCATCGGTCAGAGATTTCCCCATGGCTCGTGGCAATGCTCTCCTGACCAATGCCTTGGCATCGGTAAAGATCCATGTCCAGTGCTCCTGCCCAATGCTCATCAGAAAAGTAATATTTCTTTTTATGCCCAAGACAAAACCCTAGCCGACTTAGGACTTCTCAAGGCTAATATATACTTGCTTTTAGACCCTTTAAGAGAGAAATCAGCAACATATTAATACCATAAACATCATACAAGATTTTATTCTAAGTTCTTCATAAGTTTTGATTCTAAGAGCTTCCAGGAGGAGATCTCGTTTTGTACCTCGATATAGAGAAGATTTCTAACCCCAAACTCTTTTTATTCAATCTGTCTATGTTGTTTTCTATCTACTCTTGTTATTGTGTGTTTAATCTAAATATGTATGAGTAGTTAACTTGTTAGGTTATAGTTTTTCAAGGATTCCAAGATTATGTTTGATTGATATCCAAATTTATAGGGTTTATCTTATGGTTTTTTCATCTTTATTTATTCATATATCTTGTATTTTCATGTATTTCTGCGAATTTCAGGGTTTAAACATGAGCACAACAACGGTGAGAAGTAAGTCAGGGGGGGGGGAGAATAGTTTGCTAATATTATTTGAGTTTTTTTTGTTTTACTTATGCATATTTGAGTCTCATGCATTGCATTGCATTGTATATGATAAAACCACAAAAATTCCTAAAAAGAAAAACAAATTTGGAAATTTTTTATTGTCATTTAGTTGCATTGCATACTCTTGTATGTTTATTCTAGGTTACATTGTACATTTGAGAACACTGATGAAATTGTCTTGTAAAGATTTTTGACTTTGCATTTAATGTGAATCTCTTCATAATGCGTTTTATTTCTTAAGTGAATTGTAGAAAAGCTCTCTTATTTGCATCTTGATCTCTTCGCTCGAAACTCTTGGTTTTGTTGATGTGTGCTAAACTTGAAACCAATTATACTTATTTGACTATAATTGGACTTTAAATTCTTGCTTAGGGTCTTGAGATGCATGTTCATGGTTTTCAAAGACACATTTGGGTTTCCTTATTCGATTTTACCACTCTACGTTAACCCAAATGGCCATTCTTATTTTTAGATTGTTTTCCCACCTTAACCTAAACCTTTCATTTTAAACCCCTTGTTGTTTGCGTGAGTGAGGCCTTTTTCTTGAAAATGCATACACATGCAAAATTTTGAATGATAAGAACGACAAAGATAGTCTTCCATTAGGCTAGTCTCTTACGCTTTAAGACTAGCAAACTAGGAGAGTGTTGATGTTGTTTCATTGATGGTTGGGTTTGGTGAGAGACTTTAGAGAGAAAAAGAAAGAGATGGTTGAGTTCAAAAGAAAATCAAAGAAAAAGAAAAGAAAAAAGATAAGGACTACTCTAGGGAAATGTTAAGTAAAAGAAGACTCTAAGTGAATAAGGCCAAAAAGCCTACGTTCTCTCCATAAGCTTAAAATCAAAAGTTAAAAAGTGTTTAAAAATCAAGGAGGATGCAAAGAAAAGAAAGAAAAAGAAAAGAAACCCCTTAGAGTTAGCAATTACAAAAGAAAAGAATAAGGTTTGGTTCTCAACCATTTGATTTATCTCAAAAGAAAGAGAGTATGTGAGATCATGGGTATAATCTAGGATTCAAAAACAAAAGGGTTTGGAAATAATGGAAGTTCTCTTTGTATGCATCAATTGTTCCATTTCTCCTTTGCTTTCGCATGATGTTTTGCATTACTATTCTTTGAGAGTAAGTAACTAAATGACAATGAACCGCCTTATCTTTACATTTCATAAACCTTTTTCTACCATGCCGATTGAACTTGAATGATAGTCCATAGGCAAGATCGCACCTAAACATCTAATTGAATGTTAAAGAATTGGTAGATATGATGGCATGCAGAGTCTTAACCTTGAGTCTGGAGGCAAAATATTGGAGTTACGATAGATGTGAGAAGAAATATTGAGTAGGAATTCACTCTAGTGATAACTATGTATTATCTTGAGATATGATGTTGAATGCTTTGTTGGAACCTTTTGGCTCTGAGTTCTCACTTTCAAACCTCTTCTCCGGTTTGTTCTTACTTGTTTGCTTGAGGACAAGCAAAGGACAAGTCCGGGGGAGTTGATGCATTCATATTTTAGCATCCTTAGCATACATTTTCCTTAGCTTTTATAGTCATTAGACTTGCATTTTGTATCTTTCTCTTCATTTTGAGTCTTATGTAGAATATGTTATGTCTTAGACTCCTAGGATTCATTTCATGCATGTGCATAGGATTTTGAGTCCTTTTCAGGTACAATGGATCCCTAGGAGTGGGTGGAACCAAGTGGAGTTGGAAGAGCATCAAGAGGTGTGAAGAAACACAAGGAATGGGGCAGTGTTCATCTGAACGACCAAGCCAGTTAGATAAATCGAACAGCTGGGTCGATCAGATGGACACATGGGTAAATGGAAGGAGTGTTGGCTGGATTGATCCAGCATGCTAGATAAATCGATCCAGCTGGTCGATCAAACCAACATAGGGGAAAAAGATGCAAATGCAGTCCAAAGCGGCTTAAATATCATGTCGGTTTAAGGCTTTCCTGTACCCAGTTCAATGTGAAGTTTTGTAGGGAGATAGGAAATTTAGTTAGCTTCACGTGGGCGTTAGATTCAACTCCTTCGGAGTTGTGGTTCAAAGGTTATGGCCAATTTAGTGAAGACATGTAAGGCTGAGCGACCAAGACTGCTAGACAGATCGATCAAGTGGGTCGATAAGAATGACACAATAAAATTTTTGGGTACGCACTGGATCGACCAAGATGTATGCCTGGGTCGATCAGATGGATCGATCAAACACACGTTTGTCCCAGGTCAACCCGGTACCTTCCCCTTTTACTATATATATATATATGTTTTAGCACTCAAAAATCCTAAGTTATATTATGTTTTGCTTTGGTTAAGAGGACTTTCTCTTAAGTGTCTCTCATGTATTTCTTGGATGATATTTGATCTTTTATGATTATTTGAAGTTTTCTTAATCTTTTGCATTTCTCTAATAATTTTATCTTCATTTAGTATTTTCTTTGGTCTTTGCTATTTCCATGTGTGAATAGTGAATTTATGGATTGTGGCTTAGGTAGACTAGGGTGATTAGAAGTTGAGTTAGGGTGTATTAGGCTTAGATTTTAGAGAATCCTTCATTTGAGATGCAATTAAGGGTAGGATTGGAGTAGCTAATCAATCTCTAGATTATCGCATTTCACTTAGTAATTGCCAACTAGGAACTTAAGAAAAACCAAACATACCCATTGACTTTGTTTCTAGAGTGCTTTGCATTCTTATTGTCCTAATCAATTTCCTTGAGAGAGAGTTTCTCTAAGCTAGAGGAAATGCTTCTGAGTACACCAGTATTTGCTTGACCAGAGCCGAATGAACCATAAGTGGTCTACACAGATGCATCGTGAAGGGGACTCGAATGCGTTCTGATGCAGCATGGTAAAGTTATTGATTATGCATCAAGATAGTTAAGGAAACATGAAGTGAATCCGACACAAAATTTTGGAAATGGCAGCTGTGGTCTTTGCATTGAAGATTTGGCGATCTTATCTTTACAGTGGGAAAGTTCAACTTTTCACGGATTACAAGAGTTTGAAGTACATATTCACTTAGCCAGAACTGAATCTATGGAAAAGGAGATGGATGGAACTAGTTGTGGACTATGACTTAGATATTGCCTATCACCCGAAAATGGCAAATCTAGTAGCTGATGCACTAAGCCGAAGGAGAGCTATGTATCTTCTAAGAAAGATGTTGAGGGAATGGTGAGCATGATAAGGACATTGCGGTTGAATGTCTTGACCGAAGAACTGGAAACATTGGGTTTGGGAGTAGCGGTTCAAGCAGATTTGTTAAGTCAAATTCGTTTAGCTCAAGAAGAAGATGAAAATCTTATCGAGGTCTCTCAGAATGATAAGACATAATGTCAGACTTCCAACAATGGAACAATTGTGGTGAATGGCCGAGTGTGTTCTCCTAATGTCAAGGAATTATGGAAAGAAATTCTTAAGGAAGCACAGCAGTCAAAATTTTCGGTTCATCCAGGGATGACTAAGATGTATCGAGACCTAAAATGGTACTACCATTGGGTTGGAATGAAACGAGATGTGGCTAAGTGGGTAGCCGGTTGTTCAACATGTCAGATGGTTAAGGCAACAAATCAAGTGTTGAGTGGGCTGTTGCAGACGTTATCAATGCCCGAGTGGACATGAGACATGATCATAATGGACTTTGTGATGGGACTGTCAAGATCATCGATAAGCGGAGAAAGGACTTAGAATTCAGTGTCGGTGACTTAGTTTACTTGAAGACAATCACTTACAAGGGTAAAAAATGAGCTTCTAAGAATGCGAAGTTAAGTCCAAGGTACATGGGACTGTACCAGATCCTGGAAAGAGTTGAGGCACTAGCTTATAAGCTGGATTTTCCGTCTAATATGGACTCATTTCACAATGTGTTCCATGTTCCATTCTTGCATAAATGCATCACAGACCGGGAAAATGTTATTTCCCAACCACCTCAGAATTTGCAAGACGATCTAACCATCAAAGGTATGCCTATTCAGATCATTGACAAAAAGAAAGAAATGAAAAGGAGAAAATGGGTGAAAAGATTCAAGTTGTTTGGGATTGTGATGGAGAAGAAGAAATAACTTGGGAAGTAGAGTTAAGCACGAAAGCAGATTTTCCTAATTGGTTCGAAAAGCTTAAGGAAGCTCAGAACATCGAAATGGATTCGAGGATGAATCCAATCTAAGTGGGGGAGAGTTGTAACTCCCGTGTTTGATAAAACTAACTAGAGACTGATTTAATCGATCATTGGGTTAGTTGGACTGAACGAGTTGGACAAAACTGGTTAAAGGGAATACGAATGTATAAGGATAAAAGTGATCTAGCTGGATGATCGTAAGTTCGAGTTGAACCCAAACTGAATGGACAGTTTTGGCCGAGAAAATGTAAATGATCGAGTTAAACTGAGTTTGATAGTTATTTTGAGTGGGAAATCCGACCAAGCGGATTTTTTTGGCAGTTTGGTTGGATTCATACAGTCTAGTCTGTTTCGGACAGGATAGTTACTCGGTAGCACTGTCTGATCCAGGCTGGATTTATCGAAAATAATACTAAGGTATTGTGGCGGGAACAATTATCTGATGTGCAAGGAAATGCTACGGGAAATTTTGGCGGGAACGGTTATTGGTTGCATTTTGGGTCGAGTTTCTGGATATATATCATAGGAACGATTACTGGATGCATTTTTGGGTCGAGTTTCTTGATATATATCGCGAGAACGATTACTCGACCATGGACACGCAAGAGCAGTTACACAGACACATGCTTTTACACAGAAAGTGATACGTGGGCAGTTACTGGGGGGTTACTAGATAGAAAAACCCATTAAAACGCATTTAATCGACCCTTAGAAGTATTTCTGGCACTTTCGGCATCTTTTTAAAGAAAAACTTAAAGAGAGTTCGAGAGATAAATTTCAATAAAAACCCTTCGAGTTTCAACCGAATCGAGTTCATCGCAAGGTGATCGTGATCAAGTCTGGGTGGGTTGTTCAAGAAAATTGTTGCGGTAACAGGTGTTAGAATCTAATCGGATCAATGCAAGATACTATAGAAGATAAGCCAATTTCAAAAGATGTGTTTTGTAAACAATCCTAGAAACCTAAGTAAACCAATGCAAAGAGGCAAGAAAAGTAACAAACAAGAACAAGAAAGTAAGAATGGAACATGCATAAACAAATTAAACTTAAAGAAAGCAAATTCAAAAGCAATTTAAGAAAGTCAATAAAAAGTCAACCGAACAAACAAAAGTGATCAAATATGGTAAAGACATGGACTTTGGGTAGAGATCATGGACTAAGAGTGTTTAATCTATGACTAGTGATGCAAGACCATATAAATAACCATTTCCAAGACATGGATCATACGTTATAGATTAGCTCATTTTCACATAGTACTAATCCATTCTACTAATCACCCAAAATGACAATCTTTTCGGTCCCTATTGAAGCGAGAAGAGATCATTATCGCATATGCCCATAAAAGTCTACTAATCACCCTAAACATCAAGTGTTAATTGGTTAGGATATGAAAAGCATGAATTAGAGTTGGCCTAGATATTTTTACAAACACCTTTCGGGCATGAAAAGACCTTGATTTAAGAGTTGATTAATTACTTCAATCCTAGAAATGGGTTCTCTCTAATCAATAGAAATCATACAATTCTAGACCTAAGCATAACTAATCACACATCAAACATCCCAATCTATTCCACCCATAATCCAGTAAGAAGACTACTCACTCATGTTCAAACAACCCATCAAAACATGAGTAATGAAAGACATAATGAAAGATTAAGAAAAAAGATAAAGAAAACTTCACTAATCAAACATAAAAAGTTGAATCTTGAACATCCAAATGCCAAGATCCAAAAGGTTTTGTTTTTTCCCAAGGGATAAAGAACAATAAGAAAAAGCTTAGGGTTTTAATGTGCTTAAAAGTATTTATAGGAAAAAGAGATTTACCCGGGTCAACCCGGAACAAACCGGATCAAACCCGAATATTTGCTGAAAATATGCCTGCCATTGACCAGTTGAAGAGGGGTGGTTGATGTAGGCTGCACCAGAATCTCCTTAATTTATGTTGCTGCTCCCATCGACCTCCTGCATCGACCAGTTGAAGATAGGTGGTCGATGCAGGCTGCATCTGATGCTCTTTGGCTCCTCTTCATTCCCTTTAGTTCTCCTTCATTCTCCAATTGATTTTCCTTGATCCTAGGCCTCCATAGTACCTGAAATAGACAAAAAATGCAATGCAAATGTAACATAATGGACCTAGGACTCTAAGACTAAACCTAAACTAAATGGAACATAATATGAAGAGAAAGATGCATTATGTAATCTAAATGAAAGTAAAAGCTAAGGAAAATGCATGCTAAGAAGTGAATATGAACATATCAACTCCCCCGGACTTGCCTTTTGCTTGTCCTCAAGAAAACAAGTAAGAACAAACCCGGAGAAGAAGTTTGGAAGTGAGAACTCAAAGCCAAAAGGAACTAACGAAGCATTCAACATTAAGGCTCAAGATAATACAAAGTTATCGCATAAGTGAATCTCTACTCAATCAATCTTCTCACATCTATCACAACCTCAATCTTTTGCCTCTAGACTCAAGGGTAAGCCCCCGCATGCCATCCTATCTACTAATTCTTTAACATTGAATTAGGTGTTTAAGTGCGGTCTCACTTAGAAACTATCGATCATGTTCAGTCGGCATGGTAAGGAAAAGGTTCATGATGCAAATGATAAGGCGGTTCAAAATTATTGACTTACTCTCAAAGAATAGTAATGCAAAACATCATGCAAAAGTAAGGGAGAAATGAAACAATTGATGCATACAAAGAAGTGATTCGATTCTACCCAAACCCTTATCCCTTTTTAAACCTATGTTCTACCCATGATCTCACATACTTTCTTTCTTTTGAGACAAACCAAATGGTTGAGAACCAACCCTTCTTCTTTTCTTTAGTTTTTGCTAACTCTTAGCGGGTTTTCTTTTATAGACTCTTTCTTTTCTTTTTATTTTTCATTCTCCTTGATTCTTTTCTTTACTTCCTAAGTTTGTTTGATTTTAAGCTTATGGAGGGGGAACTAGGCTTTTTGCCTTAAACACTTAGAGTCTTCTTTATACTTCCCTAGAGTAGTCTTTTTCTTTTCTTTCCTTTTTCTTTCCTTCTTCTTTGGTTTTCTTATTGAATCTTCTTTTGAACTCAACCATTCTCTCTTTTCTTTTTCTCACAAGTCCCTCGCCAAACCCAACCAAAAATGAGATAACATAGACACCCTCCTAGTTTGCTAGCCTTGAGCTTAAAGGACTAGCCTAATGGAAGACCTTCTTTGTCGTTCCCATCTTTCCAGATTTTGCATGTGTATACATTTTCACAAAAAGCCCATACTCAAGCAAATAACAAGGGATTTGAAATTAAAAGTTTAGGTTGAGGTGGGGAAAACAAAACTAAATAAGAGAATGGCCATTTGGGTTAGCATAGAGTGGTAAAAACGAATAAGAAAACCCAAATGTGTCTTTGAAAACTATGAACATGCATCTCAAGATCCTAAGCAAGAATTTAAATCCAAATTAAAGCCAAATAAGGTAGAATTGGTTTCAAGTTTAGCAAACAACAACAAAACCAAGAGTTTCGGGCGAAGATATCAGGATGCAAAGAAGAGAGATTTTCTACGATTCACTTAAGTAATAAACGCATTATCAAGAGTTTCACATTGAATGCTAAGTAAAAAACCTTTGCAAGGCAACTTCATCATTGTTCTCATATGTGCAATGCAACCTAAAATGAGCATACAAGTGTATGCAATGCAACTAAATGAGAAAATATTTTTGTATTTTCGAAGTTTTTCAAATTTTTAGGATTTTAGTGGTTTTTATCATATATATACAATGCAAATGATGAGACTCAATATGCAAATGGAAAATAAAACAACTCAAATGATCATTAGCAACCAATCTCCTCCCCCGGACTTACTTCTCACCGTTCCGGTGAGAAAGCAAAACCGAAGATGGGAGAAAGAAAACAATGATATGCAAAAATAAAGATTTAAAAAGTAGACGGTATTTACAATGGTAGAAATGGTACCTCGGAGCTAGAAGCGATCGGGATTGAAGTTTTGTGGATAAGGAGGCTCAAATGTGAGGCGTCTTGGTTAGATGAACCATTGGTCTCGGTTGCAATGTGTGTTGCAATACTTTGGTTGAGGTAAGAAGCAACACAATGGGGTTCGATTCTCATCCATAAAGCGATACACTAGATAATTTGGGATCAATCTACCCGCGATGGTGTGAGTGAGCATCATGTAGTTGAGGTCCATTTGTGGCTTTTCCAAGAGAGGTGTGTAGAGAGATAGGTTAATGCCGACGTGGTCAAAGAGTAGAGTAAGAATTCCTCCTATGTGTATCTGTGAATCATCCATAGTAGACACACCAAAGTAGATTTGAGATACGTGAATGAAAAACATGGAGGCCGGATCCGCATGGAAGTCTAAATCTTGGTCTATTGGGCGTCCATGGTAGTCTTGGAGGGAGCGTCTTGTGGCTCCATAAAAACAATCTTAGCTCATTGGAAGTTGGGACAATGGGTCTTGTTCGTGAATAGATGGAGGACATAACGGATTGTAGGGTTCCTTATCTTTGACATCCGGGAATCAATATGCGAGTATGGTTCATTGACCGCTATGTTCCTCCACACCATGGATTCTTGATTGAACTCTTCCACCATGTCGAAGTTGGTTTCAGGAAAACCATAAACTTCACAAAATTCCTTGAAATGGGTATAGTATTTCTTCGGACCAATATGAATTCAATGTGCCCTCCACCATACGGTTCATCATCAAAGTATTGAACCGCGGCTAGGAAGTGCTTGGTAGGTTTGGCGTATATCGCGTAATCCATGTGAGCAAGACCATCCAAATGCATCCTTGTCAAAAGATCGTTTACTTGATCTTCGATTCCTATTTCAATCATTGTGCCATGACAAGCAAAGATGGTAGGGTAAAAGGTGGCACGGTCTAGCTCGGTTAAGTAGCAAAATGCCTCTTGTGACCATCCATTGAAAGCGTGGTCTCCTTGAAGAGAGTGATGTCTTGGCTATGAAGAGGAGTCCATGATTGGAGTTCTTGATAGTGGATCCTACAAAAGACAATTCTCAAATGAAAATGGTCCACAATTTGAAAGCACAAAGTGTCCATCTATATGATCATTTCAAAAGCTCAAGTAGCAATAATAGATTGACACTTATACTATCAACTCAAGTGTTAACACAAACCAATCAATTGAAAGTATAAGAACAAACTAGAATTTTCATTCAAATCCAAAGCAAGCCAATTTAATAGATTCTCAACAATGTATTGTAATGTTAGTAATAAGCATGCTTAATGGTAGCATTTGAATGACAAAGCTCTTTTTATTTTTCACTTTCTCTAAATTTCAAATTTCATACCCAATTTTGTCACTATGCACTCTAAGGACCCTAAGAGGTGAAATTTTAAAATTGAACCATTAAATCATCTCAAACTCATAAGGAATCAACAGCCCATATCATATAAACCTTAAAGAAAAATGTAATATGATACGCCTAGAATCGGCACTCTGAAAAACATGGATGGGATATGCCTTGCTGCAATGAAACCGTGAAACCTCACTGACAAGGGATATGGCTCAAGTGGTCACACAGAAGTTGCGGAATGGCTTCTGATTTACCCGGTGATCTTTTGGATATTACACACCAAAGAGATCAATTGTTTGCTAGATATGACACACCAACAGTGATCTAACATGAAAAGGTTTTTGATAAAAAAAAGATTGTTTCTTGATATATCATGGTTTTTACCGGTTTTCAACCATGATATTCATCGTTTTATCGAGTCTTTTCTATGTTTTAGAGCCTTTATAGGTTGAAACATGTTTTGATGGAGTATAAGGCATAAGGATCAAGGAATGGTTTCAAACGGATATGTGAAGATGCATGATCTTGCGGAAAGGTCAGACGTTTGGCACTCGTTTAATACGTTTCCACCAATGGATTGACGTGAAAGTTTGACACAGGATAGAGCGTCGAGTTATCTTTCTTTTGGAAGTAATTTGAGGTCATTCCAACGGTGCGATCGAAAGTTATGCAAGTTTTAGTGAAGACATATCCGTCTAACGAGCAAAAGAAACATGTGCAGAAAAAAAAAAATTTCAGTTTTTCCTTATTGGGCTTGGCTTTGCCAGAGATTTCGACCAGAACATTATTCCTTTTTATATGTTATTTTTAGCCATTGTTTAGGCTACACTTTTATTTTCTACACAAAGTTTTACAAACACTTTCTATTCTATTCAGACTTTTGGTTTTCTGCAATTTGTAAGTTTTGGGGAGACGAAGTTCTGACTCTACATCTCTTGAGAAGATTTCTGAACTCCTTTGGATTTCTATTTATTTTATTATGAGTTTTTCTTAATCTCCTTCTTGTTTCTCTGCATCCATGTTTGACTAGTTTCATAGTTAGGTTTAGGGTTTCAAGGGAATTTATGAATCATTGAATCAGACATAGATAGGGTTTTATCATCTTCTCTTCACCTATCATTGTTCTCATTGCTTAGATTAAATTGATCACTTAATCTCTGAATTTAGGTTTAATCTATTAATGAAAAGTGTTATAGATTGCTTGATAGAACATAGGTGAGCAAATTCTCCTTATCCAAAGAAAGCTGATGTTAAGGCAATTTGTGAACATATCAAACCTGCTCGTTAATGCTTGTTTAGAACTCTAAGATCAAACGACAGTTTAGATTCTTAGGTTACTAGATAAAGTAATTGATACCACGACAGGAGATTGGTTAAACATTCATGTTTGAGTTTAAGACTGCGCTTATTATTCCCTGAATAATTGTCTGGCTCATGATCTCTGAATTCCTGCGAATTGCCCTAGACTTAACGCTTGCTTTTTTATTGATTTCACACCGTTTAATTTGCTATTTTCATTTATTATTGCTACCAACATTCATATTGCCATCTTAGCTTAACTTCATTCACAATAATTCGTAGAGTTTCACTTGGTTCTCGTGGATTCGATCCCTCAATACTACTTCGTTTGCTGTGCACTTGCAGTGATAATTTAGGGTTAAAACTCTGTGTATCAAGTTTTTGGCACCGTTGCCGGGACCAATTGCGTTACCTTCGAATTTTTGTTTGAAGTTTAGACTAAGATTTTCTAACTTTCTCTCTTGTGTGTTTCAGGTTTATGCAAAGAAGAAGCAAAGGAGCTGGCAACCTTTTCAACTTTAATAACCAGGAACTTGCAAGGTTAGAGAGAGAAAACAGGAAGACAAAGTCGAATCGAATCACAATGGGTGATCAAATCGAGAACGAGGCGTTTGCTACTGCAGCCGAACTTCAAAGGCTAAAGCAGCAGATGCAACAGTTACTGCAACAGCAACAACAACAACAGCGACCGCCTGCGATTGGGGATGCAGACACTCCCCATACTTTCTAGCAAAACAGAGCTGCTATATGTCCACCAGCCCTTGCAAGGCAGGATTACGAGATCAAGCCTCAGATGATCGGATTGGTGAAGCAGCACGTGTTCCAGGGTCTACCAGCTGAAAATCCGATGGATCACATAGAGAATTTCGAAGAGATTTGCAGCACTACCAAGTCGAATGGGGTACCTGCTGATTACATCATGTGCAAGCTCTTCCATTTTTCTCTGGCGGACAAGGCATCGAGATGGCTCAAATCTCTACCTCCTGGATCGTTGACCACTTGGGATGAATGCAGAGCCACTTTCTTAGATCACTTCTACACTAAATCCAGGACGGCTTCGCTGAGGAACAAGATCACCACCTTCCAGCAACATTCAAGAGAGTCCTTCTGTGAGGCTTGGGAGAGGTTCAAAGAGTACCGCAGAGAATGCCCTCATCATGGATACTCGGATGGGCAAATTCTTAGCATCTTCTACGATGGAGTTGAGTGGGATTACAAGAATGCTCTCAACGCTGCTAGCAATGGGGTTTTCATGACTCAGAGTAAGGATGGAGCCTACCAACTGATTGAGAACTTGGCTGCAAGTTCCAATAATCGCTGTTCGAAATATGATAGGTCCAAGCGTGTCAACAGCGTCGAGTCTCAGGAAATTGGTGAGCTGAATGAGAAGTTGAATCTGCTATTGAAGGCGAGTCAGAATCAGAGAGGTGTGCAGTTTTGCGAGAATGGAGCAGATCCAGTTTTATGTCAAGAGTTTGTCGAACAAGGGGCTGATGAGTTACAAGAGGTGAATTATGTGAACGGGCAAGGCTTCGTGCAAAACAGGGGTTTCAACCAGAATTACAAAAACCACCCAAATCTATCTTACCGAAGCACGAATGTCGAGAATCCGCAAGATCAAGTTTATCCACAGCAAATGACCGTTCAGGGTCAACAATTTCAGGGAAAACCAACCGTACAAAACACGGGCATTCTTGCTTTTCAGGGGTTTTCAGGACAGACTGGCATGCAAAACCATGATTTTCTGAACAACTTTTCTCAGGGTTTTCAAGGAAACCAGTTCGTGCAAAATCAGGGTCAGAACATATTTCAGGGTGAATTTCAGCAGAAACAGCCATTCAACAACTTCCAGATGGCAGCACATGCCCCATTCCAAGCTCCTACGAGCTCTGTGAATAACTCTCAAGATGAACTCAAGGTTCTTATGCAGCAGCTTTTGCTCAACCAGCAGAAAATTGCTAGGGAGATCAATGTCAGGGTGGACAGCATGTACAATGATCTCAATGGTAAGATTGAGTCTCTCTCTACTCACGCGAAGAAGCTTGACACTCAGGTAGCTCAGATCTCAGCATCAGCCAAGCGACCACCAGGGACTCTTCCATAAAAAGTTGAGACAAATCCCAGAGAGCACTACAATGCAATATCAGTTCAAAGTAAGATGGAGATTGTACCGGCACCGCTTAAACCAGAAGATGTAGAAGAAGCTACAGAATCATTACCCTCAAGGACTGAAGAATCGTATTGACAAAGAGAAGGTAGCTGAATTCAATAAGATCGTTAAAGAGCTTTCTCCTGATGTCTCGTTTGAAGAAGCACTTAGAGGTGATCCTGGATATCAGAAATTTGCTAGAGATACCAAAGAAAGCCTTACAGTTGTCAAGGCCCTCTTTGTTGAAGCAAGGAATACACCACCTCCTATGAAGATATTGCCTAAGGTGGAAGACCCTGGGAGGTTTGTGGTTCCATGCTCTATTTCAGGAGTTGAATTTGAAGAATCTCTCTGTTATTCTGAATCATCTATTAATCTCATGTCTAAGGCTATTCCAGAGAAGCTCGGGATTACTGAGATGAGATCTGCTCAGATATCTCTCAAGTTTGCAGATTCTTCCACCACGATTCCACATGGCACCATTCATGACTTACATGTTCAAGTAGGAAATTGTCTTGTTCCTACTGATTTCCAGGTGGTGGAGATGATTAAGGATTCTGATATGCCTCTGATTCTTGGGAGACTGTTTATGGCGACAGTGGGTGCAATTGTGGATTTGCCTAATAGAAGAGTATCATTCTACAATATTGACAAAAAGGTCTTCTACAAAGCCGTACCCAATAATGAAACAACCAAAATTGCATCTTGTGTGACCATTATCAGTGGGGAGAAGTTTTTAATCGAGACAACGAAAGAGCTTGTTGCTAAGAGTGAGGTCAAGGAAGTCCTAGATGGAGACTCTCACATCGTTAACAAGGAAGCCCATGAAACGAACAAGGCCAAGGAGAAGGTGAAGAGCCAAAGAATCAAGGAAGATTCTCATATGATTTTGGTACCTCTGAGGTGTGTTGGCGACACGATTGAGTATAAGGTGAAGTGCAAAGGAAGTTCGAAGCCTTTCTCCAAGGTTAGAGTTATACTCACTCCAGAGTTTAAAGAGAAGGTTGCAGAAGCTGTGAAGGAAATGTTTAGCAGGGTTCTAGAGTTTAAGATGACTGATCGGGGAACTTGTTTTGGAGTAAGTTCCCATGCCCATCTTCCTGACTGATACATGAGACCATGAAGAGGAGTCCATGATTGGAGTTCTTGATAGTGGATCCTACAAAAGACAATTCTCAAATGAGAATGGTCCACAATTTGAAAGCACAAAGTGTCTATCTATATGATCATTTCAAAAGCTAAGTAGCAATAATAGATTGACACTTATACTATAAACTCAAGTGTTAACACAAACCAATCAATTGAAAGTATAAGAACAAACTAGAATTTTCATTCAAATCCAAAGCAAGCCAATTTAATAGATTCTCAACAATGTATTGTAATGTTAGTAATAAGCATGCTTAATGGTAGCATTTGAATGACAAAGCTCTTTTTATTTTTCACTTTCTCTAAATTTTAAATTTCATACCCATTTTGTCACTATGCACTCCAAGGACCCTAAGAGGTGAAATTTCAAAATTGAACCATTAAATCATCTCAAACTCATAAGGAATCAACAGCCCATATCATATAAACCTTAAAGAAAAATGTAATATGATACGCCTAGAATCGGCACTCTGAAAAACATGGATGGGATATGCCTTGCTGCAATGAAACCGTGAAACCTCACTGACAAGGGATATGGCTCAAGTGGTCACACAGAAGTTACGGAATGGCTTCTGATTTACCCGGTGATCTTTTGGATATTACACACCAAAGAGATCAATTGTTTGCTGGATATGACACACCAACAGTGATCTAACATGAAAAGGTTTTTGATAAAAAAAAAGATAGTTTCTTGATAAATCATGGTTTTTACCGGTTTTCAACCATGATATTCATCGTTTTATCGAGTCTTTTCTATGTTTTAGAGTCTTTACAGGTTGAAACATGTTTGGATGGAGTATAAGACATAAGGAGCAAGGAATGGTTGCAAACGGATATGTGAAGATGCATGATCTTGCGGAAAGGTCAGACGTTTGGCACTCGTTTAATACGTTTCCACCAATGGAGCGTCGAGTTATCTTTCGTTTGGAATTAATTTGAGGTCATTCCAACGGTGCGATCGAAAGTTATGCAAGTTTTAGTGAAGACATATCCGTCTAACGAGCAAAAGAAACATGTGTAAAAAAAAAGAAAATTTCAGTTTTTCCTTATTGGGCTTGGCTTTGCCAGAGATTTCGACCAGAACATTATAAGACCTATTTATATGGTATTTTTAGCCATTGTTTAGGCTACACTTTTATTTTCTACACAAGTTTTTACAAACACTTTTTATTCTATTCAGACTTTTGGTTTTCTGCAATTTGTAAGCTTTAGAGAGACGAAGCTCTGACTCTACATCTCATGAGAAGATTTCTGAACTCCTTTGGATTTCTATTTATTTGATTATGAGTTTTTCTTCATCTCCTTCTTGTTTCTCTGCATCCATGTCTGAGTAGTTTCATAGTTAGGTTTAGGGTTTCAAGGGAATTTATGAATCATTGAATCAGACATAGATAGGGTTTTATCATCTTGTCTTCACCTATCGTTGTTCTCATTTCTTAGATTAAATTGATCACTTAATCTCTGATTTTAGGTTTAATCTATTCATCAAAAGTGTTATAGATTGCTTGATAGAACATATGTGAGGAAATTTTCCTTAGCCAACGAAAGCTGATGTTAAGGCAATTTGTGAACATATCAAACATGCTCGTTAATGCTTGTTTAGAATTCTAAGATTAAACGACAGTTTAGATTCTTAGGTTACTAGATAAAGTAATTGATACCACGACAGTGGATTGGTTAAACATTCATGTTTGAGTTTAAGACTGCGCTTATTATTCCATGAATAATTGTCTGGTTCATGATCTCTGAATTCCTGCGAATTGCCCTAGACTTAACGCTTGATTTTTTATTGATTTCACACCGTTTAATTTGTTATTTTCATTTATTATTGCTACCAACATTCATATTGCCATCTTAGCTTAACTTCATTCACAATAATTCGTAGCGTTTCACTTGGTTCTCGTGGATTCGATCCCTAAATACTACTTCGTTTGCTGTGCACTTGCAGTGATATTTTAGGGTTAAAACTCTGTGTATCATTTCTCCTAAGAGATTACATAGGTTTATAAAGAAGAAAACAAGTTTTGGAACACACTCACAAGACCATCTCGAAAATTAACAAGTAATAAAGACTAGTTGATTGTTTTAAATGACCTTTCTACTTCTTTGGCCGAATTTCTCTTGGACCTAATCAACAAAATGAGTTTTTTTGGATATGAATCATTTGCCTCATCAAAAACCTCTCTTTGAAAAATCCATTGGGGCAAAACCAAAGATGAGGGAAAAAGAGTACAAATGAGTCACATGCCCATTTGTTGATCCCCTTGTGCTTGTATCAAAACCAAAGAGGTTTGGATAACATCTTCTCCATACTTGTCCAAATGATCTGATTGTCTCCAAATGTGATTAAGTAATCCCCAACTGCTTTGTTGAACTTCTTGGCTCTAGAACGAGTCATAGGACCAACTGGTGCAACTAAAGCATCCTCAACTTCAAGCTCATTCTCAGCTTCAAGTTCATCCTCAGCTACAAGTTCATCCTCAGCTTCAAGCTCCATGTCCTTAGTGCTATTCAAGATCATATCATCCCCCTCCACTTGAAAAGGATTTGACCTCAAATCTGGATCGTCTGCAATAAAAGGAATCAAGTCAGAAATGTTGAAACTGGAACTCACATTATACTTACCTTGTAGATCAAGTTGATAAGCATTGTCACTGATCCTTCTTGTTATTTTGAAGGGACCATCGATCCTTGGCATTAGCTTGGACTTTCTTTCAGTTGGAAATCTTTTCTTCCTCAAGTGTACCCATACTTGATCTCCAACCTCAAAAATCATCTTACGCCTTCCCTTGTTTGCTTGCTTAGCATACTGCTTAGTTTTCTCTTAAATGTTTTATTTGCTTTCTCATGAATATGTTGGACAAGATCAGCTTTCTTTTTCCCATCTATGCTAGCTCTTTCACTCAAAGGCAAAAAGATTAGATCCAAAGGAGATATTGGGTTAAAGCCATAAACAATCTGAAATGGAAAATACTTAGAAGCAGAATGCACAGAATGATTATATGCAAACTCAATGTGAGATAAACATTCTTCCCAAGTTTTTAAGTTCTTTTTGATTAATGCACGTAGAAGAGTAGAAAATGTTCTATTAACTACTTCTATTTGTCCATCAGTTTGGAGGTGACATGTAGTTGAAAACAAAAGCTTAGTTCCCAACTTAGACCAAAGAATTTTCCAGAAGTAACTTAGAAACTTAGTATCTCTATGAGAAACTATAATTCTAGGCATTCCATGCAAACGAATTATTTCTTTGAAGTGTGCCATCTTAGAAAATCTATCAACAACCACAAAGATAGAATCATTTCATGTCCTAGTCCTTGGCAATCCAACCACGAAGTCCATAGATATGTCATTCCAAGGATGAGTAGGAATGGGTAAAGGAATATACAAACCGTGAGGTTGAACCTTAGACTTAGCCTGTTTGCATGTGGCACACCTTTCACAAATCCTCTCACCATCTCTTTTCATGTGTGGCCAATGGAAGTGATCTTACATCACCTTAAGTGTCTTGGCAATCCCAAAATGCCTCATTAGACGTCCTCCATGGGCTTCCCTAACAAACAAATCTCGAATGGAACAGTTAGGCACACACAATCGTTTATCATAGAATATGAACCCTTCATGCCTATAGTATCGGCCAGAAGCAAACTTTTCACAAGCTTGATACACCTTTCCAAAATCAGGATCAGTCTCATACAAATTTTTAAGCTGATCAAAACCCAACAACTTAGCTTCAAGAGTAGAGAGTAAGACATACCTTCGGGATAATGCATCAGCTACAACATTATACTTACCCTTGTTTGTATTTGATGACATATGGGAAGGTCTCAATAAATTCAACCCACATGGCGTGTCTTTTGTTTAGTTTATGTTGTCCCTTCAAGTGTTTGAGAGATTCATGATCAGTGTGTATAACAAACTCCTTAGGCCACAAGTAATGTTGCGATGTTTGCAAAGCTCTGACTAAGGAATACAGCTCCTTGTCATATGTGGGGTAGTTTAAAGTAGCTCCTCCCAACTTTTCACTGAAATAAGCAATGGGCTTCTTATCCTGCATCAAAACAACTCCAATTCCCACTCCAGAAGCATCACACTTAATTTCGAAGGTTTTAAGGAAATCTGGTAAAGTTAAAACAGGTGCATGTGTAAGCTTCCCCTTTAAGGATTGAAATGCTTCTTCCTGTGCTTGTCCCCATTTAAAACCAATGTCCTTTTTGATGACTTCAGTAAGTGGGGCAGCTATGGTGCTAAAATCCCCATTTAAAACCAAAATCCTTTTTGAAACCGTCTTTACACTTAACTTTGCACTCAATTTCTCTTTCAACCATCTTAATGGGATGTAGGGTGAGGGTGGGTTTCTTCTTCACACTTGGTGCTTCCTTAAGATCAATTGGTGCCATAGCCTTGCACCCCATTTCTTCTTGGTGTTCAAAGAGCAAATTCAAACCATCTCCATCAAAAGTCTCTTGGAGTTTCTCTGCATTCCCTTTAGCAAAGGGTTTCTTGTTAAACAATAGGAGGCACATCTTTGGTCTCTAAACTCGTTAATTGACCAACTTCTTCTTCTTCTTCATAGGATATTGTGCCACAAAGCTTTCTTGAGGTAGGAGAGATTGGGTAAGAGACATATAGGCTCACATTGTGGAGAATAGCTTTTTTGTTGAGAAAATCCATTGTTGCTCCCGTGGTAGCTAAGAAAGGCGTATCAAGAATGAGGGGGGGGGGCTTCTTAGCGGAGTCCATTTCCACAACCATGAAGTCGGTTGGTACAATGAAATTCTCTATATTCACCGGATAGCTCTCGAGAATTCCAAGTGGACACTTAGAAGAAGCATCCGCAAATATGATATAGCTTGTGTTACCCTTCAAATTCTTGATGCCTAAAGTCTTGAACATCTCATAAGAGATAACATTGACGCTTGAACTAGAATCACATAATGCATCATCAAGCATTAAATCTCCAAGAGAGCATGGAAGAGAAAATGTACCCTGATTTTCTTGCTTAGAGAGGGTCTTAAATTCTTGTGTCTCTCCACCTTTGTCCTCATAGTTCTTCATAATATCCATGACCTTGCCATGGTTAGCCAAGATATCCCTGATGAGTTGCCTATGGATGGGGATTTGAGCAATGCCATCTCCTTGGCCAACTTTACTCCAACTTCCTCCAAATCATTCTTGAACCTTGTTAGAACTCTCTTTAGGGTCTTAGTAAAGACCGGGCGAGGAAATGGAAGTTTTGGTTCGTAAGAAAAGGGTTCAAAGCTAGGGGATTCCTCTCTCATAATGATCTTAGGATGTTTTACCTTAAGCTCTTCATCCTTCTTAACAAATTATTCAACATAAGGGCATTAGAGTAGCTTAGCCAACTCATCCAAGTAGAGCTCATTTTTTTCAAATTCTTCCCTTGTCAATGTTCCATGATGAGCTTCCCAATGGTTTTCATCATCCATTATCACAACATTGCAAAACGTCTTGGGGTTAGACTCAGATTTACCCGGTAGAGTGCCACTTAGAGCCTTAGAACCTGAAGTTATTTACACCATTTGTATGCCAATGGTCTTCACGTATGATGCCAAGCTTGTAATATTACCATCCATATCTTGGTACATGCTATCAATTCTATTGTTGACCTCTAGAAACTTCTTTCCAATATCCGCGCTATTTTTAATTTGACCTTCCAAGATCTTTGTACAAAAGCCTTGATCTCATGGTCTTGTGATGAAGGTTGAGTAGAAGTACTAGCTTGTCCTTGGAAGTTTGGAGCAACTTGGTTAGGGAAAGTGTATTGTTGTTTAGGAACAAAGCCTTGTTGTTGTGTGACTAACCATTGTTCTGGTTAAAAACCTTGTGGTTTAGGTGGGTAGACTTGGTCTTGTGGGTTTTCCACATTAGTGCTTCTATAGGACAAGTTGGGTTGATTCCTATAGTTGGGGTTGAAGCTCTTTTGGTAATAGCCTCCTTGACCTTGTATATAGCAAATCTCTTCTTGTCCATCTTGGGTAGCTTCACAAACCAACTCATTGTTCCCATCAAAATCACTAATAAAGTGCACTTACTTCTTTTTAGCCAAAAGAAGTTTGTCAAGCTTGTCTCTCAATTCCTTGATCCTTGGATCTTCTCCTTTCGGTTCCCTAACACTTCTATTATACTTCTTGTTATAGCATTGGTTGCTTTGTGCAAGATTTTCCACCAGTTGCTCTCCTTGCTCAACCAATAAGGTAGCAAAATTTCCATTAACCGCGGTGTTAAGAGCAATGTGGTATTTTTACTCAATTCCCCGATGGAATATTCCCAACAATGCTTCCATAGATGTCCCATGGTGAGAGCATGAACATATATATCCCTTCAATCTTTCCTAAGCCTCATACGAAGTCTCATTCGGCCCTTGTTGAAAGCTTTGAATATCATTCCTTATCTTGACGGTTCATTGATTGGAGAAAAATTTGGCCAAAAATTGTTTCTTACACTCCTCCCACGTGGTAATGGAGGATGTAACTACACTCTTCTCCCATTGAGAGGCTTTCTCGCCTAGAAAGAATGGGAAGAGTGTGAGCTTGATTACGTCTTTCGAACCGCCATTCATCGTCACGGTGCCACACAAGCGATCAAAGTTATCCAAGTGCTCTATTGGATGTTCCATTGGCAATCCAAAGAATCGATTATTTTGCACCATGCTGATGAGGGTAGACTTTATCTCCCAATTTTTATTGGCACATGGAGGAGGTCGAATGCCCATCCTAGTCCCATTTGTGAGAGGTTCATCAAAGGCACTAATCCTTCTCTCTTCCCTAGGGGCATGAATGGGAGCTCTAGGAACGTTTCCTACTCCAACTCCATGTGCTTTTCTCTCTTGGTGGTTTCCACCACCTTGGTTAGCATGGTTTCCTTCCATGTCTAAATGCTTTAAGTGTTCTAACCGCTCTTTTTCTCTCCTTGTTTCCCTAACTTGCTTCCTTACCGATTGATGTCAATCCTACGATCAAAATCACTCGGTGCTCCTTTGCTTCTCGAGATCATGCACCTTCAAAAGAGGGAATAAGACAAGAACAAGAACTATTAAATATTGAAATAAAGAAAAACGAACTTAGACTCCCAAGAATCCAAATCCTAATGCTTAATACTCGCTGGCAACAGCGCCAAAAATTTGATGCGGTGTAAAGAGTGCAATTTCGAATTAAAACAAACTCTAAATGAAACTTCAACCTTAAGTAAAAACCACAAGTGCATGGTCAATATCATTGTAGCAATTAAGGGTCATTCTTCCACAAAGAGTATGCAAAGGCAATAAGAATGCAAGATACTATAAAAGCTAAGCCAATTTCAAAAGATGTGTTTTGTAACCAATCCTAGAAACCTAAGTAAACCAATGCAAAGAGGCAAGAAAAGTAACAAACAAGAACAAGAAACTAAGAATGGAACATGCATATACAAATTAAACTTAAAGAAAGCAAATTCAAAAGCAATTTAAGAAAAGTCAACAAAAAGTCAACCGGACAAACAAAGATGATCAAATATGATAAAGGCATGGACTTTGGATAGAGATCATGGACTAAGAGAGTTTAACATATGACTAGTGATGCAAGACCATATAAATAACCATTTCCAAGACATGGATCCTATGATATAGATTAGCTCATTTTCAGATAGTACTAACCCAATTTACTAATCACCCATAATAACAATCCTTTCAGTCTCTATTGAAGTGAGAAGAGATCATTCTTACATATGCCCATAAAAGTCTGCTAATCACCCTAAACATTAAGTGTTAATTGGCTAGGATATGAAAAGCATGAATTAGAGTTGGCCTAGACATTTTCACAAACACCTTTCAGGCATGAAAAGACCTTGATCTAAGAGATTATTAATCACTTCAGTCCTAGCAATGGGTTCTATCTAATCAATGGAAATCATACAAATCTAGACCTAAGCATCACTAATCACACATCAAACATCCTAATCAACTCCACCCGTAATCCACTAAGAAGACTACTCACTCATGTTCAAACAAACTATCAAAACATGAGTAATGAAAGACATAATGAAAGATTAAGAGAAAAGATAAAAAAAACTTCACTAATCAAACATAAAAAGTTGAAGCTTTAACATCCATATGCCAAGATCCAAAGGGTTTTGTTTTTGCCCAAGGGATAAAGAAAAATCAGAAGAAGTTTAGGGTTTTAATGTGGTTAAAAGTATTTATAGGAAAAAGAGATGTACCTGGGTCAATCCGGAAAAAACCGGTTCAAACCCAGATATGTGCTGAAAAATGTGCCTGCCATCGACCACTCCCATCCACCAGTTGAAGAGGGGTGGTCGATGCAGGCTGCACTAGAATCTCCTTAATTTTTTGTTGCTGCTTCCATCGACCTCCTGCATCGACCAATTGAAGATAGGTGGTCGATGCAGGCTGCATCCGACGCTCTTTCGCTCTTCTTCATTCCCTTTACTTCTCTTTCATTCTCCAATTGATTCTCTTTGATTTTAGGCATCCATAGTACCTAAAATAGACTGAAAATGCAATGAAATGCAACATAATGGACCTAGGACTCTAAACCTAAACCTAAACTAAATGGAACCTATTATGAAAAGAAAGATGCATTATGTAATCTAAATGAAAGTAAAATCTAAGGAAAATGCATGCCTACAAGTGCTAAAATATGAACATATCATCGGGTAACACGCTTAGGAGTCAATTCTTCTCGCCAAGGCTTACCCGGATCGTGTAGAGACTACTCGGCATTTGGATCAGATATGCTTCATGAGAATTTCTGGTCATGGTAAGTAATTTTGCCTTTGTAGAATCGATAGTATGATTGCAATTTCTGTTTTGTGGCCTAGTGAGACGGGATAACCGCATCACTAAGAAAATTCATTTGCTTATGCCTCCCTTGTGGATGTAGGTAATTGGGCGTGAAAGTGGTTGATCGTGAGACAAGGTAGGAAGGAATGGTGGATTGGATTGGGTAAATGGGTCTATTTTCAATGTAATAACTTATTTGCAAGCTGAACATTGTAATGGAACGCCTGATTCAATCTAAATTAACGTTTATGCATGAAATTAGACTTGTCGAACTGAGTAAAATAGCAAAAAAATGGCTAAGTAAATTGGATTGAAAATGACTAAGCATTTGTTTCGATCTTAAGGCTTAACTGCCGGTAGAAAACTTGGGTTGGGGCTTAACATCTATCCTCTGGTTTATCTCGGATTCAACCATAGAACTGAGTCATCTTCATCTCTTCAATCTCATCCCATCCACAACAAGCCTTAAGTCTTTGAATTTGTGTCCTATAAGTTTTGTGGATACTAAGCTTATATCATTTATGCACACATCATTAGGCTACAAGCCTTAAGGGGGTTCGAATACCTCCCAGGTCTCCGGACTCGGTTCATTTGACCATGCTTAATGTTTCATGGCGCAAGGACAGGAGATCATGTTGTCAATTCCAAGTCCATTTCAATTTTTGTCCTCAAGAGGTCGAAGATTATCCCTCGAGAGGAAACTCTTCCACTGCACGAGCCTGTTACGTAGACTCGTACAGTGGGGGGGGGAGGGGGGAAGTCATTTGGGACAAATTTATTTTATTAGTTTAGGCGAATCTCTTAGCGCCATTTGTGTAGTTGGTCTATTGAGCCGGCCTTAGAGGTATTTGGGCCTGATCTACAATGGTCGAAGTGACTTAGCGGGTTAGGCCACCTGTCTTCACCCTCCATCCCTAACAGTGTGGCCACACCGCTAGGGACGAATCAAGCAGGAGACTGAGTAGTCAAGCATACAAGTAGGAGATACACGGGGAGCTGGATGCGCAGCCTGGGTTTTCGTATCAGAAACCCGGGCGAAGTATGGTCTTGTATTTTCAGTAGCGTGAATCCAAATATTCAAACATCTTATGGCAATGACATCACCCTGAGCGTCGAGACTAATTTGTTGGGCAGCTGGCATGTAAAGACAAGGGTGGTAGGTGAAAAACACTCGAGTGCTTCGTACAAGTCCAAACGGATGGATCCAAACCAGACACGGCCTAGGACGTGTGACCCGATATCCTAGAGCGGGCAGGTAAGACTCAATAAATACTCTTATCTCTAATGAGAGAAAGAAATATCTTTTTTACTTCTTACTTAAGTTTTGTCCAAATACCATTCTCTAAACACTTGGGCCTTCTTTGCTTTCTTGAGACTTAGTCTTCCTTTCCAACCATACACGGCCATCTTCATGATCGCTTCTGATCGCATTTTCGGCCATACTTGGCATTTTCCTCACTCAAAATACTCCGTTTCCCACTTCCATCCTCTTAAATTCTTTCTCAAAAATGTCTTGATACACCGTAGATCAATTTATTTCGACCCGGTGTCACTATATTTTCTTTTTCTTATTTTTCGACTTCTTTCCAGTCTTTCCACGCCTCAAATCCGTAGTCTCTTTTCTGACTTGAGCATCGGAGAGCCGTCGGAAAACACTCTACCATCAAGTTTTTCCGGTCTCAAGGAGTTTGTTGTTTATGTAGGAAATTTTCCCCCTAGTGGTCTTACCCACATACCAAAAATCCCCTAAACAATCACCTTTTACGGTTGACGTTTGACAGAGTCAACGAGAACCAATGCATGTATAATAAATCATGACAAACTCGTGTCAAAAGACTATATTTTATAGTTGTGATGAGTTTTTCTTATGACAATCATATAACAATCTTGTACAATTCTTATAGGTCAGTCCAATATTGTGTTTGCCAACACATATCTATGTGATTGACTTTAATACTACATATCAAGACTTCACGAAACTTAGTCATGAACCACTTCACATACTAGTCATTCATAGTTATTAATGTTCCATTTGGACCTTAATAATTTATGTCATCTTCCACTTATAGGATTTTAGGATTAAGTCACGTATTTGATGACCAATAAAAATGATATAAATCATATGGGATGCGTCAGTGGGATTAAGGTGGCTCAAGCGAGCCCACCAATATCCCACCTTCTCTTTCCAGATGATAGTCTTTTCTTCTGTAAAGCTACGGTATCCCAGTGTGAAGCAATTTTACAAATTCTCACACTTTATGGGAATGCATCTGGACAACAAATTAACTTCGAGAAATCAGGTGTTACGTTTGGTAAATCAATCCCTAGTGAGGAACGTGTAGATATGAAAAGCCGTTTGGGAATAAATCTGATGGTGGATCATGGAAATTTTTGGGTATCCCAGAATAGGTACAAGGATCAAAAACCCAAGTCTTTTGCATATATCCAGGATCACTTAAATCAGCGAATAAATGGATGGTCCGCAAAGTTTATTTACAAAAGTGGTGAAGAGATAATGGTCAAATCGGTGGCACAAGCCCTTCCGACATATGTGATGTCGTATTTTCTTCTTCACAAACGGCTCTGCCAGACGCTAGCCAGTGCAGTAACCAGCTTCTGGTGGAGCTCAAAATCAAACTCGAGAGGATTGCATTGTGAGGCTTGGAAAAAACTATGTTTACCCAAACAAGAGAGATGGCGCCATTGGTTTTAAGTCCTTTGAAGAATTTAATCAAGCATTGTTGCCTAAACAGCTTTGGCGACTAAATTTTTAAGAAATCAAACTTTTATTACTGTTGAAAATTTTAGACTTAATACACAAACTAATTTTCGGATTTGCTAGTCTCTCGTGTTCTAAAAGGAAGATACTTTCGGAATACACATCCCTTTACGGCGAATAAACCCTATCATCCCTCTTACGGATGGAAAAGTATATGGTCCTCCAAGAATCTTATCAATATAGGCATTAGGCGTATTATTGAGAATGGGCAACAAACCCAAGTGTGGTCGGATAAGTAGAATCCATACATAGACCTTCAGCCAGCCACATGCATTGCACCAGTTCCCAATCCACATCTAAGAGTTTTGGATCTTATCGATAATGAGTCTAACTTGGAACATCGAACGTCTTAGAACATATATATGTCCAACATATATCTCGCTGATTCTTAGTTTGTGGCCATCTCTAAGGCTGAATAAGGATGGATATTGCTGGTGTTATACCATGTCGGGTAATTGTACCATCAAATTGGGATACGAGATCGCATGTCAGAAACTAGATGACGAAACATGATTTCTCCTGCAATAACCATCAACTAATTCTCTAAAGGAGTATGCTTGGAAATTTTTTACAACCAGTGAAATACGCCACTTTCTTTGGCAATCCCTCGCTGGGGCTCTGCCAGTCAACGAGCGCCTAGTGCAACCCCCCCCCCCCCCCGGCACAACAATGTTGGCCTTTGTTGAACATTCCTTCACCACAAAGAACTTTCCCCGCTGTAAATATTTTGGAGAAATTAGACTACCTTTTTTGGCGTACTCCCACTCGAAGGAATTCTAAGGAATCAATTTAGTCATTTTCATGGATTACGTGGTATATATGATAAATTTTTCTGTAATATAGATCGGTCACCGATGGATATACTAGCGATAGCCCAGAAGAAAGCCTCAGAATGGTTTATGGCCAACCAGGCAGAACAGATGATGCCCGAACGTCTGTGCTATGATGTTACTCCCGACATGAAACCAGCAATTTTCACTTACTTTGTGGACGGATCTTGGAAGAATGAAGAGCACTTCAGCGGAGTAGGCTGGGTTTTGGAACTTCAAGACGGTACAGTGGACCTCTTTTGGAACTAAGGAAGTCATCGAGGTTTATCACGACTTCATACGGAGATGTATGGATTGCAATGGGATATGACTAGCCTAAAAAGGAAGAAATGATATTGTTCTTTGTTTGTAACAGATTTCAAGGAGGTGTCCCTCATGGTGGCAAACTCGGAAGAGTGGCCGGGCTTCTAATAAGAATTGAGTGAATTAGCGGAACTTCGGAAATCGTTTTCAGAGTTTGCTTTTGTCCATCGATCTAGGGACAAGAATAAGCGAGCCGATTTGCTAATCCAGACTGCATGAAATCTGAATTTAGTTTTTTTTTTATAGGCACTTTTGTACTTTATTGGTTCCAAACAATATATTTGTTTAATCGACAAATAAAGTGCGTTCGTGACAAAAATGAAATTTATATGTGACTATTGTTTAAATGAAAAACACTTTTTCTAACTTAACAAAAAAAACTATTTTCTGATTTTTGAGGAAACTACTTTTCTAAAGCCTTGATGAGGTGAACACAATTTTTTCAAAAACTAAAATTAAAAACCACAAACAATCAAAGTCTTAGAAATCTATAATTTAAAGAATTACTAAATTAACTCTAAACCTTATGAAATAATGACTGTACATCCCATACATTTATAGGAAGCCACTTACAAAATTTTAGTATATAATTGGATATTCAAAACGTGAAACCGTTAATCCTACGAAACGGTTTTTAAATTTGCTGATTTTCAGATACGAATATACCATTGCTGATTTTTAAATCTGAAATAATGTTGTGAGTGCAAAAATGGGTTGGCATGCGTGACGGCCCACCATTTTATCATATCAGCCTATCTAATACGGACAACATTAGCGTTCACGGACAACACATAACACAATCATATCATCTACATTATTATTATATCACTCCACTAATACAACCCATATTTATCCTCAAATCACTTTTTTTCATAATTTACATTTTGCCAAACAAAGCAGTCCTTCATCACATTGGTAATCCACGTTACGCGGTTAAAAAAATAGTCAGAGCCGTTAAAAACAACTCAAATTTGTATCCATGCAATTCCAAACACCAATTTATCTTTTCGTTTTTTCGTGTATATATTTAAACAACACTTGAACCTCCGAAACCATTAGCACCCAAAAGACCATAAAATCTCATCAAAAAAATAAAGGATGAACTCATCCTATTTACGAGTAATATTACTCGTAGGTGCCATTAATCTCTTGGTTTCAATATCAACAACCAAAGCTGCAACACTCAATCAGGTATTCCAAATCTGTAAGCATTTGTGTCCGGGATGTGACCACGACTCCTTACAGTTCTTGTTCCGACACAACTTGGTCCGTGCCGCAAGAATGGAACCTCCTTTGATGTGGGACCGCAGACTCCAGAACTACGCTCGATGGTGGGCTGGTCAAAGAATGTCAGATTGTGCATTGAGACACTCTTTCTCAAATGGAGGGTTTACTCTCGGCGAGAACATCTACTGGGGATACGGCGCCAACTATTCTCCAGCCGACGCGGTGGTTGCATGGGTGAGCGAGAAGAGGTTTTATCATTACGGCTCCAACACGTGCGACATTGGGCAGATGTGCGGGCATTACACACAGATCGTGTGGAAAAACACGAGGAGGGTCGGGTGCGCACGTGTGGTGTGCGCCAATGGTGGAATCTTCATGACTTGTAACTATGATCCTCCTGGTAACTACATCGGCCAAAAACCCTATTGATTCATCATTCATCTATTCGAATTCTCTTTCATCTTATTTTAGAAATTATAATTACTTTTATAATCACTTTTCAAAGAAAATTAGGTGGGTGTATTGTGTATTTTACTAGAAAATAGATGTATCTTTGGGGTTTGTGATACTGATCATGTTTGTATCTTTATACGTGATTATTTTAATTGATGGTTGTAATTGCATTCACGGTTATCTATATATATCCGTAAGAATGCTCAATATACAAAAACATATATAAAAGATAATATGATTTTTTTTTACGATTCCAAATGCGAAAATCAAATGCAAACGAAAAATAAATTATTATTTGTGTTTAACAATGTCATATGCCTTTACGTTCACCAATTTAAAAAATCTTTACAATATCTTCTGATTAATTACCGTAGTTGTTTCAGTCTATCGAGAATGAGTGCCACGTTTTATTTGGGGATGATTTACTTAGGCCACGAAATTGAATCTATGATCTAGGAAATTTAATGGAGCTATGGAATGTCTTTGTATATCTATAAAATAATTCATTTGGGGACATGACCATAACAAAATGAAAAGTAGAAACAACAAAATGTTCATCACAGCACCAACTTAAGATCCATACGACGATAAATATAAAAGGAAACAAAAATCACGAAGAATAAAAAACATAGATTAAGAAATCACCAACAATTTTATGATAAAACCAAAGTGTTAGACAAAGTTAGTAAGGATTCTCTCCGACGTAGTTACCCGGTGGGTCGTAGTTACAAGTGATGAAAACTCCTGCGCCGTTCTCGCAGATAACTCGAGCGCAACCTAGCCGCTTGGTGTCACGCCACACGATTTGAGTGTAGTGACCGCACATACCGCCTTCACACGAGTTTGTCATGTGGTTGTAAGACTTAGCCTCCACAGTCCAAGATTCCACTGCAAAACTCGGTGTCCAGTCTGAGCCACTTCCCCAAAATAAGTTCTCACCGTATGGACTGGTCGAGTGGGTTAGGGAGCAGTCATACCGCCTCTGGTTAGCCCACCATGTTGCGTAGCTCGCGATCTTGCTGTCCCACACCAATGGAGGCAGACCTGTTGAGAATGGTATTAATCAAATTAGTACAACACTAGTAATAGTTTAATTTGAGCCCACATTTATATCAACAATGTTATCCAATTGGTCGTTTCTAGGGTACTCCATTTCCTTTAAACGTGTATATATATATAATATGACATACCCTAGTGATTTGGAGACCTTTTGGATCGCATCATTTGAAACTCAGGTCATTTTCTATAAACAGGGCCTTACCTGAGATGTTAAGGGTCACAAACAAAACAATATAAATCTGGCCTTCTAAGAAAATATCAGAAAAAGGTAAAAATGTCGTTAATATTCCATTTAATACAGAAATATCCATAAGAAACTCGGAAAAAAAAACTTTCAACTATTAGCTAGATGATCGTTAGCAACTGTAACACAAAAGGTATCGTTCAGTAGATTAAACGAAAAGTAAAGGATAAAATGTAAAAAAAATGATCCAAAACAAAAATATCTTAATCGTTTATCTTATAGTTTCTTATGAATAAGGCAACAAAATTAGGAAGATCCTAAGTGACCGCTTGTGCTGTTTGTGCTCAGATATTGTCTTAACTATAAACACATAAGGTCTTAATTTTATAATATATATAAGTACCTAGGCCGCCTCGGACAGAATTATGTGGATCAAGAAATTGTCTTTCGAACGAGCCAGTGGGTGGTTGGTAGGTGGGAGGAGGACGATAGACGATAGGTTTGGGACTGGGACTTGGGAGTGGCTTCGGCTTTGCAACGTAGGGAGGAGGGCTGGGGATTGTAGGTAGCCGCGGACGGTAATAGTCTGCGTGAACGGTTTGGATGGCGACCAAGAGAAGGGCAATTGCGGAGACTATGGCTCGGGTTGATGTAGTAATCGCCATCTGTTTTGTTTTTTTTTGTGTGCAGTGGCTCCAAAGATTTTCTTTTGGGTGGTGGAAAAATGATTTGATGGGGTGAATATTTATATGTTTATCTTAGTGTATAAAATGATGACAAATGTTATTTGCGAATGTCAACTAGTAGTGGCTTCCATGTTCGATTATGGTTACCACTATATGTTTTGCTTTGGTAAAGAAGAGAGAGATATTTTTAACCATGCAAGTAGGCTGTTTATTATTCTTCGATACATGCAGGGCGGCTCAAGCATTTTACAGGTCTTGGGGCAATATTTAAAAACAAACCCCCTAACTTATCATTAACCATGAAAAATATGCAATTTATGAAATTGTTGCTACAATTTCAGTTGTTAAACAATACCCTTTATAATAATCAAACAGAGCAAACACTAAACATCGACTCATTTTGCCACTTTTGTTCCATAAATGTAAACAACACATCCACAAAAAACTGAGTTTTTCGTTGTTCTTCCTTCTTTCTTCCTAACTTTTTTTGCAACCTTTTGTTCCAACAAAGACCTTCACACCGTAATCGTAATATATGTCTTTTTGAATCTGTAGAAAAAAACGAATAGTCATCCAAGAAGATAAAAATGGTTATTAAAAATGAATTTTTCGAGCTTTACTCGATGTAAAATCATGAATAACAGTTTCAAAATTAATGCTCTCTAAACTATTCTTTTGGATGCATAAAATAGCTACACTATTCAATATCTCTTGAGACATCGAAGATCTTAAAAAGTTTCTCTCCGTCAAGGCAACAGTCACGTGTGTAGTTAAAAGAATTCGATACGCAATATAGACATTCAGATAACAACCCACATTTTCAACAAACTCAAGAACTTCCCTTGGTTCCAAAGGGGGATCGGGTAAAGTCATTTGCAGCACTCTCAATTCAGAATAAACATCATTTGAATCAACATCCGAAGAACTACAAAAAATCTTTTGCAAAAACTAGTGCACTGTTCTCATAATTCATTTTCATCTAATGCCTTTATTTTTAACGAATCAAATATGAATCCAAAAACACTTTTAAATTTCTTCATTTGATCAAATATAATCTTGACCGAAGTCACTGCCATGTCCAAAACAACTAAAAAGTAGTTAACTCTAGAAGCATCCTTACCCAATTGGACTTCTTCACCAAAATTAATTTCATCAAACCATTCATACCACGAGCAATATTTTGAGCTATACTCAAACTAGAATTAAACTCTTCATGTCTGTACTTCTCAATAAACACAACTACACCTTCCAAATATTTCAAAACTTTATCAAGGCACTTATATTTAGATTGTAAGTTCTTACTCACTGAGTTCATAGCAAACAAAATTTCATACCAAATAACCATGCCAGGTAAGAATTCAAAACCATCAAACGCCATGACTAAACTTTTAGCATACCTTTTGGTCATAGCATCATCACATGATTCATATAATTTTAATAAAGCTAATCTTACTTGCGAAACTTGAAATCTAATAGCTTTAACACTTTTGATTTGATTCTCCCAACGAGTATTAGAGAAAAAATTCACTGTAAAACAAAGATCATGGTAAAAAAAAAATTTCGTCTCTTTGTAGACTAGAAAATAATGCATATATGCGTTGTAAAACTCCAAAGAAAGTAATAGCTTTCACACATGAATACGTCATATCACTAATGACAAGATTAAGACTAGGACAAACACATGACACATACAACACTTTTGAATTTAAATCAAAAAATCTTTTTTGAGCACCTTGATGTTTCCCTTTCATATTAGAACCATTATCATTACTTTGAACCTTCACACTATTAACATCAAGTGTAAGAGAATTTAAAGCATATATCAAATTATCAGAGAGTCCTATTCCAGATGTGTCACCTACCTTTAGAAACTCTAAGAAGTACTTTATACTCTTATTTTCTTATTTGATATATTCACACATCGTACTGATATACATCGGTTTTTACGGTTTTTAATATAGGTTGTATTGACTTTTGATTACTGTTATATGGGATTTTAATGGCTTTATAATGTTTTTAGAGTATTTCTAATGTCAAGAGTCTTTTCGGGATAAATGGACAAAAAAGATGCAAAAAGGCAAAGAAAACTAGTTTTTCGACAATGCACATACGTCAGAAGTTTGGGATTCATTGAGGACCTTAAAGATGCGGGAATGAGCTTTGGACACAACATATAGCCACTAGAGTTAGCTGGAATCCAGAAATTGTTTCAAGTCATTTGGATCAGCGGTTGAAGAGATACAATGGTTTTGCCAAAACATGTTTGAGCATATCACAAGCCGCGGGTCAAGCCATTGAACCACCATGACCACGGGTTTGAGCATCTTCACCATGTCATCCAGCCATCTTCGTACCCCTTAGAAGTGCCAAACCCATTGGACATCATCATGGACCTATACAAGGCCTGATTCAAGTTCAAAGTCCATTAAAGTCTTCCTAACCTAAAGAGAAAAGACTTAGAAGATCTAGAAGCCTCTCAAGACTTATAAATACAAGTTTTAGGGTCGAAAACGGCATATTCTCCTATGAACTCACTAGTTTCTGAGCATATCACAAGCCGCGGGTCAAGCCATTGAACCACCATGACCACGGGTTTGAGCATCTTCACCATGTCATCCAGCCATCTTCGTACCCCTTAGAAGTGCCAAACCCATTGGACATCATCATGGACCTATACAAGGCCCGATTCAAGTTCAAAGTCCATCAAAGTCTTCCTAACCCAAAGAGGAAAGACTTAGAAGATCTAGAAGCCTCTCAAGACTTATAAATACAAGTTTTAGGGCTGAAAACGGCATATTCCCCTATGAACTCACTAGTTTCTGATTATTCATATACGAGCTATAGACACATGCTAAAACACACATGAACTAGCCTTATTTTTGAAGTTACCACATGAGGTATTGGAATACGGGCAATTCCAACAAATCCGTAAACAGAGTAAGTTTCCCGTTAACGGATGCTGACGTGGATTACAGGTGGCAAACGGGTTTGTTCCGGTATAGAATTGACCGAAATCAAAAAAAAAATCGTAAAATCTGAGTCTAAAACGACGATATTGTAGAATTGGGGGAAAAATTAAAATTAGGGTTTAGGATATTTGTTTATGGTTTGGATTTTGAGAGATAGAGAGGAAGAGGAGAATCCGAGATAGAGAGATTGAAAGATGAAGAGTTTGAGAGACAGAGAGAATTATGTTTCTTTGTGGGTTTCGCATCAAATCTACTTACAAAGGCATCTTCATTGTGGACTAAGGCAATTGACATATTTGTGGAGCCTGATACAGAGAAACATGAAATCCAATCTTCTCCCAAATCGTGTTTGATTTCTGGAGTGCTATGATGTGGATAATAGTGAAAAAATTTCACAAAAACTCATTCAAGAGAGAGTCTTCCACAAGAGCTCTGTTTTTTTGGAAAAATCTCATCTTTCTTCTCCCTCTGCTCTGTTTTTTTTACAAGAGCTCTGTTTTGTCATCATCAATGGCATCAAGGAAGCTTTTTCCGTCAAGCCTAAATATATCTATCCACAACCAGAACCAGAGATGTTCCAAAATAATGATAATGTATTTGAATTCGATGAATCTGATATTCATAATTTAGGCGATCATCAATCACCGAATTCGTTTGACACGAAGAGATCGATATCAATCTCGCTATTACGGAGAAAACCGGTGAAAATCGAATACTCTGTCGGTTTTGGTAACCGGAAAACACCATAGACCGGTTCGCTTCCGGTTAACATCCCAGACTGGTCCAAGATTCTGAGGAGTGAACATAGGAGTCATGTGGTACCAGCCTACGACAGCGGTGATGATGATGAGGACGATGAAGACATCAACAACGGTGACGATGAAGACATCAACGACGGTGACAATGAAGAACTCCAATATTTCTAATGTTTTTTTGTTCCAAATCATAAAACGACAACGTTTTATTCACTAACCTATTAAAAAAAAAGTAAATAAATAAATTAAAATTAGAATAAACCCGTTTGACACCTGTAATCCACGTCAGTATCCGTTAACGGAAAACTAACTCCGTTTACGGTTATGTTGAAATTGACTGTATTTCAATATCTCATAGGGTAAATTCAAAAATAAGACTAGTTCATGCATATTTTAGCATGGATCCATAGCTCGTATATAAATAATCAGAAACTAGTGAGTTCATAAGGAAATAGGCCATTTTTCCATTTTAGGGCTGCCTCAAGACACAATATTTTCATACACAAAAATCACAGCCCCTAAAAGATTTATAAACACTTTTTATAATTCTCTTTTCTTTCAAAACTTTATTCAAAGTTCAAGGAAAAAAATCTCCATCTCTTTGTACCCATAGAGAATATTTCTAAACCCTATTTTTCTGTTTGGAACAGCCCCTATTTTTTTTATTTTTGATTTGTGCTAAAATGCGTCTGATAAGATGGATTCTTCTGCTGAAATAATTTGATATCGAGGCTAAGGACAAGAGATATGCAGACAATGGTGTCGCTAATCATCTTCCCCGAATGCGAATTGAGAAAAAGCTGCCTATAGATGAAAGCATATCGGAAGAGAATGTTTACACAATGACTGTTCTCCACATAGAAGCACAACCCATTGCCTCTCAAAACCATCATCATCGGACACACATTGGTACATACACATTGCTAACTACCTAGCTGCAGAACTTGAACCCCGATAATTTACTAGATACAAGAAAAATATATCTTTACGAGAAGTCAGAAGATATTTTTGGGACGAACCATGCTTTTATAAGCACTGTTCAGATGGACTATTTAGAAGATGTGTTACTGAGGAAGGAAATCCAGGTATCCTCTTTGCTTGTCATTGTTCTGATTACGATGGGCATTTCACCACTTTTTAAGACTGTCTCAAAAGTTTTACAACCTGGTTTTTGGTGGCCCACCATGTTTAAGGACGCTCACGTTTTTATTTCTTAGTGTGATGCTTACTAGAGACAGGGAAACATCAGCAAGCGAGATGAGATGCCTTAAAACTTAATCCAGGAAGTTGAGGTTTTCGATATTTGGGGAATCAACTTTATGGGTCCTTATCCCTCATCATTTGGGAACCAATACATCCTAGTAGCTATTGACTATATCTCTAAGTGGGTGAAAACCATAACGAGGCCTACCAACGATGCAAAAGTTGTTGCAAAGATGTTTAAATCAATTATATTCCTGAGGTTTGGAGTCCCATGAATAGTGATAAGCGATGGAGGTTCTCACTTTACCAACAAAATCTTTGAAAACCTTTTAAAGAGAAATGGCATTAAGCACAAGGTAGCCTCACCTTACCATCCCCAAACAAGTTGTCAAGTAGAGATCTCCAACATGGAAATCAAGTCTATTTTAGGAAAAACAGTAAAACTTGAAACAAGGAAAGATTGGTCAACAAAGTTGGAAAATGTTCTTTGGGGTTACATGTCTGAGTAGTGATTCAGCGAGTTTAAGGGATAACTCAATAGAGAATTCATGGCTTGATAAATATGATTATTAGAATAGAAATTCGATTAAGATTCTGCATCTAAACTTGTATCTACTGCATAAACTATAGTAGCTAACTACTGATTGATGTTAGATTTGTTTTTGCTAGCAAAATATTGATAATTGATCCAACTAGTCTAGGTGAGCTCAACGCCATAACTTGCGAGGGTTGAGTCATAGACTTGAGTGAACATATCAAACCAGTTCTGAAATTGCATTCTTATCCTCTTAATTGTCTGCGAGAGTTGAGTAGTTAAGTGGTTTAAGGATAAATATGGAAAAACCCTGTGAAAATAGGAAATTATAAATTTCCCTTTTCTTGTCGGAGAGGCTTGGATCGATCGATCTAAGGATGGCACGATCGATATGAAGTAGAAACAAGTCGATCTGAAAAAGTCTCGGGGTTTTGGATCGATCGATCCAACTTAGATCGATCGATCCCAGCGTCAGTGCTCGATCTAAGATATCTCGGTGTTTTGGATCAATCGATCCCACTCAGATCGATCGATCCCAGCTTCACTGGTTGGTCTAAATTATCCCGGTGTTTTGGATCATCGATCCAATAGTGGATCGATCGATCTAGCCTCCTTTGTGCTCATTTTGCTTCATTCCATGCCCCTTATGCCTTAGGTTCCTTCCAAACGCGTTCCAACCCTAAAAAGACAGTAAAATCATAGAAAAAACTCGAAAAACCATTGAAAACTTGGGTTAGAATGCGTTAAAAATGCAATACATCAAAAACCTGAATAAATTAATTCATGAATTCCTATAGAGATCCCAAAAAACCAACACTTAATTTATTGAATTTACTTATCGCTTTTGATTGTTTTACTTTGCTATTTTTATTCATCATTGCATCATAAAACAAACCCCTTCACATTTTTTGTTTTAGCTTTAATCATAATTTTATATAAGGATGTAGTCTACACTTGGTCCTTGTGAATTTGATCCCTAAATACTACAATTGTCTACTGTGCACTTGCATTTAAGATTATTGTGTTTATCTTGGGTATAACCTTACACACATCAAGAACCCTTAGCCTATTCTCTTTCAACCCCTATTTAAAGGAGCCATGAGAGAGGAGAAGAGACATAGGTATCACCATAGCGAACCTCTACCGCAATCATCCCAGCCACCACGTGAGAGAGCACGAGAGTTCATCGCAGAGAAGAAGAGATATGAAGGAGAAAGTGCCTAGTCAGGAAGTGTCATTTATCAAAAATCTATTTTTGTAACCACTTCCTTCCACATGCATTGAGAATGTGGTAAGAGAAATATCGACGCGATATGATTTAGGGTTTATAAGATGATGTGTTATGAGTCTAGTTGAAGTGTTAAGTTGGATGAGTCTGTGAGCAGTGGCGGGGATACGCCCATTGTAGAATTTTTTTGGTGGTCAGCGAGTGAGGACATGGCGAGCCCACTGCAGCTCATAAACCGGCCGATGGGACGAGTTATATACCTGAAAGTTTACCAGTTTTAGTGTGTTTTTAGGAGATTTTTTAATAAAGAAACCACCTGATTTGGGTAATTTAATGTTGCTTTTAGTATATTTGTGGTTCTTAGAGTCTTTACAGGATTTTGGAGCAATTTAGACAAAAAATGATGCAAAACAATCAATTTAAAGATAAGACAGATCATGAGCATCAAATATTTCACATCAGATGGAGACATTCCCACTATTGGATCAAGCTCAACGTTTTCCACAAGATAGATGGAAGTGTTAGCTTCGATTCTCATATTAGATAATGCAAATCCAATGGTCGATTAAGACTCGAGGAGAAGCAAGAAGAAGAGTTGAAGAGTGATCGATCGATCCCCACTTCAGCGATCGATTGATCTCCCGCCCTCCTTAAATATGGGAATATTCCTTTTTGGACGTTATCTCCAAATCCTTCAAGAAATATACCCTAAGGTTCGACCTCTACACTATAAAAAGACATTAACAGCCATGAAATTATCAAGCTTTTCATAATTCCTTTGAAGCATGACATATTCTCTTATTCACCAAAGTTTTTAGTTTCTTTTATTTTGTTCTTTAAGGGAGACGATTCTCACCTCTTGTACCTCTACGTAAAAGTTTCTAAACCCTTTTCTCTTAATGAATATGTTTTCTATTGCATTTTCTCGTTTTCATATTCACGTTTCAGTAGTTTCATTGTTGGGAATAAGGGACTTTCAAGGGGAATTTCATGGTTCAATAGATAGGGTTTAACAATTAGAGTGGCACTCTTGATAAGTTAGAGTAGTTCTTCGTCTAGATATGATCTTATTGCTTATTCCTTTACTGATCATCTATGAATTGATTTTAGAAATATTTTGGCTTGCACACTACTTGAGTTTTTGTTTTAATCTGATGTTTGATGGGTCTAGCGCTTTAACCTGTGATAGTTGAGTTATTAGATGAACAATTGAACTTGATTATAATTGCATGTTTATTTATGTTTTGGACTGCGAGAGTTGATTAATAAGATAGTTTAGACATAAATGATTATCTCCATGAGAGTGTGTTAATCTTATCATAGTGATTTGAGTTCTAGACTGAAAGTAAAACGATGTCAATTGCCTATATGAGTTAGCCCTAAATAATTCAAACTATGAATCCCTGAGAAATCCCTGAAAACCCAATATTTAATCTTATTTTCTACATCGCTTTTATTTTACTGCTATTATTATTTGCATCGAAAACCCTATAAAACTAAGTTGCTTAGCTTTATTCTTATTTTCTAGTTAATTATTGTGCACTTCTAACTCTCTATGAGAATCGATTCCTCAAGTACTACAATCGATTTGTTGTGCACTTGCAGCTTTGCATTGTTAGTCTTAGAGTAAAACTTAACAAGCATCACGAGGTAGCAGTACGACCTCAAAGTGTGATTGGCTAGCCTAATTGTGTGCAGTTATTCGTAAGTGAAGTGAAAGTATGAATGTCAAGTGTTAAGTTGTGACGTAAAAGGTGTGAATAATGTCATGTTAAGTTGTGTAGTGTTATGTGCTAAGTCATGAAGAGTTAGGATGATTGTGTTTAAGCATGCTAGGTTGTGTATTGTTTATGCCATTTCCTGGCTTACTATATGCGTATATTGTTTTGAATTATTATGTAATGTGAATCATGTGGGCAAGCGTGATCGTCCCTCACAGAGTAATTCATTACTCACCCCTATTTTCCCTTTTAGTGCGTTGCAGGTGTGCTACTTGTGGTGCAAGTTAGGACGCGAGACCTAGGACTCAAAGTGACAAGAACGGGTGCTACCGTTTTTAGTATCAGATACTAGGTTAGCCAAGGCAGTTGTCACCCGGAAAGTTGGTCCTACAAAAACAAAATGTGTTTTTAAAATGTCTTCGGAACGTTCCAAATGGATTGAGAAATTTTTTTGGGGGAAAAGGATCGTTTGGTTGTCAATGGTCTCGCGTTAGAATTGTGTTGTTTGTTTGATATTTTAGGTTGATGGAGTAGCTGCTTTGCTAGTTTTTCTTGTTTGTTAAGCTAAGGGATATCCGTTAGCCTGTTCCATTGGAAGAGTGTAGCCCAACACTTCATTTAATATCGGAGCCACACCTAGTTTGTGAGTTCCGAATTGGCAGGTACGGGGGTTTTAGAGGAGAGTCGTTAATAAGGCAAAGAAGAGGTGGAGCCAGACATGCAGCAATGGTGGAAACCCTAGAGCCTAGAAAAGCGTAACTATCGAGCTGAGGGAATTGGATATACACCGGAAACTCGGGCAAATGAAGCTGTAGCAGAATGAGGTGACCATGGGCAACAAAACGAGATGATGCGTCGAGAGCAAAGAAATTGCAAGAGTTTGTTGGAATCTTGGCATGTTATGTGTCAGTGTCACGTCTATCAAAGCAGAACCCATGGTTCCAGACTTAGCTACAGATCTTTTATTGTTTGATTGATTTCCTTGCATTTTTCTTGAAATGTGAATGAGTTAGTATAGGGAAGTTTAAAGTAATGGTAAAGTTAAGTGAAAGTTTAAGGCAAAAAACCGGTCTGGGGTTGAGCCTTTGGTTACAAAGTAACGTAAGTGAGACGTGTAGTAAGAAGTTAGAGCGATGTGCGAATGGCAAGGACGAGAGTAAGAGCCACATACGTGTAGATGGAGAAAAAGAGACATGGTTTAAGGATTATTACAAGAAATTTGGAGTTAAGTTTCAGGGCCATTTATTACAATGTAGCTATTTCCGAGGACAATGGATGTCCAGAGAATCGAAAGAGTGTAGAAAAAAATGTGCTCGCAAAAAGTTTTGAGACTCGTCGCTCTAAGTTAGAAAGTAAAGACAATAATGGATGTCGATTATACTAGAAGCTCATCCTAGTAACAAGGTGATTTTCATGTGGAGTTGAGGAAGATGCCATTGTTAAGACGCAAGGAGACACGAAATCCAATAGGAATGAGACTCGAATAAGATTAGGAAGGGATTATGACGAGGTGAGAGTTCAAAATGCCGAGCCGCGAACAAGATCAACATGTCGAGACAAGAACAAGGTTAACATGCCGAGCCGAAATTCACGGCTTGCGATATACTCAATCCATCCTAATGCCTCTGGACGATTTTTGATTAAAGGTATTTTTCTCGGGAATCGGATAACCATCATGACGTCAGGCAATGATTATCTTGGAAATTCGAACCATTTTTGCCGGTTCTCGAGGTGCATTATGTCCATGCGCCTCTCCATAAATGTCTATATAAACCGATGCACCCTCCTTCCCTTCATAACGTCATTTTTCTCCAAACCTTCAAAAAGGTAGCTCTCCTTTCTCTCTTATTTTCTCTCATTTATTTATAAGTTCTAGCTAGGGTTCCCCTTATTTTTCGTCCTTCCTCTGCCGATTTCCAATCCATCTTCAAAGAGTAGTTGCGAGCCTTTGAAGTTTTGATCTATCTTCAAACGTGTCGCGGTGGCCTTTTGAAGTTTTCAATCCGTCTTCAAACGAATCTCGGCGGTGCCTCGATTTGTCCGATCCGTCTTCAAACAAATCTCGGCGGTGCCTTGATTTTTCCGATCAATCTTCATAAAATCTTGGCGGTGCATCGATTTTTCCGACCCATCTGCAAACATTTCCATCTTGCCTTTAAACTCAAATGGCATCATCAGACGAGCTGCGAGACTCTTCCGCCTTGGCTGATTCCCCTTGGGAGCTTGGACACAAAATGGTTATGTCGCCTGAAGCGAGGGAGGCGACTGGATGTTCTTCTCCCTTGGGTCGGCTCGACATCGAGGTCCCGAATCTTCTTGACTAGTCCCTCGAGGATATTTCCGAGGCAAATACCGAGCATGGATTGCTTTTCAACGGAATCAAAATCGAACCTGAGGCAAGATGGTTGGAAAGATTACTTGCTAGCCAGGGAGCCGGCTCTTCAAAAAGGAATACCTCACAGAGACGGAGGAAAGCACCAAAGAAATGAGCCGATCCTCCTGGCTCAACCTTGTTGACCGCAGATAACTTAGAGACATGAAGGCAACGGTTCAGGATCTCGGAGGAGGTTGAGTTGATCGTTCCTTCACCACCATATCATCCTGATAAGCCCCCGCCGAATAATTTATGCCTATACAAGAGTTTATTCTATGCGAGCCTTCTTTGGTTTCTGATCCCTGGTTTGATAGTACGATTCCTGAAGAAACATGGGCTTGCTCTCAGTCATATCACACCTCGGGGGATGTGCCATCTGGTCAGCATTTTGGTGCTAAGTTATGAGTGTGATGCCGAGGTTGGGGTTCATCATCTTCAGAATCTCCTCGAATATCGGAAGGTTCCAGATTCTGGCACATACTATATTTCCAACAAGAAGCATCAAAAAATAATTGAGGGATTCGGGAGTAAAGATAATGACTGGGGAACTCATTTCTTCTTCGTTCCCATTAATGACGCAACAGTTGATAGAGGTTGCCTTGGCCTCGTCAAGATGAGCTAGGGACCCATTGGTACCCGACCCGTAGTCTGCTAGGTACTTAGTATATTTTTGCTTATCTTCTAACCTTTTCCTTCTCTTTTTGCAGTTCGTCACATACTTCCGGCGTTTTCAGAAGATACTTTCACACTCAGGGAGACTCTTACTGCCAGAAAAACTCATTGGGAAAAGCATTTTTCCCTAGCACGAGTCGAAAAAGTACGAGCCCGCTTTCCCAGAACCGAGGTGTCTACCAGTTCTGAATCATCAAATTCACCTCGATTGCATATCTCAGCAATAAAGGGCAAAAGGATGACATTGCGAAACAAACAAGCGCAGAAGGAGAAAGTGGCGAAGGAGTTGTTTCAGAAAAACACCGAGGGGGTGCTAGATGCGCCTCAAGGAGATACCAAAGAAACGTCTGAGGCGGCTCGAAGAGATGCCGAGGCTTCAGTCTATGTTCAAGAAAATGTTTGTGAAGACGGTATTATTGGTACCGAGGCGGCTCAAAAATCTTCATTGATCATTGCGGAGCCGACAGTTCTTGACAATGCGGCGAGGCAAGTCGTTTCGACTCTCCCCTCTATATCCAATCCTCCCTTGGCACCGTGTATATCCAAGGACTTGAAGTCGCCAAATCGGAAGCATCCTACTTCAGAAACCAAAAAAGGCAAGGCTACTATGAGGGAAAATGCCGAGAAAAGGCAGAAGCGTGCCGTTTCTACCTCTAACCCCGTGGCTATGTTGTTCATACATGATGGAGTTGAACCAGTTTATAATGATGCAAATGCCTCGTCTTCACTCTTCTCTAAGTTCAAATCTCCCCGCGATCGCCTACCGCCTGCTGACACCCTTGCCGAGGGTGGATTATATGCCAACATGTATTAAGGTATTTACTCGGTCGTTAATTCTCCAAATTTTTCAAAGTGAAGACTTGAATGTTAATTCTTTTTTTTAAATGGTAGTTCGTGGCGTCTACTTACGACCTCAGAGCTCGGAAGGATCAGCGCCGGGTCGCCGATGCGAGGAAAAATGCCTCGCTGTTGAAGGCTACGCTTGACGATCTTGAGAGTAAACATTATGCCGAGCTGGCGTCATCCTCGGCTAGGATTGACACTCTTGAGAAAGAAAAGAAAAACATTAAAGACAAGCTTAACAAAACCGGCGATTTGGCCATCAGGCTGGAGCAGGCAAAGCCGAGGAAAATAGCCGAGATAGAATTGCTGAAGAGGCAGCTCGACACCGCAAATACCTTGCATGAGGCAAACGTCAAGAAAGCCCAGAAAGCGGCAAGGCAAGAGATGGCCGAGAAATACCAGGAGCGGCTTGCCAAGATCGAGAAAAGCCTTTACGAGCTGAAGGAGATAAAGGAAAAAGAACTCGACCTCGCGCCGGGAGACAGCAACCTTCAACTCCTTGATATTTTGAAACAGGAAGATGCGCCGACCCTGGACACCGAGGTGGCAAAGCTAACTGAGTGGAGAGCTAGATTATCTGGAGCCCACGAGGAGTTCGAGCGAATCGAATGAGAGCTAAAGAACGAGCTGAAACTCTCTCATGTTTCATATGATTCAGTAGATTCGCTGCTTCCCTCAGAGCTGATAGAGAATACTGCACCGTCTGTTGGCGTTAAGGATTTCTCTAGGTCTAATGCTAGTACACCCGTGGTTGATATCCTCGTTTCTGATCAGTCCGTGGACGCCAATCTTCCTTAGCTTTGAATCATTCTTAATTTGTCTTTTTCTTGTTTTTATTTCTTGATGTTGCGGTCTAATTTTTCTCATTTCTGAATTTGACTTTCTTTCGTATGAACATGATGTATCGATAGCTTTATCCATTGATTCCTTTTGAATGATTTCGACTATATGTTGGCTCGTTTGTATTGGATATTTTGTTCCGGACCGAAGCGTTTTAAGTACCTTTACTGGTTTCAGTGTTTAAGTACCAGCGTGCTGTGAAGCATTAGGCTGGGGTTTTGAGATGCTAAAGACCAGCGTGTTAAGTAACAAATGATTGCTGGGTTTTGGTTGTCTACATCGGTTTGAAAGTAAACCAAAATACCGTGCGAGGTAGACTCATCTTTAACTTATATAGCGCGCTCAAGATATGTAAATCCGTAGTAGTTCGTTGAATGTATTGTGTGAGAGGAATGTATTGATAAATAACTTGGAGTTCACAAAAGGTCAAAACAGAAAAATGAGAGAATAAGTGTATAAGTACCCACTCTCCCCCCTCTTTTTAGGAGGGGGGGGGGGGGCAGCTGAACCCATCATGAGATGGGTTGCCTACATACCCCTTATGGGATGAAGCCGCCCCGTAGTTCAAATGGTAGTGTGAATCAGTAGTAGTACTTCTTCAAATGCATGGCATTCCAAGATCGTAGTACTGGAACATTTGCCATGTTAGCAAGCTCATATACTCCTGGGCGGACTACTTTAGTGATCCGTTAAGGTATTTCCCAATTAGATCTGACTTTAAGGTCTTTCCCAATTAGATCTGACTTTCCCTGCGTTTCTCTCTGCATTAATCTGGTACACATTCCAGAGAACGAATTCTCCTTCTGCAAACTTTCGGCTCCGAACGTTGGAGTTGTAATATATGGCGGTTGCTTGTTGATAATTCTGTATGCGTATGAGTGCTTGATCATGCCGTTCATTTACCAAGTCTAGTTCGTCGAGCAACATCAGATGGTTTAGGTCTTCCTGCCTGGGGAGGAGCCTGCGATGGACTCTAGAAAATTCCACTTTGGGAGGAATCACGCATTCCATCCATAGACAAGGGCGAACGGTGTTTCTCCGGTTGCTCTTCGCAGGGTTGTTCGATGGGACCATAGAACCCCTTCAAGCTTGTCAGCTCAGTGGCCTTTCTTTTAGTCTAGGCGTTTATTTAAACCGTCAAGAATGGTCTTGTTTGCCGCTTCTACCTGAACGTTGCCCTCTGGATAACGAGGTGTGGATTTGCTCAATCATATCTTCCATCGCTCGCAGAAAGCCTCGAATCGGGTGGAATTGAACTGGGAACCGTTTTCCGTTACAATTTTGTATGGGACACTGTATCAGATAATGATATTCTTCCACACGAAGTGCTATACCTGAGCATCTTTGATGCTGGCGTATAACTCAGCTTCGATCAATTTTGAGAAGTAATCCGTTAAGACTAACAAGAATCTCTTCTGCTTGGACCTGTGTAGAGGTCTGACAATATACATCGACCACCGCATGAAGGGGTAAGGCGCCGATATTGACGACAACAACTCGGTTGGTTGATGAATCGTCGATGCGTGACGCTGACATTTCTCGCACTTGGCAGAATACTTATCGCAGTCTTTCACCATCGTGGGCCAGTAATAGCTAGGACATTTTATCTTGATTGCAGAGCCGTTCCACCAGAATGGTTGCCGCAAGAACTGCTGTTGACTTCCTCCATGAATTTTCTCGCTTGTGCACCTTCGACAGAAGCCATTAACGGCCACGAAAATCCATTTGAAAACTTCGCCGTCCAACAAAATGTACCGAGCTGCCTGGGTCTTGAGTTTTCTGGCAGCCCATTTGTCATATGGTACCTCGCCATCCATGATGTAGACACGGATTGCTCCCATCCACTCTTTGTCGCAATTGTATTCTCCCTCCGTCGGTTGCCGATTTTCTTTCATTTTGGTTACGTCACCTTCGTCCGAAAAGTTATCTTCGCTGAGTTCTTCTTCCGGGGGGAATTGATGTAGAGAGTTTTAAACCACTGACTAAACTATCTGCAAGTGCACATCAATCACAATTAGTATAGATAAGGGATTGAATCCACAGATACTTGTCAATCGCACTACAAACTATAATGAATAAAATTAAGTTAGAACAAAAGAGATTGTCGTTCGTGATTATGAAATAAACTAAAAAAAAATCACAGCAAGTAAACTTAATAGCAACGAAAATTCAATAAGACAAAAGCGTTAGGACTTACATGAATTTATGATTTTTCCTCTGTCGTGCCTCCAACCACTATGCTTTAACTTCCTAATAGACTCAACTATCGCAGGTTATTACAAGAAGAAAGCACGCATTATAGTTCAAGTTCTGATAAAGTTCACTAAACTCCTTAAATAACCTTTCGAATGGTTAAGACGCTTAGCTCATCAAATACTAGTTCAGGCAATATAACAATCTTTTGGAGAGTAAATCAACCTAAGATCAGATTGCTAGATGCACAGTAAAGCAATCATGCATTGAGAATAAGTAAAGATGAAGACTCTATTGATTTCCCTAAACAATCATCAATCAATTATCAAATTATGAAACCCATTGAATACCTAAAACCTAACTAGATGACTACTCATACATGATGCACGAAACAAAATAGCAATAGATAGTATAAATCATGATAAATAAACTGGAATAAAAGAGTAAGAGTTAGATATTCTTCTCTATATCAAATACAAAGCGAGATCTCCTCCTGGAAGCTCTTAAAACTCAAATCTATGAAGAACACCAAAGGGAAAACGTGGGGGATGTATAATAAAGTGTATTCTGATATATTGTGGCATCTTATTCCTAACAAGAGGGTAAAAACAAGTATATATAGGTATAGGGTTGTCTAGGATTAAGTTTAGGGCAGAAGAGGAATTTTGGTCGAAAACTGCTCTGATACTGGACACGGGTACTGGACGAATTTTCCATCTAGTACTGGGCTCAAAAGTGCCTCTAAAGGCATAAAACCATGATAAAATGCATATAAAATATATAGAAATCCGTAGTAAAGTAGGTTAAATATTTGTTATATCAACTCTGATATACTCTATAGTTTACTAATTTTAGTATGAATTTTTCTATTTTATTTAACTATTTTTAATGGTTTTGCACCAAAAGAGGTAGTTTTCTCGTATATGTAGCTTTTGAAGTCTTAATAGGTTAAATCATCAAAAAGGATGAAAAATGGATCAAAAGAGGTGTCAACCATGCTACAGCCATTCACTCAAGTCAAAGAAACCATCCCAGTCACAATATTCACAAGATATGCAATTTTCCAAGTTGGACAGAACATAAGCACCAGAATTTTACCATTTGTTGGAGGCCTTAAACATCTTGGAATTGGATGGAATTTGGTGGCGATATATATAATATAGTTACCTTTCTAATGGAGGACGTTTCAAGTCATCTGGAGCTGTTTTTGAAGAGTTACACCCGAGTTACTAAAGACATATATGTCTGACTCGAAGGAGAAGAATGCGTAGGAAACTGAAGGAAGGAAAAGCCAACATCGGTCGGGAATTTTCCCATGGCTCATGCCAATTCTATGCTGATGAATGCCTTGGTATTGGTCAAGATCCCTGTCCAGTGCTCCTGCCCAATGTTCATAAAAAAAAGTAATATTTTCTTTTATGCTAAGACAAAACCCTAGCCGACTTAGGACTTCTCAAGGTTTATATATACTTCGTTTTAGCCCCTTTGAGAGATAAATCAGCTGCATAGCATTACCATAAACATCAGACACGATTTTATTTTAAGTTCTTCGTAAGTTTTGATTCTAAAAGTTTCCAGGAGGAGATCTCGCTTTGTACCTCGATATAGAGAAGATTTCTAACCCAAAACTCTTTTTATTCAATCTATCTATGATGTTTTATATATACTCTTGCTGCTGTGTGTTTAATATAAATATGTATGAGTAGTTAACTTGTTAGGTTATAGGTTTTTCAATGATTCCATGATTATGCTCTATTGATATCGAAATTTATAGGGTTTATCTTATGGTTTCTTCACCTTTATTTATTCAAACTGCTGTTTGCTTGGTTGGCGATCTAGTGAACTGATCTTAGGTTAATATACTCTCCAAAAGCTTGTTAAATTGCCTGAACTAATATTTGGTAAGCAATACGTCATAACCTACGAGAGTTGAGTTATGGAGTACTGTGAACAATTGAATCCTGAAGAATTAATGCATGCTTTATTCTTGTAATAACCTACAAGAGTTGAGTCTATTAGGATGTTAAAGCATAGTAATCGGAGCCAGGAGGGTGGAATGATTATACCTTCATGATTTGAGTGCTAGAATGATTCTTATCAAATCCCCAATTGATATCGATCTTGTATTTTCATGTGTTTATGCGAATCACATATTGCCTAACATTTCTTTTATTATTATTTTCCTTTGATTTTATTTGCTTGCTATTTCGCTTTCACATAAATTCCAAAAACCCAAAATATATTTTATCTTAACTTGATTCAAGTCTTATAAATTGGTAGCGTAGCTATCTGGTCTTCAGTTGATCGACCCCTAAATACTAATGCATTTATTGGGCACTTGTAGGACTATTTCATGGTTAAAACTGAGCACATCAAGTGTTTGGCGCCGTTGCTGGGGACCAATATCGTTGTCTACGAGTTTTTGATTAGAATATAGTCTAAGAATTTGTTTGTTTTTATTTATTTATTTAATTACTTTTTTATTTGGTTTGGTTTTATCTTTGTGTGTTTCAGGTTTATATTTTGAGCAAAAGAGAAACATACTTCAAGGATGGCTCTTGGTCTTCAACAATTTATGCAATATGAGACCATTCGGAGTTTCAATTTAATTCCAGCCGTATTCATGAGTCGAAGTCCAATCCCTCCACCACCACAATTTATGAGATATGAGATAAAGCCACCAACCATCGCTTTAGTGAAGCAAAATCAGTTTCACGATCTTCCTCAAGAGGATCATTTGGACCATATCGATGCATTTGAAGATATATGCAGCACCATTCGTGCTAATGGAGTTGATGAAGACTATCTTAGATACAAGTTTTTTACTTTCTCATTGGCGGATAAGGCACTTCGATGGATGAAATCCCTTCCACCTCATTCGATTACCTCTTGGGATGAATAAAAAGAAGCTTTCCTTGGAAAAAATTTCACGAAGCAAAGAGTAAATCTTCTTAGAAGAAAGATCTCTGCCTTTCAACAAGGTACCAATGAACCATTCTATGAAGCTTTGGACCATTTCAAAGAGTAAAAAAGAAGCTGTCCAAAACTTGGTTTCTCTGATGGTAGCTTATGGAACATATTTTACCACGGTATTAGGCACGAGTACAAGTTGCGTCTTGTTACAGTAAGCAATAGTAACTTCATGAAAAGGATAGTAGCTGAAGCGAAGCTCTTGATAAACAACATGGCTGCGAGCGACAGAAATAATCACCCGGACTATGACATGATCATCCGCACCACTAGTTTCATCTCCATGATGATTTCAGATTTGACATGGATTGCTGCTCAATTTCTCAAGTTGCAACAGCAGCAACAACTTATCTATGCTTGTAAGGACGTGGTTGAGACTAATGGTGACACTAAGAGTTCATGGGTGATTTTCCAGTAAAACAACAAGAGGTGAAATTCATCGATCAACAAAACCAAAATTTCGGTAATGGAGGTTTTAATCAAGATTCTGAGATATTTCAAAACCAATTCTATGCTCAAGAAGATGTGTACCAAGGTTATTATGAAGGACCCCAATTCCATCCAGAGCAACAGTTCATGCTTCCACAAGAACCTCAAGAAATTGCGCCTGCGACACAACAAGATTGTAAGCTCGAAGCTATGATGCAACAATGTTTTGAAGCACTAAGGCAAAGCAAGAAGGAAATCTATGAGAAGATAAGTACAATCAACAATAACCTTATCAACAAGTATGATTCTCTAGCTTTCCACCTGAACAAATTAAATGTTGATGCTTCTCAAGCAATGGAAGATATGAAGGAGCAAGAAGAAGAAGATAAGGAAAAAATAATTTGCAATATCATCTCTAACAAAGAAGAGGAGCTCGTTCCTACCCCTAAATTACCTCCTAAGTCTGTTAACTTAGGGAAAAGATCAGGACAAGAGCCTTACCCAGAAGAATCAAAGAGAGCCTACAAGAAAAGGCTTAAGCCAATGCCACTCGAGAAAGTCGACAATATCGAGAAGTTTGTTGTTCCTTGTTCCATCAATGGGGTTGAGTTCAAAGACTCCCTATGTAATACAGGAGCTGATGTTAACATTATGTCTAAAGATATTTGTTGGGGTCAAAACTCACCCAGCTGTGATCAATGGGAAAATGGCTAAGTATGGAAATACGAAGAATCGGACAAGGCCGAAATTGTGCCTAAGTCGTTTCTGTGCGAATCCACTTAGGCACAAGATGGGCTCACTTCGGCCAAGGTGGCTCCACTTCGGCAAGGAGACTTCGGCACTCAACTTCGGCAAAGTCCCCGCTTAGGCAAGCTCCACTTCGGCCAAAGTAGCTCCACATTGGCAAGGAAACTTCGGCACGGAGGCTCCACTTCGGCACCGCTTCAGCCAGACATTGTGCCTAAGTCATTTCTGTACGAATCCACTTAGGCAAAGAGGAGACCTCGGCAAGAAGCTCCAGTTAGGCAAGGGGAGACTTCGGCAAGAAGCTCCACTTAGGCAAGGGGAGACTTCGGCAAGCCCACAACGGCCAGGGAGCTCCACATCGGCAAGCTCCATTTCTGCCAAGGAAGCTCCACTTAGGCAAAGAGGAGACCTCGGCAAGAAGCTCCACTTAGGCAATGGGAGATTTTGGCAAGAAGCTCCACTTCGGCATAGAGGGAAATCCACTTCGGCACGGCCACGGGTTCGGCACAGCCCCACTTCAGCACGGCCATGGCTTCGGCCAGGGAGCTCCACTTCGGCACGGAGGCTCCGTATCAGCAAGCCCACTTCGGCAAGCCTGCACTTCGGCCAAACGGCTTCGACCCTGCTCCACTTTGGCACGAAGGCTCCGTATCGGCAAGCCCACTTTGACCACGCTCCACTTCGGCACAGAGGCTCCGTATCGGCAAGCCCACTTCGGCAAGCCTCCACTTCGGCCAAATGGCTTCGGCCATGCTCCACTTTGGCACGAAGGCTCTGTATCAGCAAGCCCACTTCGACCACGCTCCACTTTGGCATGGAGGCTCCATATCAGCAAGCCCCCTTTGGCAAGCCTCCACTTCGGTCTAGAAACCAGTTCGGCCACGCTCCACTTCGGCACGGAGGCTCCGTATCGGCAAGCCCACTTCGGCAAGCCTCCACTTCGGCCAAATGGCTTCAGCCATGCTCCACTTCGGCACGAAGGCTCTGTATCGGCAAGCCCACTTCGACCATGCTCCACTTCGGCACGGAGACTCCGTATCGGCAAGCCCACTTCGGCAAGCCTCCACTTTGGTCTAGAAACCGGTTCGGCCACGCTCAACTTCGGCACGAAGGCTCCGTATCGGCAAGCCCACTTTGACCACGCTCCACTTTGGCCACGCCCCACTTCGGCAAGCCTCCACTTCGGCCAAACAGTTTCGGCCACGCTCCCCTTCAGCCATGCTCCACTTCGGCCAAGCTCCACTTCAGCCATGCTCTACTTCGGCTAACGAGCTTGCTTCGGCCATGATACGAATCAGCTTAGGCATGATACAAGCTCGTTTCGGCCGAAGTCATTTCTATACGAAGATAGTTTGGCCGAAGTCAAGTCAATACGAGACTGCCTGGCCGAAGCCATACGAAACTGCCTGGCCGAAGCCATACGAAACTGCCTGGCCAAAGTCATATGAGACTGCCTGGCCGAAGTCATACGAGACTGCCTGGCCGAAGACATATAGACTGCCTGGCCGAAGTCATACGAGACTGCCTGGCCGAAGTCATACGAGACTGCCCGCCGAAGTCATACGAGACTGTCTGGCCGAAGTCATACGAGACTACCTGGCCGAAGTCATACGAAACTGCATGGCCGAAGTCATACGAGACTGCCTGGCCGAAGTCATACGAGACTGCCTGGCCGAAGTCATACGAAGCTGTCTGGCTGAAGTGATACGAAGCTGTCTGGCCGAAGTCATACGAAGCTGTCTGGCCAAATCTAGACAGCAAAACCCGAAGTCATACATAGCAAAACCCGAAGTCATACGAGACTGCCTGGCTGAAGTCATACGAGACTGCCTGGCCGAAGTCATACGAGACTGCCTGGCCGAAGACATATAGACAACCTGGCCGAAGTCATACGAGACTGCCTGGCCGAAGACATATAGACAAATCTATACGAAGCTGTCTGGCCGAAGTCAATTTCCATACGAAACTGCCTAGCCGAAATCGTTTCCATACGGAGCTGTCTTACCAAGGTCAGTTCTACACGAAGCTAGAAGAAGACACGGCCGAAGTCAAATCTATACGAAGCTGTCTGGCCGAAGTCATTTCCATACGAAACTGCTTGGCCGAAATTGTTTCCATACAGAGCTGCCTTACCAAGGTCAATTCTACACGAAGCTAGATGACGACGCGGCCGAAGTCATTTCTATACGAAGACAACAAGCCCATCTTCGGCCTACAACGATACAAAGGCCCACGAAGTCAAGCCGACTTAGCTAAAAAGGAAATCCCAAAGGATTAGGAAGTTTTCCTTATCTCTTTAGGATTGACCTGGCCGACTCAAACTAGTATATATATCTATGTACATCCTTTGAAAAGGGGATCCGGAATTTACTTAGCAAAACCCTAGACTTTTTGCTCTCAAACTCTTGTACGCAAAAGCTTTTCGAAAACAGCTTAATAAAAACCATATTTGGATCTTCGCTTGCTTGGTTCATCCGCAGAAATTCATCCCCCTTAACAAACCTCCGACAAATCTAATTGTGTTGATTTCGACTCCCACAATTTGGCGCTAGAAGGAGGGAGATTTGAAACTTTCTTACTCCAAGGAACCACCGCACGAACGATTCGAAGAAGATGACTAGCGACGGATGAACTAACGACCCGCAGGATACGGGGATCGATGGATCTGGAGCTACGAATACACCAACGCCTGCAGTCGCGGAGACAAGCCCAGAGGCACTAACTCAGAGGGGCGACCCGAACTCGAGTCGAACGAAGCAGTGCCAACCTCGGCCACGATCAAGACCTTACGGAGGAAGAAGAGAACATCCTCTGGGCCCAACGAGCCCAGATCGAAGAGGAATGCAAAGCGATAATCCAAGCCCAGAAGGAGGAGATGGCCGAAATTCAGGCAGGCATAGAGCAAGCTGCCGCTGAGATGAAATTTGTTCGATCTCAGATGCATAGAGCTGCCAGCAAGGCTCCCGAACTCGACCGAGTGCTTGAAGAAGCACAGAACACCCCATTCACAACTCGAATTACCAAGGCAAGGGTTTCCGATCCGGGGAAGATGAAGATACCAGTTTACGAAGGAAAACCTGATCCAAAGGAGCACTTTACCGCCTTCGCGATAGCGATGGACGAGCAAACTTTAGAGAAGGAGAAGAAGACGCTGGTCAATGTCTCTTGTTCATCGAGCATCTTAAAGGCCCAGCTCTCCAATGGTTCTCCAGGCTGGGAAGAAACTCGATCGACAATTTCGATCAGCTATCATCGGCATTCCTCAAACATTACGCTTCATGCAGCACCGAACATCCAATGCGGACCTATGGACCATGGGACAAGGACAAAACGAGACTCTACGAACGATTCAAGTCGGTACTATCGAAAGTAGAAGGGATAAGTGACGAAGCCGCGCTGCAAGCATTGAAGAAAGCTCTGTGGTTCGACTCAGATTTTTGGAAGGAGATTGCGACTAAATGCACCAACCACGATCCATGATGCATTGCATCGAGCAACAGACTTTGCCTCCAACAAAGGAGAAGTGAAGATCCTAGCCCAGAAGCACGGATAGGCGAAGTCCGCGAACTATCCTCCCTCTGCTCCAAACCCACCGAACAACAGAAAGGCCAACCAAGGTTTCGGATACGTCCAACACGAAGGAGGATTCAAGGGAGCCCATAACTACCAAGTTGATTCGTCAGGCTATGGTCAAGAACGAGGCCAAGGCCGAGGAAGAGGTACATGGAGTAGCACATGGACCAGGGGCCAAGGAACTTACGACGAAGTGGCTTATTGCGGACATCGCCATATCTTCGGACACTCGACTGCAAATTGCCGCATCCTTGGTTGAAACTCGCTGCAAGACTGGCAGTTGGCAAACTCAAAGGGGATATCAGCCTCAAGGACTTCGACATGGATACCAACGCCAACCGCCCCGAGAAGGCGGATGAAGATTTTCCTAATCGAGGGAGGCAGAATGACGAAGCTCCACAATCTGGACCAAGAAGACGGATCAACATGATAATGGGTGGATCTCACTATTGCTCTGATACCGTCTCATCGATTAAAGCTTTTCAACGATGAGACGATGTCAGCGTTAACTGGTCTGCACCTTCCAAGTTTCCTGACAACGTAATCTCTTTCGAAGAAAGAGAAACATCCGGAATCGATAAACCGCATGATGATCCTCTCGTGATCGAGTTGATCATCAGTGGCTATGATGTAGCCCGGGTGCTGGTGGATACGGGCAGCACAGTGGACATAATCTTCAAAGAAACTCTCAAAAGAATGGACATCAATCTGTCTGACATAGTGGCTACCCCTAAACCATTGACTGGATTCTCCGGAGAAACGACGATGACAATCAGGACGATCAAACTCTCTGTACAAGCTGGGGGTGTCATCAAGCTCGTCGAGTTTTCGGTAGCCGATCACCCAGCAATCTACAATGTCATCATCGGAACACCTTGGTTAAATTCAATGCGCACCGTAGCTTCGACCTACCATCTCTGCGTAAAATTCCCAACACTGAGCGGAGTCAAAACGATTTGGGAAGTCAGAAGGAGTCCCGCGTATGCTTCCTAGCTGCACACAAACATAGGAATCATATCACTGATCCAATAGCCAAGTCAGAACGCAAGAAGATGAAGACAGACAAGGAGCTAGTGAAAGAACTCTCCAAACTCTTATAGCAATTACAGAATGCGGAGGATCGCGAAGAAGAATCAGCTGAACAGCCTTGTAACCCCGTAATATCAATTTGTATCGACGATGAACATCCAGAACGATGCGTAGAGATTGGATTCGGCCTCGACGAAAAAATCAAGGACGAACTGGTTTCATTCTTAAAAGAAAACGTGGACACTTTCGCATGGGTAGCAGAGAATATGCCCGAAATTGATATCGGCGTAACCAGTCATGAATTGAACGTCGACCCAACCTTCAAGCCAGTAAAGCAGAAACGGAGAAAGTTGGGTCCTAACAGAGCAAAAGCAGTGAACGACGAAGTCGAAAGACTCTTACGAGTCGGTTCGATAATGGAAGTCAAGTACCCGGATTGGCTGGTGTGGGAGTGTAAATCTACACCAATAGAATTTGTCGAGGGTTTGTTAAGAGGGATGAAATTTCTGAGTAAAACCCACCCAAAAACACGAACAGAGATCCAAAGTTGGTATTTTATTAAGCTGCTTAGAAAGCTTTTTGTATGAGAGCAAAAGTACAGAGTTTTGCTAGGTAAATTGCCGATCCCCTTTTTAGAGGGTTTACATGAGTATATATACAAGTCTTCGTCGGCTAAGCTTATGTCCAAAGAGATAAGGAAGACTTCCTAATTTCTTGGGATTTCCTTCTAGCCAAGCCTGCCACCGCCATGGACTTTGATTCATGGGCTTTAACCTTGTCATATCTCTTTCGTGGGCTTGAATCCATGGGCTCGTTGCTTCGGCCTAATTTCCTATCGTTGAACCTTGGCTCGGTTGACATCATGGCTCACAGCTCGGGTGACACTTTGGTTCACGGTTCAGGTGACATCATGGCTCACGGTTCGGGTGACATCATCGTTCATGGTTCGGGCGAGACCATGGTTCATGGCTCGGGTGTCGATGGTTTTCTTTGACCTCGATCCATCTCGTCTTTGACCGAGGTCATGGTACCCGAACCAATCGTCCGTGGCTTGGGGTTCTCACGCAAACCTCTCCTGCCATAGTTAGGAGACACCCGAACCAGCTTACCCTGTCGTAGTTAGGGGTCGCCCGATCCAACTCTCCCTTCGCGGTTCGGGGATACCCGATCCAACTCTCCCTTCACGGATCGGGGTACCCGATCCAACTCTCCCTTCACGGATCGGGGTACCGATCCAACTCCTTTCACGGATTAGGGTACCCGATCCAACTCTCCCTTCACAGATCGGGGTACCCGATCCAACTCTCCTTTCACGGATCGGGGTACCCGATCCAATTCTCCCTTCACGGATCGGGGTACCCGATCCAACTCTCTTCACGGATATGGGTACCCGATCCAACTCCCTTTCTCCACGGTTCGGGGTACAACTGCTAGTGCTTCTCCACACTTAGCCATTTTTAACTGTTGATTCTCAAGAGGTGGAAGCTGACCCCAACACCTGCTTTGTCACGGATCGGGGTTCCGATCCAACTCCTTCACGGTTAGGGATCCCGATCCAACTGTTTCATGGTTAGGGGACCCGATCCACCTGCTTTGTCACGGATCAGTGTCCCGATCCAACTCTTCATGGTTAGGGATCCCGATCCAACTATTTCATGGTTAGGGATCCCGATCTGCAGTTTGGGACCCAGCTACTGAAGCTTCTCCATACGTAGCCATTTTTCTATCGTTGATTCTCAAGAGGTGGAATCTGACCCCAACAGTTAGCCCCCAGCTTGGCAGTGTCAGTAATGTTAATGCCGAGCTGTAAGTAGTCGAGTGAGATCAACGATTCTCGTGGTCTTCCTGAACTGTCCTTTTGATGATGCTCCCGAATCGTGATCCGTGTATAACCCCGAACCATCTCTTTGTAACATTGCTGACTCAGTTCGGGTATGGCTTCTTATGTAAACTCAGTTCGGGGTTTTGTTGCCTTGATACCTTTATCGGGGAGTGCAAGCATTTTTACTGGTTCCCGAGGCGAATGACATCACCATTTGCCTATATAATCCGTGATACTTCTCATTTGTTCTCCACTTCATTTCTCCGAAAATTTCTTCAAAGCAGGTAACCTCTCTCTTCTTTCTCTCTCTAGTTTTTTTTTGGCTTAAGTTATTTTCAAGTCGGAACTCCGTCGTTCTTCCTTCGCCACCAATCCGGTTGAATTTCCCGATCCAGTTCAACTGACTCCGCCGCTGTCTTCGGGTTCTCTGGTAGTTTGTTTAAAGATTTGGATCTGACTCGCTTCTTCTTAAAGGATTCGAACTTGTTCTTCGATTTTTTAAAGGCTTCGATCTGCTTTGATAGGCTGCTGAGAGCCCCGATCCGTCTTCTGAATCCTAGAAACCCTAGATTCTCTTTCGCGAGTTGTTAAGGATCCCGACCAGTTCGTTTCTTCCGAAGATCCTGATCAGTCTTCAAAAAAAAAGATGTCTCAGTCTTCTATTTCTGCGACTCCCAATCCGTACACCCGCTTGTTTGGCACTTCAGGACAGTCTTCGCTTCCCGAACCATCTTTCTCTCCTGATCCATTTCTCGCCCAAAGCTGTAGTCGGGAAGACTCTTCTGGCGCACATGTTTCGAAGGATCTGGATGATCCGAGTGGTTCGGGGGTAGGACCCTCTCTCCTTGGCAGAAAATGGTGCTTTCCAAATCTTCGGGAGTTGGCAGTAATTCCGGGAATCTTTTAAGTTTTGAAGTGCCTCAACTCCATGATTCTCCATTTGACGAGGCGGTGAACCCGTTTACTGACGTAATGGATCCCGATCCGCCAAAAGTGGAACCAGAAGACTGGTTCTTTGATCCAGTTGTGGCCAGACAGGAATTGAAGCATCTGATGGGTCTTGACCGTCAAACCCCAAGGAAGAATAAAAACAAGAAGCGACCCGATCCACCTGGTTCAACCCTTTCAACCCTGGATTCGTTGTCAGCTCTTAGGCATAGGTTTGGTGTTTCGGAGGAAGTTGAGTTCGTTCTTCCTTCGCCATCAGACCGAGCTAGCAATCCTCCCCCTAACCATTTCACTCTCTATGAAAGCTTCTTCTACCGCTGCCTATTGTGGTTCTCGATCCCTGAAGTTATTCTGCAGTTCCTTTGGAAGTACAACTTGGCTATTTCTCAAATCAATGTTCGGGGAATCAGGCATATTATTGGTATTCTGATCAGGAGTTATGAGTGCAATGTAGAAGTTAGCGCTGAGCACTTGACACACTTGCTAGAGTTCAGGCGTCGTAATAAGAGAGAGCTAAAATATTATGTGTCGGGCAAGGCCATGAGAAATGTTATAAGGGGTTTCCCATCGAAAGACGACAACTGGGAAGATTACTTCTTTTTTGTCCCTATCTCCGAAGCGTTGGTGGGTCGGAGGTACCTTCAATTTTTCAAGTCTGGCTGGGGAGAAATTGGTAGCCGATCCGTTGCTCGACTTGGGCCACGGCTTGGGTTTCCATTATTTAGCAATTTTCCTTTTTAGGGTTTTCTGACTTTGCATAACTATTTTTGTTTTTGCAGTTCATCATCTTCGTCTTTCGTTGCCTCCCGATCTGTCTGAGGTTCACAAAGCGCTCTCTGCTCGCAAGTGCAACTGGTCCAGAGACTTCAACCTTCGACGAGTGGAGAGAGCCCTAGCCCTTTCTGAAGGACAATCGGTTGAACAGTCATCTTCTTCTCATTCTTCGAGAGATACCATGGGAAGGCCTACCTTCAGAGATCGAGCTGCTGCGAAGGCCAAGGCAGAGGCAGAAGCTAAGGAGAGAGCAAAGCAAGCAAAGGCGTTGAGTCAAACTCGTCCCCCGAACCCCCAGCCTGCCACCCCTATCGTTCCCGAACCAACTTTCACCGACAATCATCCCGAACTGACTTCTTCCTTTTTGGCTTCTGGAAGAGTCGTCGTGGGGCTTCATCCAGCTGATTCTCAAATGCTGCCGCACAAAGATAAAGGCAAAGGGAAGGCTAAGGAGAAGAAGACCACGAGCAAAAAATGCCAGTCAGTAGATTACAAGGGTGGCACCCCGAAGCGACTGCGACGTACTGAATCGTCTCGAACTATCCCCGAAGCAATCCCTCTTCCTGCTGCTCCAATAAACACTGAAGGGTCTTACAGTGATGCCTCAGCATCCGCGGCCATCTTCTCAAAGATCACTTGTCCAGGTGATCGTTTCCCGCCATCCGACACTCTGCTTAGGGACAAGGCCTATAGCGAGATGTCGTTTCGGAGTGTCAAGGTATGCGATGTCTATTTGTTTTGTTCTCGTTACCCGATCCATTTGAGCCTATTTAATAGTATTTTTCTGTTGTTATGCAGTTCATATCCCATCTTAACAGGATGGTAATGGGATACGAATCTGATGCCCGTAAGGATCGCGAGAAGGTCGAAGACGCTAGGCAGAAAGCTATTGAGCTGGACGGGAAGCTTAAAGAAGCCGAGGCAACCCGGGCTACTGAGCAGGAAAGAGCTGTCAAGAGGATCAAAGTCCTTGAAGCTGATGTAGAGGGGTGCAGGAAGCACATCAAAGAAGCCGATGAGCGGATCATGCGGCTGGAGTCAGGCAAAGCGAGGCGGGATGCTCATATAGCTAGCTTGACAAGACAGCTAGAAGCTGCGAATGAGCTTCTTGAGAGTAAGGTCGAGCAAGCTGTTCTAGAGGCCAAACGCGAGACCATGATGATGCTCAAAGGTAAAGTTTCCCGAGCCGAAAAACTTCTTGGCCAGATCGACGGTGAGCCAAAGGAGAACATGCTTGACCTTGCCCAGATTGAAGGCAATCTCCAATTCATTGGGCTGCTCCAAAGTGATGAACCGCCATCTCTTAATGCCGAGGCGAAGAGTCTAGCTGAGCAGAGGGAGGGCTTGATGGGATCTCATGAGGCGTTTGCTCAACTCGTGGTGGAAGTGAGGGGAATCCTGCGACTGTCTCCAGTACGATCTGACATTCTCAAGGAGCTCAATGACGGTGAGCCCATGGAGACTGCTGCTGCAAACGTCGGGATCCAAGATTTTTCCGGTTCTAACAAGGGGACGCCTGATCTGGCTGATCTTAGTCCGGTGGAGATCGCTAAGGAGACAGTCCCCGAACCACCTTCTGCGAAAGCTCTCGAGGTCCCCCTAAAGAAAAAGGTCGCAGAGTTTGCTGAGGCGTTGCTCGAGGAGGGCAAAGCATCCGGAGGTGAAGTAGCTCAGCAGATGGTGGAGTCGGAGCAGAAGGCCGTCATGACTCCTGAGATAGTGGAGGATTACGATCCTCTTTTCTTTGTCTAGTTTTAAAACTCTTTTTCATTTTTTGTTAACGCCTGGACGGCTTTATCCAAGTAGTTTCATGAACTTAATTTCTTAATTTTATTACTTGGCTTTACATGTTTGCAAGGATATGCTTATCATGTTTGATGACGAATCCAAATGATAAGATGTAGATGAATGGTTCTAGGACCGAATTTGCATAGTAGTTATGTTTGAGATGACCAATTCGGCGTACAGATAAGTTATCGTAAACTTCCCTGCTCCGGAGTTTATCATAAGTTTGCATAGTTTAGTTCTTGAACATTCCGGTTTACGGGTTCATTACCATAAATGTACTCGCTCCGATAATGAACATATGCTTGGATAGTTTAGGACGAACATTTTGGTTTATAGATACATTACCGTAAACATATCCGCTCCGACAATGAACAAAGTATTTGTATAGCGCGCTTTTAATCCTGAGACGGATGTGATAGTGTAGATCCGAGATGGATACAAGGTTTCATTATTGTGGCCAGCAGTAATGGAGATATGGCGTAATGCCCATTGTAGCTTTGATTTGTATGAGCATGTCTGTTTTCGTTAAGACTTAATGATTCTTGAAAGATGTTTAAGTAAAGCTTTGCTTTGATAGATCGTAGAGTCGATTACAAAGATGGGAGTATACGGGTATACGTATACGTACCCACTCCCCCCCTTTTGAAAGGAGGGGGGCAACTGAACCCGTCCAAAGATGAGCTGCCTACGTACCCTTTGCAGGGATCAAGTCGCCCCGTAGTTCATGTAAAGTAGCTTAGTGATAGTACTTTTTGAGATGCATTGCGTTCCATGATCTCGGTACTGGAACGTCAGTCATGTTGGCAAGTTTGTAAAGTCCAGGGTTGACTACTTCGGTGATCTTGTAGGGTCCTTCCCAATTTGCTCCTAGTTTGCCGGCATTCATTTCCGCGGTGTTCTGAAAAACCTTCCGCAAAACTAAATTTCCTTCATAGAATCTTCGTTCTCGAAAATTGGAATTGTAGTATTTCGTGGCCGCGTTCTGATAGTTCTGGATTCTGATCAAGGCTTGGTCCCTTCTTTCGTTGACCAAGTCCAGTTCGTCAAGCATCAATAGGTGATTGAGCCCTTCTTGTTCTGGTAATAGTCTCCGGCGAATTCCTGGGAAATGTATCTCTGGTGGGATGACACACTTTGTTCCGTATATGAGGGCGAATGGCATTTCTCCTGTTGCTTGTCGTGGGGTGGTGCGGTGAGACCAAAGTACTCCCTCGAGTTCTTCATCCCAACGTCCCTTTTTCTCATCAAGGCGCTTCTTCAGGCCGTCAAGGATTGTTTTGTTGATTGCTTCGGCCTGTTCGTTCCCTTGTGGATATCTTGGAGTAGACTTGCTGAGTCTGATTTTCCATTTCTCGCAGAAAACTTTAAAACGATTTGAGATGAACTGCGAGCCGTTATCTGTCACGATCTCGTACGGTACTCCATGGCGGCAGATGATGTTCTTCCAAATGAAGGCTTCCACTTGTGCATCTTTAATGTTGGCATATGAGTTGGCCTCGACCCATTTCGAGAAATAATTTGTTAAAACCAGTAGGAAACGCTTCTCTTTTGAAGGGTGCAACGGCCCGACGATGTCCATAGACCATCGCATGAATGGATATGGTGATGAGTTGGACGAGAGCATTTTCGTTGGTTGGTGAATCATCGGAGCGTGACGTTGACATTTCTCACATTTGATCGAAAACTCCTTGCAATCGTTGATCATTGTTGGCCAATAATAACCGTGACGTTTGATCTTGATGGCTAGTGCTCTTCCTCCAGAGTGATTGCCACACGAACCGTTGTGAATTTCCTCCATAATCTTCCTGGCGTCCTTTCCTTCCACGCAGTTTAGCAACGGTGTTGGGGTCAAAACCCACCCAGCTGTGATCAATGGGAAAACGGCCAAGTATGGAAATACGAAGAATCAGACAAGGCCGAAATTGTGCCTAAGTCATTTCTGTACGAGTCCACTTAAGCACAAGAGGGGCCATTCTGGCCAAAGCAGCTCCATTTCCGGCCAAGGAAGCTTCACTTCGGCAAAGCTTTGCTCCCCTTAGGCAAGCTTTGTCTCCACTTAGGCAAGCCTTGCTCCGCTTAGGCAGGCTTTGTCTCCGCTTAGGCAAGCTTTGTCTCCACTTAGGCAAGCTTTGTCTCCACTTAGGCAAGCCTTGCTCCGCTTAGGCAGGCTTTGTCTCCGCTTAGGCAAGCTTTGTCTCCACTTAGGCAAGTCTTATCTCCGCTTAGGCAAGCTTTGTCTCCGCTAGGCAAGCTTTGTCTCCACTTAGGCAAGCCTTATCTCCGCTTAGGCAAGCTTTGTCTCCGCTTAGGCAAGCCTCGAAGGAAGCATCGCTTCGGCATAGCCACTTCGGCAAAGGAGACTTCAGCAAGCCTAGTCACTTCGGCAGCGTCACTTCGGCAAGCCTAGCCACTTCGGCAGCTTCACTTCGGCAAGCCTAGCCACTTCGGCAAGCCTAATCACTTCGGCACAGAGATTTCGGCAAGCCTAGCTCACTTCGGCACGGAGACTTCAGCAAGCCAAGCTCACTTCGGCACGGAGACTTCGGCAAGCCAAGCTTGCTTCGGCATGGAGACTTCGGCAGCATCACTTCGGCACGCCAAGCTCACTTCGGCAGCCTCACTTCGGTAAACAACTCGCGGTCATCGGCCATGACCCACGGTTTTCGGCCATGACCCGCGGTCATCAGCCACGACCCACGGAGACTTCGGCCATGACCCACGGTCTTCGGCCATGACCCGCGGTCTTCGGCCACGACCCACGGAGACTTCGGCCATGACCCACGGTCTTCGGCCATGACCCGCAGTCTTCGGCCATGACCCACAGAGACTTCGGCCATGACCCACGGTCTTTGGCCATGACCCGCGGTCTTCGGCCATGACGCACAGAGACTTCGGCAAACAACCCGCGATCTTCGGCAAACAACCTGCGGTAATTGGCCATGACCCACGGTCTTCTGCCGTGACCCACGGTCATCGGCCATGACCCACGGTCTTCTGCCATGACCCACGGTCTTCGGCCATGACCAACGGAGACTTCGGCCATGACCCACGGTCTTCGGCAAGCAACCCGCGGTCTTCGGCCACTTCGGCCAAGCTGGCCACTTCGGCCAAGCTGGCCACTTCGGCCAAGCAGGCCACTTCGGCCAAGCAGGCCACTTCGGCCAAGCAGGCCACTTCGGCCAAGCAGTCCACTTCGGCCAAGCTGTCCACTTCGGCCAAGCTGGCCCCTTCGGCAAGCTGGCCACTTCGGCCAAGGAGGCCACTTCGGCCAAGGAGGCCACTTCGGCCAAGCAGGCCACTTCGGCCAAACTGTCCACTTCGGCCAAGCTGTCCACTTCGGCCAAGCAGTCCACTTCGGCCAAGCAGTCCACTTCGGCCAAGCAGTCCACTTCGGCCGAACTGCCTTGCCGAAGTGAAAACCATACGAAACTGTCAGCTGCCCCCCTCTTTACAAAAAAGGGGGGGGGAGTGGGTACGTATACTCGTATACTCCCACCTCCATAATAGGTGTTAATTCTAATTAATACAAGCTTTTCGAAGCTAAGATCATCATACCACATCCTTCACAGGTTACTAAAGCCTTAACAAAAACAGGCATCCCATTCGCTTCCTTCACGGATTACTCAAAGTCCTAACTAAACAAGCACCTCATTTCACTCTCGTTGCTGCTGGCCACAGCAACGAACTACTACATCCTTTACAGATCAACTATTACATTCTAGCGGATTAAAAGTGCGCGCTATATAAATGTATATGTCCATTGTCGGAGCGGATATGCTTACGGTAGCGTATCCGTAAACCAAAATGTTCATCTTAAACCCAACAAACGAATCGTTGGTCGCAACAGTACTAGATGTCCATTGTCGGAGCGGACATGTTTATGGTAACGTATCCGTAAACCGAAATGCTCATCAAAAACCCAACAAACGAATCGTTGGTCGCAACAGTACTAGATGTCCATTGTCGGAGCAGACATGTTTATGGTAACGTATCCGTAAACCGAAATGCTCATCAAAAACCCAACAAATGAATCGTTGGTCGCAACAGTACTACATGTCCATTGTCGAAGCGGATATGCTTACGGTAGCGTATCCATAAATCAAAATGTTCATCTTAAACCCAACAAACAAATCATTGGTCACAACAGTACTACGTGTCCATTGTCGGAGCGGATATGCTTACGATAGCATATCCGTAAACCGAAATGTTCATCTGAAAACCCAACAAATAAATCGTTGGTCGAAACACCTATGCTCATTATCGGAGCAGATATGTTTACATTAACATATCCGTGAATCGGAATGATCATCTTAAACCCAACAAACGAATCATTGGCATTAACGTTAACACAAGGTACAGTGAAACAGGTCGAACCTCCTTGGATAAAAAGCATTCAGCAACGAGTTTCGGAAACAAAGAAACAACACAACAAAAAGCAAAAGCCACAAGGCAAACATAACAAGTTGATACGGATAAAGCCATCCAGGCACCATGTCCAAATAAAGTCAAGCACAACGACATAAAACGAGATAAGCCAAGCTGTAGTCTTCGGCACCTCCTCAGTAACGGGTTCGGCATCAGAGGTCTTCAACTCGGTAACCAACTTATCGAACTCGTCGTAGCACCATCATACCTAGCTTTCCACCCTTGGAGTTTCTCAACTCCGGCCTCTAACGAAGGGGGTTCGTCACCACGAAGCAACGCAATCAGGTCAAGGTTACCATCGACTTGGGCGAGATCGACCATGCAATTTTTCGACAACCCGCTTAAGCTCTGAATCTTCTCCTCGGCTCGATCAACCTTTGCCTGAAATTTCTTTGCCACTTCTGCGCCGAGCCAGAGACGAATTTGGTTGCCAAAGACCCAACACACAGCTCCTTCGGCGAAAACACAAGAAGAATCAGTTCGGCGAGAATTTTTTGGGGGAAGATTTTCGGCAAAAAATCACTTCGGCGAGAATTTTTCGGTGGTAAAGTTTTCGGCAAAATCACTTCGGAAAGAATTTTTCGGTGGTAAAGTTTTCGGCAAAATCACTTCGGCGAGAATTTTTTCGGTGGAAAAATCTTCGGCAAAAAAGGATTTTTTCAACAAAACACGAAGCTTCGGATCGGCAATAGGGAACCTGGCTCAGCAAATTCAACGTAATCAAGTTTGGCAGAATATCAAGAACGACGGACTCGGTGTCATGTCAACTGAGCTCGTACCAATCAACACGGCGCATTGATCCCAGCTTGGACTTCCTCTACCTCGGCACTATCATCACTGAAACTACCGAGCTGGGGGGCTAACTGTTGGGGTCAAAACCCACCCAGCTGTGATCAATGGGAAAACGGCCAAGTATGGAAATACGAAGAATCGGACAAGGCCGAAATTGTGCCTAAGTCATTTCTGTACGAGTCCACTTAAGCACAAGAGGGGCTATTCTGGCCAAAGCAGCTCCATTTCCGGCCAAGGAAGCTTCACTTCGGCAAAGCTTCGCTCCCCTTAGGCAAGCTTTGTCTCCACTTAGGCAAGCCTTGCTCCGCTTAGGCAGGCTTTGTCTCCGCTTAGGCAATCTTTGTCTCCACTTAGGCAAGCTTTGTCTCCACTTAGGCAAGCCTTGCTCCGCTTAGGCAGGCTTTGTCTCCGCTTAGGCAAGCTTTGTCTCCACTTAGGCAAGCCTTATCTCCGCTTAGGCAAGCTTTGTCTCCGCTTAGGCAAGCCTCGAAGGAAGCATCGCTTCGGCATAGCCACTTCGGCAAAGGAGACTTCGGCAAGCCTAGTCACTTCGGCAGCGTCACTTCGGCAAGCCTAGCCACTTCGGCAGCTTCACTTCGGCAAGCCTAGCCACTTCGGCAAGCCTAATCACTTCGGCACGGAGATTTCGGCAAGCCTAGCTCACTTCGGCACGGAGACTTCGGCAAGCCAAGCTCACTTCGGCAAGCCAAGCTCGCTTCGGCATAGAGACTTCGGCAGCATCACTTCGGCAAGCCAAGCTCACTTCGGTAGCCTCACTTCGGTAAACAACTCGCGGTCATCAGCCATGACCCACGGTCTTCGGCCATGACCCGCGGTCTTCGGCCACTACCCACGGAGACTTCGGCCATGACCCACGGTCTTCGGCCATGACCCGCAGTCTTCGGCCATGACCCACGGAGACTTCGGCCATGACCCACGGTCTTCGGCCATGACCCACGGTCTTCGGCCATGACCCGCGGTCTTCGGCCATGACCCACGGAGACTTCGGCAAACAACCCGCGATCTTCGGCAAACAACCTACGGTAATCGGCCATGACCCACGGTCTTCTGCCGTGACCCAAGGTCATTGGCCATGACCCACGGTCTTCTGCCATGACCCCTGGTCTTCGGCCATGACCCACGGAGACTTCGGCCATGACCCACGGTCTTCGGCAAGCAACCCGCGGTCATCGGCCATGACCCACGGTCTTCGGCAAGCAACCCGCGGTCTTCGGCCACTTCGGCCAAGCTGGCCACTTCGGCCAAGCAGGCCACTTGGGCCAAGCTGGCCACTTCGGCCAAGCATTTCACTTCGGCCAAGCTGGCCACTTCGGCCAAGCTGGCCACTTCGGCCAAGCAGGCCACTTCGGTCAAGCAGGCCACTTCGGCCAAGCAGGCCACTTCGGCCAAGCAGGCCACTTCGGCGAAGCTGGCCACTTCGGCCAAGCAGTCCACTTCGGCCAAGCTGTCCACTTCGGCCAAGCTGTCCACTTCGGCCAAGCAGTCCACTTCGGCCAAGCAGTCCACTTCGGCCAAGCAGTCCACTTCGGCCGAACTGCCTTGCCGAAGTGAAAACCATACGAAACTGTCTGGCCGAAGTCAAAACCATACGAAACTGTCTTGGCGAAGTCAAATCTATATGAAGTTGCCTGGCCGAAGTCATTTCTATACGAAACTATCTTGCCGAAGTGAAATCTATACGAAGTTGCCTGGCCGAAGTCATTTCTATACGAAACAGTCTTGCCGAAGTGAAATCTATACGAAGTTACCTGGCAGAAGTCAAGTCTATACGAAGCCAGAAGACGAGGTGGCCGAAGTCATTTCTATACGAAACTATCTTGCCGAAGTCAAATCTATACGGAGCTGTCTGGCCAAAGTCAGAGTTGCCGAAGACGATCCTGGCCGAAGTCATTCCCATATGGAGCTGTCCGGCCGAAGTCATTTCCATACGAAACTGTCTGGCCGAAACCAAGTCTACACGAAGCCAGAAGACGACGCGGCCGAAGTCATTTCTATACGAAGACAACAAGCCCATCTTCGGCCTACAACAATACAGAGGCCAACGAAGTCAAGCCGACTTCGCTAAAAAGGAAATCCCAAAGGATTAGGAAGTTTTCCTTATCTCTTTAGGATTGACCTGGCCGACTCAAACTAGTATATATATCTATGTACATCCTTTGAAAAAGGGATCCGCAATTTACTTAGCAAAAAACCCTAGACTTTTTTGCTCTCAAACTCTTGTACGAAAGCTTTTCGACACAGCTTAATAAAAACCATCTTTGGATCTCTTCGTTTGTGCTTCATCCGCAGAAATTTCATCCCCCTTAACAAACCTCCGACAAATTCTAATTGTATTGATTTCGACTCCCACAAACGGTCCTGAGAATCTCCACTTGTAGACATTCCCATCGAGTAACACGTAACGTGCTGCCTGGGCTCGAAGCTTGCGAGTGGCCCATTTTTTGGTTGATAGGACACCGTCGTATATGTATCCTCTGATTGCACCTAGCCATTCCTTGTCGCAGCCATATTCTGCATCGTTGTCGACTTCTCGAAAGCCTCCCTCGTGCATGCACGTGGAGAGGTTGATTCCCACTTTTTTAAAGATTGGTGTAAGGACGCCACTGATGGAAAGGTAATGGCTTTTGTACGTGCGGTTAGCCAGAAATGTTTTGGCAAATAGGGCTCCATAGTCCACGTCATCACCAAGGTCATCTATGAATGCTTCATCATCATCCTCGTCCACTAGCAAATGCTTGAATCCTTGAAAAAAGAAGTTGAGCTCGTCCATCCATACCGCGTTGATTTCCTTTCTTGCAAAGCTTGTATGGCCTAAGAGCTTGGTGAAATAACGCAACACCGGGTTTTGCACGAAAGAACCTTTTGCATAAGTGCTCATGTACTTAACATCCTCCCCAAAGATGCCCCAAAATGATTCTGCTTGAGTTAAGGTTGGGAACTTAACCAATGGCACCTTGAAAACTTATAGATGTCGCATAAGTCAAAGATGGAGAGGGTGTAGCCCCTCCAATGCGGTTTTGGTGCGAGGTCTCTCATATTTCAATTGGACCGTCGCTAGAAAGTCCCTCGTTAGATCATCATAGGTCGGGTTGTCCATCATGGCGAATGCTCCAAGTCCCATCTTTTTCATTGGCTTATCAAAATCACCCAACAATCCATTTCATGGAGGAGCGCCCTATCCGAAAAACTAGTTGCGTACATTTCCACCATTTTTAAATCCTAAAACCTCATGGGAAGTCCATTAGATGGTCGACCCATTTCTCAACCTATCCATCTTGGTTTTTGATTTGGTGGTGGTTGGAATTTGCTTCCTATTACTTTTGCTCGATGATGATGCCATTGGTACCTTTAATATAACGATTCAGAAAATTAGTATATTGAGGCGAGAAGTGAGAGCTATATATTTGAAATGCAATAAGATACAAGAGTCCATAGGATACAATAAATTCCTCAATTGATCATTTTCTCAAAGATTAGTAAAATGTGTTCAAGAGTATGGATGTGATTGAAAGAATTTGTTAATTTAATGATAGTATTATGATAGAATGCTAGAATGATTCAAAGCATATGAGATAGAAATGGCCTACAAATTTTTCAAGACTCCTACTATTCACTTTCAAAAACTTCTTAGAAATAAACTTTGAAATTTACGAAAACTTTACTATCCTTGAGTTCTATGAGGAATAGAGCAGAAGAAGTTCATACCTTGTGATTGGAGTGGATGATGATGAATGAGAGACTTCTAGAGTATGCTATAGTGGCATGGTGAAGCTCAAATGTACCCAAGAGAGAAAGAATATCAAGAAGAAATTACTGTGTGTTGAGTGAGACTGGGAGAAGTGTTTATATAGAGGTTTGTGTAGTGGGAGACAAGAGTGATTATTATGAAAAAGAAAAAGAGAATAACGGTGGGAGATGCAATTAACATGTTCAAAATGGGGCAAAGTGGCTAAAAATTTGGAAGGAAAAACTTACCTGGTGCACCTGGGATCGACCAGCCAGATCGACCAAACGAGCAGGCTTGGTCGATTCAGGTGACATTTTGGTGAAGAATATATTTTGGCCTCTGGTGCACGCTGGATCGACCAGCCAGCTTGACGAAACGAGCGAGCTTGGTCGATCCAGGCAACAATTCTACGAAACTCCGATTTTCCCCTCTAGTGCACGTGGGATAGATCAGCCAGATCGACTAAACGAGCAGGCTTGGTCGATCCATGAAACAATTATGCGAAACTTCAATTTTCCCCTTTGGTGCACCTGGGATCGACCAGCCAGATCGACCAAACAAGTAGGCTTGGCCGATCCAGGCAACAACAGGAGGAAAAAGTGCTCTTTTGTTTGGTTTGTTCGCCCATTGAATCTCCCGAGATGTTCTCCTTGTTTCCTATGAATAACAGAGGTAAAAGAAGAGTAATTAAAAGAAAAAATATATACAAGGATACCATGGGAATGCCTCCCAAGCACGCTCTTTTAACGTCACTAGCTTGACGTGTGGAAATGGTTAGGCTTGTGGCAGATCCGAGAGTGAAATCTTCACACCCTCACCCACAACTTCGTTTGCTATATAGGATTTGCATTGTTCTCCATTTACCGTGAACTCCATCCCATCCTTTCCAACCAAGAAAATTGCTCCATAGGGACGAACGTCCTTGATCTCATAAGGTCCCGTCAACTTTGATTTTAGTTTCCCGAGAAACAACCGTAGTCGCCAGTTGAATAGTAACACTTGGTACCCCACCTTGAATTCTCGCTTTAAAATCTTTTTGTCATGGAAAGACTTGGTCTTGTCCTTATAAATCCGCGAGCTTTCATATGCATCATGGAAAATTTCTTCTAGTTCCTCCAATTGGATCAAACGCTTTTCCGAAGCCATTTTGATAAACAACTTAACGGCCCATAGAGCTTTGTACTCCATTTTTACCGGAAGGTGACAATTCTTCCCATAAAGGAGATTGAACGGTGTCATACCAATTGGCATTTTGTAGGCGGTACGATATGCCCATAAGGCATCATCTAATTTTATGGCCAAATCCTTCCTTGTTTTATCAACCGTCATCTCTAGGATTTTCATGATTTGTCGATTGGAAACTTCAACTTGCCCCTCTGTTTGAGGATGGTATGGTATCGCGACTTTATGTTTGACCCCATCTTTCTTTATAATGCTCTCAAAATCCTTATTGATAAAGTGGCTTCCTCCATCACTAATCAGAACTCTAGGGACCCCAAATCTTGGAAAGGTTATGGTCTTGAATAACTTAATGACCACCTTGGCATCTTAGTCGGACTAGCTATTGCTTCGACCTACTTCGATACATAGTCCACCGCCACCAATATGTATTGATTTTAGTAAGAAGATGGAAAAGGCCCCATGAAATCAATATCCCACGCATCAAAAACTTCCACTTATAGGGCTTAGTGGCATTTCCTTCCTCATACTTGTGCTTCCTTTCCCTTGGTAAGCATCACAACGAGCTATAAACTCATTAGAGTCCTTGACCATCGTACGCCAACAAAAATCCGCTTGTAGGATCTTGGAGGCCGTCTTGAACGTGGCAAAATAACCTCCATAGTCTGAACCATTGTAATAGAATAAAATACCGGGAACTTCCTCTTCCGAGACACACCTCCTAAATTTCTTTTCCTTGCATTGCCAATAAAGGAATGGTTGATCCCAATAGTATTGCTAAATATCTTTGTAGAATTTCTTCCTTTGGTAGGCTTCAAGCTTGGGTATTGATGCTCCAATAGCTAGGTAATTGACCAATGCAATATTCTCATTGTGCAAAGCCGTAATCATATTGATGTGCTCCTCGGGCAAAGAGCCATCAATTGGAATGCTATCTTCGATCCTCATCCGAGATAAGTGATCTGCTACACTATTCCTAGTTCCCTTTTTGTCTTTGATTTCAAGATCGAACTCTTGTAGAAGAAGAACACACCTTAACAATCTTGGCTTAGCATCCTTTTTTGCCAAAAGATAACGCAAAGCGGAGTGGTCGGTATGAACAATCAGCTTCGATCCAACTAGGTGTGATCTAAGCTTTTCAAAGGCAAAGAAAATGGCTAGGAGTTCCTTTTTTGTTGTTGCATACTTAACTTACGCATCATCGAGGGTGCGGCTCACATAGTGGATGACGTGAAGCCGTTTATCCTTCTTTTGCCCCAAGACCGCTCCAACGGCATAGTCACTAGCATTGTACATGATCTCAAATGGGTAATCCCAATTCGGTGGTTGTTCTATTGGTGCACTAACAAGGGCTTATTTTAACTTCAATAAGGCCTCATGATACTCCCCATCAAACTCAAACGCAACATCTTTGCACAAAAGTCTTGTCAAAGGCCTTTCCACTTTAGAGAAATCTTTAATAAACCTTCTATAAAACCCGGCATGGCCTAGGAAACTCTTTATCCCTTTAACCGTGGTAGGTGGTTTGTGATATATGTCGCCCTATCAACTTGTGCCAAGTCTCGCACCCTAGCTTGAACAATAAACAACACATCTGCACACACTAAAAGGGAAAGAGAGAGGGGTGAGTAGTGAACTACTTAGTGAGGAGATCATCTCTGTCCACTGAAACATAATACACATTTCTACCACTATACAACAATCATCATAACATATAAACTTAGTTACTAGCAAACATATATCATGTTTTACTTGTCAAGCTATAACACACATATCATTCTTCTTGCCATTATGCAAGACATCTAAACATTGTTAGGTTCAGTCATCTTTGTGATGACATAATTGAATCTCATGCATGGAGGTTGGCCCTTGTGGCACAGACACTCCCATACTGGACTCGTCAGCGGTTCTAAGCTACAATGAATCCGTCGATCCACTGTAGACAACCATATAGGAAGAACGTGGCCCTTATGGCTTAATTCTTCCTTTCTTATATCATATATCATCATATCATAACATATTATATCATATCATATCATATTATAGCATATTATATCTTATCATACCATCACAATATCATCATGCATACCATCATCTAACCTATGTATAACAATTAGATCTAAGCCTACATGTCATGAATCATGTAATATAATAGAAAAAAACATGAATTATTCTTCCACAGATCCCAAAGCTCACCTTGGCCACTTTGATGATGAAGTACAAACCATTCCTCCTTTGGACAGATTCGATGTCTCAACTTTGAGAGCACGTCTACCTATGCTTTGGATGCTCAAATAGATTCTCCTTTAACCGACCGCTGGCTTGTCCTGAGAGTCTTTGGAAAGTTTCGGGTCAAACGGACCTCATTTGCCCAACCAAACGGCACAACTCGACAGTCCCGGAGATACACATATAACTCTTAAACTACTAAATGAAACAAGGATATATTTTCAGAATACTAGATATGTGGATCATGGAGATATTCACAGAGTTTCAGTTTCATCGGAATACCTTTGGCCCTCCAAACGCTTCTTGTCAACTGACTGGTCGGAGATCCGCACTGCATATATCAGGTCTGGGAAAACATTCATAACTTTCCAAACATCACCCGGAATGACAAATCGCTTTTGATTATGGCTAGCGCTAAGGGATAAGAACTTATCCACAACATTTCAAACTCATCCGATTTGTTTTTCAGATCCGTTTATCTTCTCCACCAAAATGGGCCATATATGTCTTCCACTTCCTTTTAGGCGATGGCGATGACTTCTACGTCGTGGTGGCTGATGGCGGTGGCTCCGGCGAGAATCCAGCATAGATTTTCTAGGGAATTTTCTAAGTACCTATGTATCACGTCATCTCTCTTAAAATAGAGATGGGAAACCCTAGGTCTTCCCTTTCATGGGCTTTTGGGCCGTAACAACTTAACGGGCCTTAGGAAAATCTAGAATGCGCACCTAGGGCTGGGGATAGGGATGTTATATGGTTCCAAACTCACCATCACTTCAATCTTGGCTTTATCAACCTCAATACCCTTCTCCGAGATCCTATGACTAAGCACAATACCATCTCTAACCATGAAGTGGCATTTTTCCCAATTGAGTACAAGGTTGGTGTCTTCGTATTTTTGTAGAACCCTATACAAATTAGAAAGACAAGAGGCAAAAGAACCACCATACACTGAAAAATTATCCATGAACACATCCATTATATCCTCGATAAAATCCGAGAAGATCGACATCATACACCTTTGGAAAGTTGTGGTGCATTACACAAGCCAAATGGCAACTTTCGATAAGTGAAGGTACCATATGAACAAGTGAAAGTCTCTTGATCTTGAGGATGGATGGGGAATGGAAAGAATCCCAAATAACCATCAAGAACGCAATATTATGAATGATTAGGCAATCTTTCAAGCATTTGATCAATAAAAGGCAAGGGAAAGTGATATTTTCTAGTATAAGCATTCAGCTTTTGATAATCAATACAAATTCTATGCCCGGTTGTTGTTCGAGTTGTAATTAATTCATTCTTAACAACGATTACTCCACCTTTTTTAGGAACTACATGAACCGGGAAAACCATGGACTATCCGAGATAGCATAGATTATACCCGCCTTAAGTAGTTTCAAAATTTCTTTCTTGACTACCTCTTTCAAATTTGGGTTAAGACATCTTTGATGTTCAATTGATGACTTAGACTCATCTTCAAGATAGTTTCGATGCATTCATAATGATTGGGCGATTCCCTTAATATAATATAGTGAATACCCAATAGCTTTCCTATACTTTATAAGTTTATACAAAAGCATAGTAGTCTCTTCTTCATTTTGCGCATCATTAATTATGACCGGATAAGTAGAGTTTGGTCCAAGAAAGACGTACCTTAGCCTAAATAGTATAGTAGAGGTTTTAGCTACAATTGTTGCACCTTAAGCTCGCTACATTCGTCCTCCTCACTAGTTTTACCATTGCTAGCTTCATCTCCTTCTATAACGACATCATCTTTATCTAATTCCATGAGGCATGCATCTTCTATCAATGCTTGGTGTAAATCAAGAATTTTCTCATACCCAAGGACATCTTCATTCAAAGGTTCAAGCTCATCTTTGTTCATTGTAAGAGCTACTCCCAAAGGATCCTCCATGTTGATAACTTCCATATAATCCTCCACCAAATCATCAAGAGTCTCCACATAGAAAGTTTGCCCCTCATGGTTGGTTTATTCATAATCTTGTTTATGTCAAAGTAGAGCACAAACTCTCCCAAATGTAAATCAATTTTACCATTCTTCACATCTATGATAGCACCGGTGGTTGCTACAAACGGTCTTCCGAGAATGATTAGATCGTTTGACTCTTCGTCCATCTCAAGCACAACAAAATCTGTTGGAATAAGGCAATTTGCAACTTTTAAAGGTAAGTCTTCAAGCACTCCAACATGAAATCTTATGGAGCGATCCGCTAAAACCAATGTCTTTCTTGTTCTCTTGAAGTCTGTGAGACCAAGTTTCTTCGATATAGACAATGGAATTAAGCTCTACCTTGAACCGAGATCCACTAAGCCTCTCTTGAAGAATAACGGGCCAAGTGAACAAGGGAGTGTAAAGCTTGCCAGGTCTTGTAACTTCTTTGGTAGAATATTTTGGATAATGGCGGAACTTTCATGGCTCACTATCACCATGGATTCCTTGAGAAGCCTCCTCTTTGTCATAACATCCTTGAAAAGTTTGTTGTAGAGGGGGCAATTCAATAGTAAATCCTTGAAAGGGATAATTACTTGGACCGTCCTAAGTATTCCTTGAAACTTCTCAAATTCCTTCTCAAGTATTTGCTTTTCGAAACACCCCGGAAATGGCAATTTTGGCTCATAAAATGGAGGTTCAAAGGCAACCATCTTCTTGGCATTTTCCTTTGAAGTAGTCTCTAATGTCTCCTCATCATCAATGAAGATGGGTTTCTTTGCCATGTCTCCCTCCCCATGGGGTTCTCAACTACCAACTCTTCATCCTTATGACACACTCCTCCTAAGATCGTCACTCTGAACGTGTTCGGGATAAGCTTTGCAACAACGAAATCCAGGGTTTTCGAGATTCAAAGGATGGGGATCGAATGGTCACACAAAGGATGCGGAAAGACCTTTGATTTACCTCTGCTCTCTCTTCGGATATGACGCAGCAAAGGGAAGAACATGATTTCTTGTGGATATTACACACCAACAAGAGATGATCTAACTTACAGGTTTTAGAATAAAAAGATAGATAGTTTTACAATGAGGGAAACAAAGAACTTAAATAGAAAAGACAAGTCTACATGCAGACTGTCTAGAAAATAACAACATTAATTCTAAGTTGAAAATTGACCCTTGCACTTCCATTCTCGTCACTTCTCTTGGCCACAAAATTAGACACTTGTTTTGGGCTCTTCTTGGGCCTATAATGTGCATAAAATGGCATGGGCTTCATATATGTTCCATTGGATCGAAATTTGGGGTCTTGATCAACAAATGGATGATGTGAAAGTGATTCATAAGCCTCATTAAAAACCTTCCTTGGAAAACCCACTAGGACAAAACCAAAGGTAAGGGAAAAAGAGTGCAAATGAATCACTTGTCCATTTGTTGATACTCTTTGAACGTGGATCAAAAACCAGGGAGGTTTAGGATCATGTCTTATTCGGTTTGGCTCATTCTTCACTCCACAACGTGCTGCTTCCTCAGCTACAAGCTCCTCCTCAGCTACAAGCACGTTTCCATCAGGTTCAAACTCAGATTCAAGCTCCATTCTTTTCGTGCTGATCATGATCATATCATCCCCTCCCTCTTGAAAAGGATTTGACCTCAAATCCATTTTATCTGCAAGAGAATAGATCAAGTTAATACAAATGTAATCTGAAAGGGTTAGAGAGATACCTCCATTTTGGTTTTGGCTTGGTTTTGGCTTGTATGATGCGTCTGGTGGCTCCTCTTCCATCAGGATGAAAGAACTGACGTCTTGGTGTTTATTCTGGTCCAGATCAGGTGGCTTGAATCGTTTGTTTTCCTCCCTCTTTTCAGTTCTTCTTGTGTGCTTCAAGGCAGCTCCAAATCCTGCAATTGGCTCTTTTGACAAAGACAAGCGCATTATATCTGTGTGATCAAGGATAAAAGAATCCTTTTTATGAATTTCAATCGCTTTTTCATAAATCAGAATATGATTAGAACACCAAAAGTCTTTAACAAGCAACGTTTTATCAGAAAGAGAATTATCCTTTGCAAACTTAGAAAAGTTTTGTTCAAAAACATGATCTTCGAAAGTTAGTTTGCAAGGTTCATTAAAATCACATAAAACTTTTTGTTCAATCTTAGTCAAAGTTTCAACCATTTCAGACTCTGCCTTAATTCTAATCAACTCAAATGTGTTGCTAAACAAAGAAACTCTCAAACAAGAATCAAATTCACGAATTTTGTAAAAATTAGAGTTTGAGACACAATATTCTTTCTCAGTTTCTAAACCAAAACATTTTTCAGCTTGAGCAGAAACCAACATAAATAAATTAGGCTCTATCATAACCAGATCAAATTTCTTATAGTACTTTCTTGTGTGATCTTTAGGAAATGGCTTAGGGACTGGTTCTGACACAAGGTTGGTTGGCTACTCCAAATCAGCAATCAATGGCAAGCTCTTTTCTGCTTTTTCTGATGATTCTTCTTGTTCTTGTACACTGCTGCTCATATGAGGTTGTATGGGTGCCTCTGGTTTTGTTTTCTCAAGCAACATGGGGTGTATTGTATGTGTAGCTTGTTTCTGGTCCATTGCACGTTTTTCTGCAGGTGGCTCTTCACCTTTGGACATGTGCTCCTTAATAACACCTGTTTCCGCTCTCTTTGACACAGACAAGTGCATCAAACTAGTAATAGATAAATCAGGTACTCCTTTATCTAAAGAAGAACTTATCTGAGCTATTGTTTGAACAACGGATTGTTCTGGTTTTGCTGTTGGCTTGCACAATGCTCCTTGGCTGAGAACTTCTTCTTCTCCATGGCTTTTGAAAGGCTCTTCTTCTGGTCTAGACAATAGACAGGTGTGTGCTTCTAGTTTGGTTGAAAGTCTGCTTGTTGAAGCACGTTTTTCTGGATTTTTGGTGGCACTAGTTGTCTTGTCTTCTTGGTGTATGGTTTTGAGAATCTTCGAGGATACTTTATTCTGGTTTCGTCTGAGTGCACTGTCGAAACAAACTCTCTGATCATTACCCATTTCAGTTTTTCCCAACTGATGATGGTTCTTTCTAGATACTTCAACCACTTGCGTTTTTCATGCCTCCACCATGAATATGCATCTCCAGCGAGCTGTTTGATGGCATAGGTGAGCCTATCTTCCTCTGGAGTGTCATGGTATGAAAACCAATCATCCATGTCTCTTTCCCACTCTAGATAGTCCTCTGGATATCTACTTCCAGCAAATCTATAAAACTGTGGCACAAAATCATCATGAGACCTCTCTTGTTCCCTCCTATGACGTGCTCGTCTCTGGTTTTGGTTTGAGAGTTTTGAAGTTCCTGCCGAAGTGCTTTGAATTCGGTGTCCAATATTTTCTCCATCCGAGTAGTGAGTGCTTCCACCAACAGTTTATTGTTCTTGTTGTTGTGGGGTTTTTCTTCTTCTTCTTCAGACATCTTTTCTGCAAAATTAACAACAAAACACTAGTAAATAGTTCTAACAAAAGTTCAACTGCTCTGAAACTTCAACAAACACAAGATCTATGAACCTTAATGGCTTAACACGAAAGATTTGATCAGAATATGAAAAGTCATAAAATTTTCGCAGATCTGAAACATAGAATTCGACCACAGATTCACTTATACACAGATCTAGAAGTCTAGCAATTTAAAACAATGGATCTAATCACAGAAGATGAAAAGACACACAAAAAAAATTGCAGAATATAGCAGATCTAATACTTGTGGAATATAAAACGAAAATCAAAAGAAAAGAACACTTAACTTCAGAGTGGTGCACTGATACCACTTGACACACTCCTCCTAAGATCGTCACTCCGAACGTGTTCGGGATAAGCTTTGCAACCACGAAATCCAGGGATTTCGAGATTCAAAGGATGGAGATTGAATGGTCACACAAAGGATGCAGAAAGACCTTTGATTTACCTTTGCTCTCTCTTCGGATATGACGCACCAAAGGGAAGAACATGATTTCTTGAGGATATTACACACCAACAAGAGATGATCTAACTTAAAGGTTTTAGAATAAAAAGATAGATAGTTTTACAATGAGGAAAACAAAGAACTTAAATAGAAAAGACAAGTCTACATGCAGACTGTCTAGAAAATAACAACATTAATTCTAAGTTGAAAATTGACCCTTGCACTTCCATTTTCGTCACTTCTCTTGGCCAGAAAATTATACACTTGTTTTGGGCTCTTCTTGGGCCTGTAATGTGCATAAAATGGCATTGGTTTCATATCTGTTCAATTGGGTCGAAATTTGGGGTCTTGATCAACAAATGGATGATGTGAAAGTGATTCATAAGCCTCATTAAAAACCTTCCTTGGAAAACCCATTGGGACAAAACCAAAGGTAAGGGAAAAAGAGTGCAAATGAATCACTTGTCCATTTGTTGATCCTCTTTGAACGTGGATCAAAAATCAGGGAGGTTTAGGATCATGTCTTATTCGGTTTGGCTCAATCTTCACTCCACAACGAGCTGCTTCCTCAGCTACAAGCTCCTCCTCAGCTACAAGCAGTATTTCATCAGGTTCAAGCTCAGGTTCAAACTCAGGTTCAAGCTCCATTCTTTTCGTACTGATCATGATCATATCACCTTATCAATTCTCTCTTCAACAACTTACAGTTCCCTAGGTGGAGCTTCTTTCCCACTTCTCAAAGTAAGAGCTTGACAAAATTCTTTAGGATGAGCTTCTTGTCCCACTTAATGATCCACAGTTTTCACTTGTATGGATAGGAGTTCAATTCTTACGTTGAACTCATTGAATGCCCAATCAACTTTCTTTTGAATTTCTTTCATCTCCTCTTTCATTTCAATTGCACTTTTATTTTGTGCTTCAAGAATCCGCTTAAGTAGAACATTTGTATCATCTCCCTTTGGCGTTGGTGAAGATGGACCTTCTTGTTGTAGAAATGGTTGTTGGTAATTGGGGATGTTTCCCTTGGGTTGGAATTGATGTTTTGTCACAAATCCTTGTCCTCGAGGAATGTGATGATAATGGGCTCTTTGTTGGTTGAATTCACCTTACATGTAGTTGAACTCTTCTTGAAAACCTCCCATAACTCCCTCTTGGTTTCCATCAAAACTTTCCACTAGGTGAATGGCTTTTTGGTTCCAATGGATATACTTATTGAACTTTTCATTTATCTCCTTGATCCCTACATCTTCAATCTTATCCTTTTTGGTGCGTTGTTAAAGGTTCCACTATAACGACCATCACTTTGGCCGAGGTTTTCTACAAGTTGCTCCCCTTGTTCTGTGGTTAAACTTGCAAAATCTCCACTGTAGCACCTTAAGCTCGCTCCATTCGGCCTCCTCACTAGTTTTACCATTGTTATTTCCATCTCCTTCTATAACGACATCATCTTATCTAATTCCATGAGGCATGCATCTTCTATCAATGCTTGGTGTAAATCAAGAATTTTCTCATACCCAAGGACATCTTCATTCAAAGGTTCAAGCTCATCATTGTTCATTGTAAGAGCTACTTCCAAAGGATCCTCCATGTTGATAACTTCCATATAATCCTCCACCAAATCATCAAGAGTCTCCACATAGAAAGTTTACTCCTCATGGTTGGTTTATTCATAATCTTGTTGATGTCAAACTTGAGCACAAACCCTCCCAAATGCAAATCAATTTTACCATTCTTCACATCTATGATAGCACCAGTGGTTGCTAAAATGGTATTCCGTAAATGATTAGATCGTTTGACTCTTCGTCTATCTCAAGAACAATGAAATCTTTTGGAATATGGCAATTTCCAACCTTTAAAGGTCAGTCTTCAAGCACTCCAACATGAAATCTTATGTAGCGATCCGCTAAAGCCAATGTCATTCTTGTTCTCTTGAAGTCCGTGAGACCAAGTTTCTTCGATATAGACAAGGGCATTAAGCTCTACCTTGAACCGAGATGCACTAAGCCTCTCTTGAAGAATAACGGGCCAAGTGAACAAGGGAGTGTAAAGCTTGCCGGGTCGTGTAACTTCTTTGGTAGAATATTTTGGATAATGGCGAAACTTTCATGGCTCACTATCACCATTGATTCGTTGAGAAGCCTCCTCTTTGTCATAACATCCTTGAAAAGTTTGTTGTAGAGGGGCCAATTCAATAGTAAATCCTTGAAAGGGATAATTACTTGGACCGTCCCAAGTATCCCTTGAAACTTCTCAAATTTGTTTTCAAGTATTTGCTTTTTGAAACAGCCCGGAAATGGCAATTTTGGCTCATATGGTGGAGGTTCAAAGGCAACTTTCTTCTTGGCATTTTTCCTTCAGATTAGTCTCTAATGTCTCCTCATCATCATCAATCAAGATGGGTTTTTTGCCATGTCTCCCTTCCCATGGGGTTTCTCAGCTACCAACTCTTCATCCTTATCAATTCTCTCTTCAACAACTTACCGTTCCGTTCCCTAGGTGGAGCTTCTTTCCCACTTCTCAAAGTAAGAGCTTGACAAAATTCTTTAGGATGAGCTTTTTGTCCCACTTGATGATCCATAGTTTTCACTTGTATGAAGTTCAATTCTTACGTTCAACTTATTGAAAGCCCCATCAACTTTCTTATGAATTTCTTTCTTCTCCTCTTTCATTTCAATGGCACTTTTCCCTTGTGCTTCAAGAATCCGCTTAAGTAGAATGTTTGTATCATCTCCCTTTGGCGTTGGTGAAGATGGACCATCTTATTGTAGAAATGGTTGTTGGTAATTGGGGAAGTTTCCCTTGGGTTGGAATTGATGTTTTGTCACAAATCCTTGTCTTTGAGGAATATGATGATAATAGGCTCTTTATTGGTTGAATCCACCTTGCATGTAGTTGAACTCTTCTTGAAAATCTCCCATAACTCCCTCTTGGTTTCCATCAAAACTTTCCACTATGTGAATGGCTTTTTGGTTCAAATGGATATACTTATCCAACTTCTGATTTATCTCCTTGATCCCTACATCTTCAATCTTAGCCACTTTTTGTGCGTTGTTAAAGGTTCTACTATAACGACCATCACTTTGGGCGAGGTTTTCTACAATTGTTCTGTGGTTAAACTTGCAAAATTTCCATTGCTCGCCATATTCAAGGCAATGTGAAACTTTTCGTAAATCCCTCGATGAAAAATCCTAAGTAAAGCTTCCATGAGGATTCCATGATGAGGGCAAGATCGAGTATACTCCTTCATATTTTCCCGTGCTTCATACAAGGTCTCATTAGCTCCTTGCACAAATCCTGCGATTTCATTCCTTATCCTTGCCATCCTTTGAAGAGAGAAGAACTTTGAAAAGAAGTTTCTCTTGCATTCATCCCAATTGGAGATTGAAGATGTCTTGATACTATTCTTCCATTATGAGGCTCTATCTCCAAGTGAGAAAGGAAAGAGGGTAAATCTCACCACATCTACGGAGACTCAACTCCTCTTCACCGTTGAGCATAACCTATCAAAGGTATCCAAATGCTCGATAGGATTCTCATGAAACAACCCGAAGAAGCGGTTGTTTTGCACCATGTTTATCAAGCTAGACTTGATTTCCCATTCATCATTAATGCATGGTGGTGGTCTAATACCCATCTTGACCCCATTGGTGGTTGGTTCATCCAAATTCCGAATTTTCCTCTCCATGATAGTGTACCGATAAACAACAAGAGAGAAAACACTGAAGCAACGACATATAATCAAACTTAAAATGATCTAGATATCAAAAGAATTCAAATCCTAATCCATAATGTAAATTTCCAAGGCAACGACGCGAAAAACTTAATAGAGAAATAAGTTCAAGAACCCAAATTACTACTAAGTCTTAAACCCTAAAAGACAACCACAAGTGCATGGCAATCGATGTAATATTTTAGGGAGCGAATCCACTAGAAAATGAGATAGACACTAAGAATGCAAAATATTCAAGAAGCTAAGTTAATGGATGTTTTAGGTTTTTCTTTAGGTTTCTAGATAGAACACACTAAATAAATGCAACAATTGTGAAACTAATAGATAAGTTAACAAGATAAGTAAAAGAAATGCAGACAAATAAATGCAAGCTAAACAAAGTTTAAAACAAGCAAAACGAGAATGAAATCAATCAAGAGGAATATGGATCATGGGATAAGATAACTGACTCGGGTGAGTTATCTATTAGGTGTTAGTGCTAGGCTCTAATCAATTCTTTTTCTAGGGCAAGGATCAATAATCATAGACTAATCCACTTTTGTGGCACTAATCTCCTTCTATAATTTTCTAATTAACATAAACTTTCGTTTGCAATTATGCAATCAAGAAACGATGTTTACAAGTCCCTAAACTCACAAATCACCTTAATCATCAATGGTTAATTGGCTAAGATGTGAAATGATCATTTAAAATTCTCCTATACATTTTCACAAACATCTTTCGGGCGTGGAAAACCATGTTCTATTGATTAACTACTTCAAATCTAGCTTTAGATGCATCTCAAATGAAGGATTCTATTCAATCTAAGCCTAATACACCTAAACCCAACTACTCACACATGGAAATAGCAAAAAAAACAAAAACAAATGCTAATAAGAAAGTAAACATGATTAGAGAAATGAGAAAAGATTAACAAAACTTCAATAAATCATCAGAAAAGACCAAACCAGTTAGCCTGGTCGATCCAGCGTGCACTCCTCTTCTTTTTGTGTTTTCTTACTGTTGGGGTCGATATTCACCCGCTCGAAGTTAACTGTCCAAGACGAACGGGTCGGGTGTCACGACCCAGGGTGAAGAAGTTTGGGTCGTGTACCCCGATCAATGACAAGACAAACGGATCGGGTGTCACGACCCAGGGTGAAGAAGTTTGGGTCATGTACCCCAATCCATGACAAGACAAACGGATCGGGTGTCACGACCCAGGTGAAGAATTTTGGGTCGTGTACCCCGATCCATGACAAGACAAACGGATCGGGTGTCACGACCCAGGGTGAAGAAGTTTGGGTCGTGTACCCCGATCCATGACAAGACAAACAGATCGGTGTCACGACCCAGGGTGAAGAAGTTTGGTCGTGTATCCCGATCCATGCAAGGCAAACGGATCGGGTGTCACGACCCAGGGTGAAGAAGTTTGGGTCATGTACCCCGATCCATGACAAGATAAACAGATATGGTGTCACGACCCAGGGTGAAGAAGTTTGGATCGTGTACCCCGATCCATGACAGGACAAACGGATCGGGTGTTACGACCCAGGGTGAAGAAGTTTGGGTCGTTTACCCCGATCCATGACAAGACAAACGGATCGGGTGTCACGACCCAGGGTGAAGCAAAAAAAGGAGAAAGCTTGGGCCAGACAGAGCTAAAGCAGTCAATGATGAGGTAGAGAGACTCCTACGCGTCGGATCGATAACTGAAGTGAAATACCCGGATTGGCTGGCTAACCCAGTGGTGGTCAAGAAGAAGAATGAAAAATGCCGTGTATGCGTGGACTTCACTGATCTGAATAAATCTTGTCCAAAAGACAGCTTCCCCCTTCCGCATATCGATCGCCTAGTCGAAGCAACGGCAGGGAATGCACTCCTATCTTTCATGGATGCCTTCTTAGGTTACAACTAGATCTTCATGAACCCCGACAATCATGAGAAGACCGCTTTCATAACAGATCACGGAATATATTGCTATAAGGTGATGCCGTTCGGCCTAAAAAATGCCGGAGCAACGTACCAGCATCTGGTGAACAAGATGTTCACTGACCAACTTGGAAAGACAATGGAGGTTTACATAGATGACATGCTAGTGAAATCGCTAAAAGAACATGATTACGTCACTCATCTCAAGGAATGTTTCTCGCAGCTAAACTCTCACAGCATGAAGTTAAACCCGACCAAGTGCAGATTCGCGGTCACCTCGGGAGAATTCCTTGGTTACCTAGTAACTCCCGTGGCATTGAGGCTAACCCAAAGCAAATCGATGCACTCATCCATATGACTTCACCAAAGATGAAAAGGGAAGTGCAAAGACTCACCGGGAGGGTAGCTGCACTTAACAGATTCATCTCACGATCCACCGACAAATGCTTGCCTTTCTACGAGACGTTGCGTGGGAACAAGAAGTTCGAATGGACGGAAAAATGCGAGGAGGCTTTCCAACAACTGAAAACTTACCTGGCCACCCCTCCGGTCCTCACAAAACAAGAAGCAAGGGAGCCGCTTTTTCTGTACACCGCGGTTTCTGCCACAGCAGTAAGCGGCGTATTGATCCGAGACGAGCGTGGAGAACAAAAGCCGATATTTTAACCCTTACAGACGCCGAAACAAGGTACTCGCAGATGGAAAAATTGGCACTATCGATTGTAATGTCCGCAAGAAAGCTAAGGCCGTACTTCCAGTCTCACTCGATCATCATCTTAAGCACCTTCCAGATAAGGTCCGTTCTGCACAGCCCAAGTCAATCAGGAAGGCTAGCAAACTGGGCAATAGAAATGAGCAAATACGACATCGAGTATCGCGGACGAACGTGTGCAAAGTCCCAAGTTTTGGCCGATTTCCTTATTGAGCTATCTGAAGAAAATATTGACGATGAAATGCAAAGCCAGCTCTGGAAACTCCACGTTGATGGCTCATCCTCCAAAAACGGCTCGGGAGTAGGCGAACTGCTGGAACAATCATTCTGCCTTGGCTTCCACGCATCCAACAACGAAGCAGAGTACGAAGCCTTGATTGCCGGGATGAGACTTGCTAGTGGCCTCAAAATCGAGCAACTCCATGCATTTTGCGATTCCCAACTGGTCGCGAATCAGTTTAGCGGCGAATATGCAGCAAAGGATGATCGAATTGAAGCTTACTTGACAATCGTCAAAATTGGCGGCACAGTTCAAACAATTTATCCTAACACGTATCCCACGGGGGAGAACACCCCAGCAGATGCACTTGCAGCCCTTGCATCAACTTCCGATTCAGATCTAAAAAGAATAATCCCAGTGGAATTCATCCAACACCCAAGCATCAATCTTTCCAACACGGTGAATGCCATAACTCGCTCACAAGCCACCACCCAAGCAACATAAGTCACAATCAGACAAAAGGAGGTAGATGAAATACATGAGGAATTGGCAAATCTGCCATCCGCTGAGCCGGAAACAGCCCCAATGGAAGAAGACAGTCTTGAAGAGTCACCAATAATAAAAAATAGCAATGATCCTATCATCGAACCATGACCCAACGAAGAAGCAAACGAGATCAACGACGAAGCAGATTATGGCTGCGACAAGGAATGGCTCGGCATAATCAAAGAATACATATACGACGGAGTCTTACCAACCGAAAAGTGGGCAGCTCGTAAGCTTCGAGCCCAGGCAGCTCGTTACATTTTACTAGATGGAAATGTCTTCAAATGGAGATTCTCAGGACCATTGCTAAACTGCATGGAAGGAAAGGACGCAAGGAAGATTATGGAGGAAGTTCACAACGATTCGTGTGGCAATCACTCTGGAGGGAGAGCACTAGCCATAAAGGTCAAACGTCACGGTTATTATTGGCCAACAATGATCAAAGATTGCAAGGAGTTTTCAGCCAAATGCGAGAAATGTCAACGCCACGCTCCAATGATTCACCAACCAACGGAAATGCTCTCATCAATCTCATCACCATATCCATTCATGCGATGGTCTATGGACATCGTTGAGCCACTGCATCCCTCAAAACAGAAATGTTTCCTACTGGTTTTAACAGATTATTTTTCGAAATGGGTCGAAGCCAACTCATATGCTAACATTAAAGATGCACAAGTGGAAGCCTTTGTCTGGAAGAACATCATATGTCGCCATGGAGTGCCTCACGAAATCGTGACGGATAATGGATCACAGTTCATCTCAGATCGTTTTGAAGGTTTCTGCAACAAATGGAAAATCAGACTCAGCAAGTCTACTCCAAGATACCCACAAGGGAACGGATAGGCCGAAGCAATCAACAAAATGATCCTCGACGGCCTAAAAAGCATCTTGATGAGAAAAAGGGACGTTGGACTAAAGAACTGGAAGGAGTACTTTGGTCTCACCGCAGCACCCCAAGACGAGCAACGAGGGAAACCCCATTCACCCTCGTGTACGGAACAGAGTGTGTCATCCCACCGGAGATACATTTCCCAGGAATTTGCCGCAGACTACTACCAGAACAAGAAGGGCTCAATCACCTATTGATGCTTAACGAATTGGACTTGATCAACAAAAGAAGGGATCAAGCCTTGATCAGGATCCAAAACTATCAGAACGCTGCAGCAAAGTACTACAATTCCAATGTTCGAGAAAGACGTTTCTACGAAGGCGATTTAGTTTTACGGAAGGTTTTCCAAAATACAGCAGAAACGAATGCCAAAAAATTAGGAGCACACTTGGAAGGACCTTACAGAATCACAGAGATAGTCAAACCTGGCATTTACAAACTTGCCAGCATGATGAACGTCCCAGTACCAAGATCATGGAACGCAATGCATCTCAAAAAGTACTATCAGTAAGCTACTTCACATGAACTACGGGGTGACTTGACCCCTGCAAAGGGTACGTAGGCAGCTCGTCTTCGGATGGGTTCAATTGCCCCCTCCTTTCAAAAGGAGGGAGTGGGTACGTATACATACACTCGTATACTCCCATCTTTGTAATAGATTCTACGATCTATCAAAGCAAAGCTTTCAAAGATAAGTTTTACCTAAACATCCTTCAAGGATCATAAAGTCTTAACAAAACAGACATAGTCGAACGAATTAAGCTACGATAGGCATCTCGCCACATCTTCACTACTGCTGGCCACAGTAGTGACCTCTTGCATCCATCTCGGATCCAAAACTGTCACATCTGCCCAGGATTAAAAGCACGCTATACAAATACTTTGTTCATTGTCGGAGGGGATAAGTTTACGGTAACGTATCCGTAAACCGAAATGTTCATCCTAAACTATACAAGCAATGTCCATTATCGGAGCGAATACACTTATTGTAGTGCATCCGTAAACCGAAATGTTCAAACTAAACTATGCAGTTTATGATCAATTTTGGAGCAGGCAAGTTTACGATAACGCGTCTGTAAGCCAAATTTGTTCATCTTAAACATAGCTACTGACTATGGAAACCCATACTCAGATGCATATCTTTTCAAAGACGATACAAGCAAAACATTCAGACTCGTCATCAAACAAAAAAGGCATACTTAACATTTCTTCGTGAACACATTCATCAAAGACAAAAGGCGTTTTTCTATAACCAACAAGTTCGAAAGATCACAGAATGGAGAAAGCCATCCAAGCATCAAAAAAATACTACAGTTTGGATAAAGCCGTCCAGGTGTTAAAAAAAAAAGAAAAAAAAAAGAGATGTAATCAAACAAAGAAAATAGGATCATAATCCTCTGTTATCTCAGGGGTCGTGATCACCATTTGCTCTAGCTCCGCCGGCTGCTCAGCTATGTCACCTCCCAGCACTGTGTTATCTTCAGGCATCGTCTCAATGAACTCCTCCACTTTTTCCTGAGAAACAGCCTCGTCATCTTTGTGTGAAGACGGTTCAGGAGTTGGTTCCTCAGCGACCACCTTCGAACTAAATTCAGCTAGGCCTGGCGTTCCCTTGTTTGAACCAGAGAAATCCCGAATGCCGATGCTTGCGGCAGCCGTCTCCATGGGTTCATCTATATTAAGTTCCTTCAAGATTTCAGAACGAACAGGGGACAACTTCAAAAGTCCAGTCGCCTCGGCCACGAGCTTAGCAAATATCTAGTGGGCTCCGTCTAGGTCGATCTTTTGCTCAGCCAGACTTTTTGCCTCAGAATCGAGTGACGGCGGCTCGCCACTTTGGAGCAATTCTATGAACTGAAGGTTACATTCGATCTGAGCTAGATCAAGCATATTTTCCTTCGGTTCGCCGGCAATCCTGTCAAGGATTTTACTGGCTCGGGATAATTTGTCTTTAAGCTTGGACGACATCTCCTGCTTGGCCTCGAGCACAGCTTGCTCAATCTTTCTCTCTCACAGTTCATTGGCCGTTTCCAACTGTCTCGTTAAACTGGCAATGTGAGCATCCCGTTTTGATCTGCCAGATTCCAGCCTCAGGATCCGTTCGTCAGCTTCTCTGATGTGCTTCTTATTTGCCTCCGCTTCAGCTTCAAAGGCCTTGATTCTCTTGAGAGTTTTCTCCCGCTCAGAAGCTTAACTGGCTTCGATATCTTTAAGCTTCCCGTCTAGCTCGATGGCCCTTTTCCGGGCGTCCTTGACTCTCTCCCTATCTTTTCGGGTGTCGGATTCATATCCGAGAACCATCCTATTAAGATGGGATATGAAATGTGCGAAAATAGAAAAGGCATTTTAGCAAACAAAAAAAACCATGGAACAGCTCGGGAAATAAAAGATGAATAGTACCTTAACGCCTCGAAAGGACACCTCGTTGTCGGATTTATCCCTGAGCAAAGTGTCCGGAAGAGGAAGCTGATCACCTGGGCAGGTGATCTTGGAAAAGATGGCAGCAGAAGTCACAGCATCATTGTAAGCCCCTTCAACGTTAAGGGGCAAGGCAGACAGTTGGATTGCCTTGGGGATGGGTCGAGGAGTTTCAGCGCGACGCCTCCGCTTTGCCGCTTCGGCAATCCCTTCGCCTCTGTCTTTTGCCTGGCATTTTTGGCTCGGTCCTTTCTTATCCTTGGCTTTCCCCTTGCCTTTGTGCAGCACTAGCTGCGATTCTATGGGACAAAGCCCTAATACAACCCCCTCGAGGGCTAAGTCAAGATTTGGTTCGGGGAGATGGTTAGAGAGGTCAGTTTGGGAGCAAGAGTAACAGAAATCTGAGAGTTTTGTTGGCAAAGTTGACCTAATACCTCGGCCTGTTTCGCTCTCTCTTTTGCCTCGGCTTCCGCCTTTGCCTTGGCTGCGGCTCTATCCCTGAAGGTGGGTCGTCCCATCTTATCATCTGAGCAGTAAGAAGACGACGAACAAATAGATTGACCATCGAACAGGGCTCGGGCTCTTTCCACTCTCTAGAGATTAAAATCCCTTGTCCAGTTGCACTTTCGAGCCGAGAGCGTTTCGTGAATCTCAGACAGGTCGGGAGGCAGCAAGAGTTGAAAGTGTCGCGCTATAAAAGAAGGAAATAACGTAAGTAAACCTAAAATAAGATCGATATAAAAGGAAACCGAGCCGTAGCCCGAAAAGAAGCCACGGGTCGGCTACCAAATTCTCCCCAACTTGTCTTGACTAAGCTGAGAGATCTAGACCCCAGCGACGCCTCGGTGATGGGAACAAAAAAGAAGTAATTCTCCCAGTTTTCATCCTTGCTCGGGAATCCAGTTATGATCTTCTTTTTGGCCTTTCCCGATATATAATATTTCAACTCCCTTCTGTTGCGACACCGAAACTCGAGAAGACTTCTCAAATGTTCGACCCCAACGTCTACGTCGCACTCATAACTCCTTACGAGAATGCCGATCAAATGTCTGACTCCCCTAGTGTTGATCTGGGCAAGAGCCACATTATGCTTCCAGAGGAACCGCGAAATCACTTCGGGGATCGGGAGCCATAGCAAGTAGCGGTATAAAAAGCTCTCATAAAGGGTGAAGTGACCCGGGGGAAGTTTATTGGCTCGGTCAGACGGAGACGGAAGAATAAAGTCGATTTCTTCCGAGATGTTGAATCTCTACCTAAGGGCTAATAACTAATTTGGAGTAGAGAGAGTTGAACCCGGTGGATTGGGTCTCTTTTTACTTTCCTCCTCCTGGGGGCTCGTTGGTTAGGTCCCATCAACCTTTCTAACTCCTGTCTTGCTACGACAGGATCATAGAACCAATCCTCTGGCTCAATCTTTGTCAGCTGATAACCTATGATGTCTGTAAAAGGGTTCGCCATCTCGTCGAACGGAGAATCGTGGAGATGGAGATTTCAAATTCCACAAGAGCCCTGTGGGAGTCGAAACTCGCACAACCAAAACTTGTAAAGAGATTTAGGGATTGGACAAACTTCTATGAAAAGAAACCAAGAACAAAGATCCAAAGATGGTTTTTATTATCTCAGCTGTTTTGAAAGCTTTTGTAAAGAATAACTAGTGTTTTGCTAGGTCAATTTTCGGATCCCGTTTTGCGAAGGGGTACATGTTTATTTATACAAGAATAAGTCGGCTAGGCTTTTTCCTAAAGGAATAAGGAAAACTTCCTTATTCTTCGGGATTTCTTCTCTGGTTCGGATGTGGGCTTCTTTCTTAGACTCGCTATCTTGGCCCACCAAACTCTTGTGGCTCGTTGCCTCGGCCTAACAAGATATTGGGCTGGTTGCTTTATTGGGTCATCGGTGAGCTGGCCCATCGCTTCTCTCACCTGCTTCTCCCAATGCCAAGCCAGAAAGTTGGTTTGCCAACCTGTTGGCTCGTCATTGGTTTGCCAGCATGTTATCTCATCATCGTATGTTGGTTCGCCAACATGTTGGCTCGTCACCGTTTGTTGGTTTGCCAACATGTTGGCTCATCACCGTTTGTTGGTTTGCCAACATGTTGGCTCGTCACCGTTTGTTGGTTTGCCAACATGAGAAGAAAGCAAGAGAAGCAGCCAACCGAGCCAACGAAGCGGTTGGCGCAATTGAACAAAATACCGAGCCAACTGCAGAGATGGTTGGTCAGACTGTTGCTGCGGTCAAGCAAAATCTTTTTCCCGAGCCTCCAGTTTTCGATGCCGAGCCTAGGGAAGTGGTTTCGGCTCTTGTCTCGGTTGTCAGGCTTTCTGCTTCGGCCATATCTCAACACAATGGGAGCAAGAGGCATACTCCTAGTAAACGTCCTGAGGCTGATAAAGAAAAAGCTAAGGAGAAACAGGAGAGAAGAAAACGCCATAAGCCTGCCGATCCTATTATTGACGAGCCGGTGCCGACGTGTAGACACGAAGGATCCGAGCCGATATGTAATGATGAGGTAGCCTCAGCGACTCTCTTCTCACAGGTTCGTTGTTCAGGAGATAAGTTGCCACCTCTCGATGTGTTTTCTCATGGCGACCTCTATGCTGACATGTCGCTCCGAGGCACAAAGGTATGTTTGGAGATTGCTCATTTTGAATTGAGTAGGAACGACTAAGTACTGACTGCTTCTTCCTATGATCAGTTCGTCGCGTCTATCAACAAGATCGTTGCTGCCTTTGAACATGACGTGCGAAAGGATAGGTGCCGGATCGAAGATGCTCTCGATTGCGCCAAGAGCTTTGTTGCCGAGCTGGAGAGCAGACATACTGACGAGCTGGCAACTGCTTCAGCTCGGATTGAGGCTCTCGAGAAGGAGAAAGCATTTCTCAATTTTGAATGGAGCAAGGCAGGCGACTTAGCTATGAGGTTAGACCTCTCTAAGCAGAAGAAAGCTGCCAAAATTGAGTCCTTAAAGAGGCAAATCACCGCTGCTAAAGCTTTGCACGAGGCGAATGTCAAAAAAGCCCGGAAGGCAGCAAGGCAAGAAATGTCAGAAAACTTCCAGGAGTGGCTCGCTAAGATTGAGAAGAGCATCGACGAGCTGAAGGTGGCGAAGAAAAAGAGCTTGATCTTGCCCAAGTTGACAGCAATTTGCAGCTACTCGAGATTCACCAGAAGGATGATGCGCCAGCTTTGGATTCCGAGGCGACAAAGTTGGCAGGGTGGAGGGTTGATTTAGCCGACGCGACTGATGAATTCGAGAGAATTGAGGCCGAGCTGAAGAAGGATCTGATGCTTTCGCCGGTTTTCTCTGATTCTGTTTACACCCTCCTTGGGAGCGAGCGAGTGGAGAATGCAGCAGCTACAGTCGGAATTGCAGACTTCGCCGGCTCTAATGTTCGCACACCCAGAGTTGCCGCTCTTGCCGAGGAGAAAGCTGCAGAGCTAGATCCTCCCAACTGACTAATGCTCCTTTAGTTCGGAACTCTTCTCTATTTTTTTTGTATTTTGAACATAAATGCCTGGACGGCTTTATCCACGTAGTACTTTTTGTAATAGTTGTCGTTCGTTGGCATAACTCCTCTTTTATCTTTGTTGGTTTTTGCTTAAGTATTTTCAATACCAGTTTGATGTGATATTGCGAACCATCGTGTTAGGAAAATGTATGGTTGTCTTTGTATCGAGGCGCTTTGGTGTCACTTTAGGGTTTGCGGTGTTCCGACTGACATTCCCATTCTTTTAACAATGAAACACATTTAAAATCTCATACTAACTGGTAGGTTCAGTATCATGTTTCGGAGATGTTTACGACCAGTGTACCAAGAGGTGTTTACTGGGTTTAAGAGTTTACTTCGAGTTTTAAGACTTGCGAGCTTTCGACTTACGGGTCCCTCTCGAAGGTAAACTTGTAAGAATATCATCCAGGATATACCTCTCGGATATTAGACCAGGATATACCCGATCATAATTTGTATAACGCGCTTTGTTACCCGTAAGAGGGTGTTGAGAACCCTATCCCATATAGAGATAGTGGTTAATCCGCAAAGGATGTGGTTGTCCGTCTGTTGTGGCCAGCAACAGACGAGGTGATAGAATACTTGGTAAAGTTGTGATTCGTGAAGACTAAGTAGCACGAGTTTTATGTTTGAAAAAGTTTGAAGTTATTCTCTTTGAAGAGTGATGCGAGATATGGGAGTATATATGTATACGTACCCACTCCCCCCTTTTTAAGGAGAGGGACAACTGAACCCGTCCGAAGACGAGCTGCCTACGTGCCCTTTTTTCAGGGATCAAGTCGTCCCGTAGTTCATGCGAAGTGATTTAGTGGTAATACCTCTTTAGGTGCATTGCATTCCAAGATCTTGGTATCGGAACATCAAACATGTTTGAGAGCTCGTACACTCCTGGTCGAACTATTTTGGTGATTTTGTAGGGTCCTTCCCAGTTTGCTCCTAGTTTCCCAGCGTTTGTTTCTGCTGTGTTCTGAAAAACTTTGCGGAGAACCAGATCACCTTCTTTGAACTTGCGACTCTTGACTTTAGCGTTGTAATACTTAGCCGCTGCATGTTGGTAATTTTGAATCCGAACTAGCGCTTGATCTCTTTGTTCGTTAACCAAGTCTAACTCGTCCAGTAACATGAGGTGATTTAGTCCTTTCTGCCCTGAAAGAAGTCTGCGGCGAACTCCAGGAAATTGGACTTCAGCTGGGATGACACATTCTGTACCGTAGACAAGAGCGAAAGGTGTTTCACCGGTAGCTCGCCACAGAGTGGTTCGGTGTGACCATAATACTCCTTCGAGTTTGTCTGCCCAGCATCCCTTCTTTGCATCAAGGCATTTTTTCAGACCATCCAGGATAGTCTTGTTCACTGCTTCTGCTTGTCCGTTCCCTTGTGGATAGCGTGGTGTATACTTGCTGAGTCGTATCTTCCATTTTTCGCAGAAAGCTTCAAACCTTGTAGAGATAAACTGTGAGCCATTGTTAGTGACAATCTGGTATGGAACTCCATGCCGACATAAGATATTTTTCCAGACGAAGTTTTCGACTTGGGAGTCCTCTATGTTGGCATAAGAATCTGCCTCGACCCATTTGGAGAAGTAATCTGTCAAAACCAACAGAAACCTCTTCTGCTTGGACCTATGTAGAGGCCCGACAATATCCATTGACTAGCGCATGAAAGGATAGGGCGCTGAGATCAACGACAACAACTCTGTGGGTTGGTGAATCATTGGGGCATGTCGTTGGCATTTTTCGCATCTGGCAGAGAACTTTTCGCAGTCCTTTACCATAGTTGGCCAATAGTAACCATGTCGCTTGATCTTGATTTCCAAAGTTCTTCCGCCGGAGTGGTTGCCACACGAACCGCTGTGAACTTCTGCCATGATTTCTCTAGCTTCGGCGCCGGCCTGAGAATCTCCACTTGAAAACATTTCCATCCAAGAGAACATATCGAGCAGCTTGAGCTCTGAGTTTTCTGGCAGCCCACTTATCTGATGGTGCCTCGCCGTCCATGATATATACTCGGATTGCTCCCGACCACTCTTTGTCACATCCATAGTCCGTTTCTGTTTGTTGTGGGTCTTCCTCCATCTCCACTGCTTCACCTTCGGCCGGAGGATCTGTTGTAGGCTCTTCCTCTATCTCAATTGGCTCGTCTTCCACTGATGGTGTCATGTTATGGTCGTCTAGAGCGATGGTGTTGGTGCTGCCCTTTTTTGTGAGATTTTTCCTAGATATACCTTCGGCCTGTGTGGCTGTTTGGGAGCGAGTGACTGCGTTCGCGGTGTCAGAGAGGTTGATACTTGGGTTCTTGATGAACTCTACTGGATTATCCTTTTCAAATCCGGATCGGAGGTGGATGCGAGTGCTGCTAGCGCGTCTGCCGAAGTGTACTTTTGCTCTCATACGAAAAGCTTTCTAAGCAGCTTAATAAAAGGACCATCTTTGGATCTCTATTTGTGTTTGTGGTGGTTTTTACTCAGAAGTTTCAGATCTCTCTAAACGACTCAACGAATTTAATTGGCGTGGATTTACACTCCCACACTTACCCTTCTTCATCCTTTTCTTTCCCCATTGTGTCCCTTTGCTTCCTACCTTCCAAAGCACCTGGAAATGAGAGGAAAATACAATGCAAATGCATGAGATTATTCTTAGAACTCTAAGAGTCAAGCTAAGCTAAATGAGACTTAAAGTAAAAATAAAAATTGCCAAATGTTAAAGGGGGTTGAAAACCAAGAAAACTGAATGCTAAGGACCCTAAAATATGAATACATCAATAAATCAATATGTTTGTTGCATATTTTAAAAGAATATTATTACTTCCAAAGATACTTATTTTGGGAATTATTCTGCCAAGAGATACTTTCGGTGGATGGCAACCTTTCTCCACTGTTTTACTTTCAATCCCCAAAGCCCCCCTGGCTCATCTTGTAACCAGTTGCAGACATAGTTACTTTATTTTAATCCTCGCTGTTTATCTTTGAAATACTGGTTTTATATCTATGGTTATGATTTAACATGCTTATAAGAAGACTCCCGCCTATTTTTAATGTAGCGCGGATCATGACATCAATTTTCAAATCGTGTAGTTGTCATAGAAACTTCTAAATTTTGGTAGGTGAGATTTCTGTGGACACGAAGAAACTAACAATTTGCAATTAGGGTTAATATAATAGAGCTTAATGGACGGTAATGTTGTTACAGTTGAGCTCTTCTGCCTCTTCATGTTCGAGGTCTGTGTGGATGGAGGAGCATTGTTTTGTTTTGTGTGGAGATTGGCATTGTTGTGATGACGGGATGTGGGACTTTGTTATAGATAAATAGAGGAAATCTAAGGTTGTTCGCGTTACTCCTCAGATGAAGCTAACAGATGTTGTCGTTACTGAGTTTGGTTTACGGAGCCATATGTGGTCGATTGTGCTAAGTTTTTTGCCGGCCCAAGGGAAGGAATTGGGGCCTACTAACAAGACACCACCTACTTTGGTGACCAGTGATGGTTCGATTGGAATTTTCATGAGTAGCCTCAGCTTGAACAGAGATTTAAACCTCTTTGTCAGCTTCAGCAGCTCGATGGCGAGAACCGGCATCACGAGCGTGGGTGGTGATTCTGGTTTCAAAACCCCCGACCTTGCAAACAAGAGACATCGCGCTGACAACTTCTTTGCAAAAATTACAGAGAGTTTCGAAACAGAGGGGACTCCTTTTTACTTACGTACTGCAGGGTCCAAAACGAAATCTGTTTTCTGTAGTGATGACGACCTTATTCGAGTTGCTGAGATAGCTGAAGCTAAACAGAGAAGCAAAAACCCAAAGAGCCCTTTAGTTGAGAGAATAGGTAAAATGCCCTCTGGCCTAACCAAGAAACAATGTCTTCACGATCTAAATTTGGGTTCCAGCAGTAATACAAGTGATAAAGTCACCCAGTTGGTGTGGGTAACGCGAACTCATCTCAAGTGTTATCTGACAATGAAGAACTCCTAGCAGAAGTAGAGGAATTGGAAGCTAAGCTCAACGGGGGTGCTAGCCAGGGAACCGTAGTAAGCGATGAAGATGAGGATGTTGGATGGGAGGAGAGTGCGGATGATGTGTATGTGCTCCCACGTGGTTTATGACAAGGAGTTTTAGGAAGATTTAATTAACGATGACTATGAGGGTTCAAATGCTGTCGAGATTATGTATACTAATAATGATATTTTTGATCACATGGTTGTGACAAACATAGGTGGGAGGAAAAATGGTCATTTTTGTGGAAAATAGAGGCTAGTTCCAGCGGAAAACCCAGTGCAGACAATGCAATGGATAACGAGTCAGAACACACATAGATCCCTACGTTGATGGGCACTAGTGGATCCGTAGAAGTGGAAAGATCACACATTTGGCATTGGCCTGGAAGAAACGCGGAGGCTTGCATATGTGGAAGATGAAGAGTTTGATATTCCTCCTCTTTTTGACGATACAGAGTATGAAAGTTTGCAAATACCAGATTTAGACGTTGACACTGATGGTGAAGAAATATACGTGAGGAAGGTTTATGCAAACAAGCAAGATTGCCAAATTGCCTTAGCTATATATGCGATAAAGGAGAAATTCCATTTTAAGCAGACAACAACTAAGTTACATAGCTTTATGCTTAGTTGCACAGACAAAAGGTGTGATTGGAGAGTGTTGGCAGCTGAAAAGAAGTCTAATTGCAATTTTGAGATTAGGAAGGTTTACCTATTTCAAACATGCACTCTTGATACAAGGAATGGTTACGAAGAGAAAGTCACTTCTCGTCTGATTGCATCAGTTTATAAAGCGAAGTATGGGGAGCCTACTACCGGCCCACGTCCTATGGATATGCAACAACCTGTTCTTGAAGACTTAGGTGTCACTGCCTCGTACATGCAGTGTTGGAGGGCAAAAGTGAAAGCAATAGTTGATGTGAGATGTGCGGAGGAAGATTCTTATTTGGCACTGCAATTGTTGAAGCTTGCTAATCGAGGGACCATAACTGAATTGGAAACGGAGAAAGACGAGGATGAAATGGATAGATTCTTGTATCTTTTTGGCATTTGGAGCTTCCATTCAAGGCTTTAAAAGGGTTTGAAGAATTCTTGTTTTGTATGTTACACATCTGTCGGGGAAGTACAAGGGTGTGTTACTCACAGCTAGCGGCCAAGATGCAAATTTTCACGTCTTCCCCCTAGCATTTGGGGTTGTCGATAGCGAGAATGACGCATCTTGGAATTGGTTCTTTAGTAAGCTAGGAAGAATCATCGCAGAGAGCCCTAATCTAAAAATAATTATAGATAGGCACTAGTCTATCTACAAAGCAAAAAGTCGGGCCTACCCAAAAGCACATCACGGCCCATGTCTTGTCCATATGCAACAGAACATAGTTGGAAAGTTCAAAAACAAGGGGCTTGCAAAACTAGTTGGTCAAGCAGCATGTGCTTATAGGGTTTGTTGGTTTAGGCTTGCATATAACGAGGTATGGTCAACAAATTAGGAGTGTGGGTAATGGTTACAGAAGATTGGTAATGCCCACTTGTTAAGAGCTTATTTTAATGGTGACCAGTTCAATTTGATGAAACCCTAAACAAGGCTCTTTTTATGGGGTGGTCCTGTCCTATTACGGATTTGCTGAAATTTATACGCATAATGATGACGAGGTGGTTCAATGCGCGGAGGAAGAAGTCATAGGTGTGCAGAGGGTTTGTCCTGCCAGAGGTTAATAAAATGCTAACCAAAACCACAAAGAACATTAAGGGGTGCAAAGGATGAAGAACCTTCTGATGAAGTTAATAAGCTTATATTGTTGCTTGTTCACAAGGCGCCCCACTAGTCGTCCTAAACAGGAGAGGATCCCTTCAACCGGAGAAATACTGGTAAGTGTTTACTCTTATATTATTCATATATTTTACTATATTTTCTACTAACTCACACTACGCTACATGCATACATATGGTTGTAGAAAAGCAAGGCGCCGAAGGCATCAATTAACAGTTGTTATAGATGCAGCAAAACAAGACACAATAGGTTTACATGCAAGTATCCGATATGAATTCAGGGGCCGCTCCTACAACTTTTGGGTTGATGGTTTATTTTTTTGGACGGTTAGATTTTGGGTTTATAACATGTTAAATCACCGGTGATATTAGGCTACACTTTTTGTGGACGGTTGTTTTTGAATGGTTAACCATTCCGTTTATTTTGAAACTGCGGCTATGTGTGTCACACTGCTTTTGCTAGTACTACGACTCTGTATGTCATAACTATTTTACGCTTCATCTGTGTCCTTCTTTTTGTCTAGTTTGATTGTTCTTCAGAAAACAAAACTTATAACCCCCTTGCTTTTTTAAGTTAAAATTTTGTGTTTTCTCGAGTTATTAATTCCTCATACATTGTTTTCTATAGTTTTAATTGTACCGCTAACCATCTGCATCTATAATATTTAAGAAATAGTAAAGTAGCCTAACACATTGAGTCCCCCCGCCCCGTACATGTTTTGTTGGACACTATTTTTTTTACTGGTCAATCATGCAAATGTCTCATCCTAACAGTTCGGACTCAACCCATTGTTTCTCACACCAACCATCCACTAAGTACCATCTACTGCCCCATGTCCGTCATATCAATTAAAACTCATGTCCACATTCAACTTGCCTCAAAATAGTAGTGTGGTCCTACTAAATTGCTGGCCTCAATTTCCTAATACCAAAATCGTTTATCATCCCAAACATCCATACACGCCTATCCACGGACACCTATCCATATCTTTCCCTCGACCATTTTTGGTCCTTGTCTGCTAAACAACACCCAACCCACTTGTTCTACATGTACTGCTCGACTGATAAGACGCTTTTGAGCGGCAATTTTCCCGCCCCACTCGGTTGAAAAATATTTAAAAAATGCACAATAAACCCTAACTCGCAAACCCTTTATACCCTCCTCTCACATAGCTCACACCTAACTCGCTACCCAAAAACAACCCACCAACATTACCGCAAATCTACCCCAGCCATCTACCCCAGCCTCTATAGCCAAAATTGCCGGCTTTGTCTCTGTCGACGGCGTCGATGCTTTGCATAATCTCCTCCACTCCAGACCACAAGGAAGAGTCGCTGTCATGTCCGCCGAGACACTTTCTCGTGTTCGACTCGACACAAGGAAAGACTTCCCTTGGTGGTCTGATCCTATTTCCTAGTACCACCCCTTCTATCTCAAATGCCTACAGGCTCGTAACCCTTACGCCCTCTACATTGACTGTATCCGCCTCGCTTTCTCTGCTAGTGAAATCATGCCGGCTATATACATACTCAACGATGCCAATGATTTCTATCCCTATGCCAAGCTTATTTGTTCATTATGTTCAACTTCTGCGCTGGCCAATCTTGTCTTGACGTCTACCACAAATTCCATAGCCAATACACCTTTACTCAAGTTGATCTTATGGGACATAAGCTTATTAATCATGTCAAAGCAATCGGTCCAAGGAAGCTCAATACATACGCCTGCTCTTGGTGCGTTGAGGACTTCCCCACCTGCTGGCAGGAACACTCCTTTCTATGAGAGTAGAATGGCGAAAGGTACAACCACTGTATCTACTTCTACCTCTCTCTTGAAATCCATAAGCTATCGTAGTCTGTTCCCAGCTGACCTATAGAAGCTGCCTTTTAAATTATACTAAGCAAACGGCTGTCTCTGTAAAATCCCCCTGTCAGATCTAGTGGCCACCTATGTTGTTGGTGCTTTGTTTTTAATTATGGGCTTTATCTTTGTTGTTCTGATTCTTTTTTGTTTGTCTTCCGACCTTCTTATGTTTAATGTACTGGTTCTTTTTGTTATCCCTGTCGATCTTACTTTACCTGGCCACCTAAACTCGTACATCAACACTTTACCAAGTACCCCCAAAATGTTATAGTTTCCACATCACTGCCCAAATGTACAACATTTTTTGTATAAACGAAAGCCCAAATTAACTCATCCCACCATTAACTTAGCCCAAAGTAAGCCAATGGTGTACACATGTTTTAAACCCTACTACATTCACAGACCCAATTAGTCATTGTTATCCAGATGGTACCACCATCTCATTGCACTACTGTGCACTGTAACCTGTACAGGCATAACCGTCCATTAGTCTCTTCAGTCAAAACAACCGCTTCCAAACATACCAAGTACAAGAAGAAACAAACAGGAGAAGTAGTTTGATGTGCTCTTAACCTTACTCATATCGTCTATCTATTGTGATTTCTAAGCACAACAGAGATTGTGTCTTGCGTTAAATGCCTATTCGTACTTCTAAGTCCATCGTGACTTTTACATTCTCGGATAGTGGTTAATAAACACTTATACTTACGCCATTTAAACATATTGCTTACACAAAAACAGGGAACATCATGCTTTAAACATAAAGATATAATACATCGTCTCGAATCAAGTTCTACTATCCACATGCAACTCAACCTACTGTTTTAATGGAACTAACCATGATAATACATCCAATCCCAACTACAACCATCATTTTTTTCATCCCCATTTTGGCTTCCATCACCACATTTTCCACCCTCTCAAATATCTCATATGCTACCTTCATCTCACTTTTCTTCTCAATCTCGTTACGCTCTGTCATAAGCCTCTTCATTTCTTCAATTTCTTGTTCGATTCTCACAAATTTCAAATCCAATGCTTGTATTTCATCATACATTGCCTCGTCAAGCCACTTAAAGACATAGTCATCATTGACCTTATGCGTCAATATCCAAAAGAGCAAAATATCACCCATTATTAGTTCAAAACACAAATACCCCAAAATAACTATCACTAATTTTTCTACAATTCACAATAAGGCGAATAGAAACACCTTCTTTGATGCAGCAACCTCACACCGATAGTATCGTCGATTCGGATTCCATTTAGTTTTTGAAAATTTAGTCACAATTTTTCCCCCCACATCAACATCTGCTCGGTACTCCAAGAACTCTTCCACTTGATCGACCTCTTGATGTTAAACTCGAAGTTGCTGATAAATTGCTCATGTTTATGTTACAAAATTCAACCTACAAAGCCGACTTCATTACTTCCATACAGTAAACCCTATGCCTTTATTAGCTTCGCCAAAAATTACTCTGTCACCAAATGTATAGGCAAACCACGATTTCTAAACCAAACAACAGACTTACACTCAATTTATCTTCACCTTCCTCTCGTCGAGTATAACTGTTCCCATGGACATTCCTTGAGTTTTAGGGTTCTTCAACTCTACAAATTTATTTGGGAATTATCGATAAAAGGGTAAAAGAGATGAGCCGATTCTGACTTCGAGTTAAACTCGGGTTCGGTTATATGTTGGGTCGGGTTTTATTAAAAATTCCTTATTCCGGTTTAACTCGCTTGACTGTATTTAATCGGTTCAGATTAGTATCTAATTGTCATTTCGAATTTTGGTTCAACGTTCGTTTAACGCCCTACTTATATATGCCCACCATTATTTATCCAACCATCAGCGAAACTAGACAACTCATCATACCTCCACATATCCAACTATTTCACCATTCTACATTCACCAACACAAGTACACAACCGTCCACCATAGTCAGTACACAAATCATACTCTATTACACGTACTTCTTACATGGTCCAAACTAACAAATTACTTAGTTACTTGAGTTTTACACAAACTAGCTTCATACATACTCATTTAATCACCACCTAAACATAGATATCATACTATCACACATTAAACCTTCACATGTCGTCCACATACCCAAATACAGTACAAAATGCGTTACAATTAAAAGCCACAAATTAGTCAGAAAAACATATTGTGTCTATTATCCTCACTCACACATTCATACTTCCTGATTATTATCAGGATATATAGGGACAACCAGCTCCTGAAATATGTCCATCGCATACTATTTTCTGAAATCATCCACAACATTGTCCGTTATAAAAGCCATGGAATCGCTTGGGTTACGGTTCGCATGCAGCTCCATGAACTTCATTGCAACAGGACCACAATCGCCAGAGCGAATATTCTCATATATTCCCATTAAGCGCTGGCGCTCTAATGGCGTCTGCCCGTGTTCCTGCAAGGCTCATGGTTCACACAACTTTTGTATTATGTGAGGCAAGATGTCAACCACTAGAGCCATTACTTCATGCATCTTATTCTCCCGGTCCAGGGACGGTGCTGAGTCGAAAACCTCGACCACCCACATACTTACGTGTATTGCAAGACGAACCCAATGAGCATTGTCCCAGCACATTGGTACATACACAATGTAAATGTCCTCAAACCACTTCTTACCTTCCTTTGCAACAAAACCTTTGACCCGATTAACCCATCTTATCGATTCTTGTTCTTAGCTTTAGAGAAAGATCGATATTTTCCTTGCAAGTAGTTCACAAACCATGGGGATGCGAACGCAGCTCGCTCCGCAGCCAGGACGCATGCGTGCCTCTGCTTAGGCAAGGACATGAGTACCTTACCATTTCTATCAATAACAATTTGTTATTTAACTTTCTTTTATTTAAATGCACTGTAATTGATACCCATTTCTGTGGTTCAGCAAGCTCCAACAGGAAATTGCTATTAATAGCAAAACCATCTGCTGTAACATGTTCCCTGCAACAATGTAATATAACATCAACATCTTCCTGTTTCCACATATAAATGTATTAGATTCACTCACATATCAGGAGACGCTTTGAGTGTGGCTTTGAAGAAGACATACTTAATCGTGTCCACACATGGCAGCAGGTCCATTCCAACTCTTCTCGGCCTACTAGCTAACTGTTTAACAAGAGATAGTTCAATTTTAGATGGGGCAGTCATCTGACTTGTTCTCCCAAGTGATGAATTACTAAGAACCACGGCCTCTACAAGTGATGGCGTCCCCTCCACCGAGTTTTTAGTTTGTTCTTTCTCTGAATCTTCTTCATCATTATTTACTCCACTTAAATTAACAACCCACCACCATCAGTGTTCACTTTATAAACCTTTCGCACTGTCAAATCTAACAAGCAACAAACATCTTCCATCTCCTTCGCTTCTTCCTCAATTTCCTTCATTAATATGGTAGACATTTAGATTTCTATCGATCACCAACATTTATTCCTCATACTACTTTATATATTACACAAATACAGAAAACATCGTTACCTCCTGCTCTCCTCTTTTATCACCATTATCCCCATCGACAGCCTCGCTCCATAAATGTAACTCACCTCCTCCCATACCATCCAGTATTGCATCTACGCCATCATTCTACACATACAAACAAATACAAATTTCTGTCATGCACCATAATCATAGATGATAAGATTGCTTTTACCAAAGTTAAATCAAGCTTGCCTCCGTATATGGCTGTGTGCAAGCTGCTGGAGGGTCTACCCCATCCATTATGTCCTGTCAATTAAAACATTCACAAATTCAAGAACTAACCTACTTATTTGTTAACTTCAGACTACATTAGTTCTCAACACTAACCTCACTCCCAACATGTGGCTCCATCACCCATCCCTCAAATACAGGTTCCTCCTCAGCTTCACCCTAACCAAATATAACATCAAGTTAGTTACTACTTACTTCACTACATATACCTGCCACAAACACAAGTCCTTACCTTACCCATGCACTCCCTTTCCACAGGATGCTCACCACTCTTCCCCTCATATACAATATCTTCTCATCCACTTTACCATGTCCACTAATAGGCTCCGCATAACAATGTCCATCTCCATCATCCATTTTCACATGACAATTCTCCAAATACCTCAAAGTTAAACACCTTATCTTCTAACAATAACAATCAAAAGCAATTGTTTACCCAAATAGAGTTCTCCTCTACCGTATCCGTCCCATTCAACACATCCCCACTACCACTGTCTCTATAAGGTTTCCCAATATCTGCAACTTCCACCTTCTTCCTTTGACTAGACCGCATCATATGTTTTTATAGCCTCCCAAAGCTGCGCCTACTACCTGCATTAGGTTTCTTCTTCAGTTGGGAAATCTCTTCACCCTGCGCTTCAATCTTGCGTGCTAAAGCTGTTTTCACCTCCTCTAACTGAGCTTCCAACCAAACTTTCAAATTCCCTCCTCCATGAGTGGTAGGCTCAAAATAGCTCTCCATTTTCCGCTACTTTCGACACGACCCTGGCGTCTTCATCTTTTTGCATTTCTTTTTCAAATTGCCCCTTTCTTCTCCACCAGAAGCCACATTATTTTCCTTCCTATAGACAACATGTCTCTCATGCTCCAGTGCCGGCGTTTTTTCCTCTAAATCAACAAATTCAATTTCTGCAAACCGTCCAAGCCACATTGACTTCTCAAACACATGTTCTCATCTAATGAGGTCATGCACGTACAAAACATTCTTATCTCGGTCTTCATCATCCCACTCTCCCCACCCATCAATGTCACCTCTAACATTGCCAAGTGGAATCACGGGTGTGACAGTTAACTGCAAACTCAAACCACTCAAGCATAAACAACTATATGGAGGTTACTTAAAAAACTAATTATTATATATTTAGTATACATACCTTAGGGTCATTCTCAACTTCTAAGACATCATTCATTGTTATCGTCGTTAGTTTAGGGATCCAACAAAAGATGCATCCATGAGTGGCTGCTCATCATACTCATTAGGTACCTTGTTCAGCAGCGAAGGGATTGACCGATATGCAAGCAACTGAAGTACAATTGGGAACACCTGCAACCGAATTGAATGTTGCTGCAATTGTAGGCAAAAAGCAGCCACAGGGTCTGGGCACTTCACATATATCATTTTCTGTGACCTCATCGTCGCAACAGTTTTCAAGAATGATTCCCAACCCCATGGGAAACTTAGAAAAGCGTCTATATCATCCAACATCCTTACGTATTTGGGGGTCGGTCGATTCACCAGGAATTTCCCTACCAGGACTCCATCGACTATAATAATCAGAGCTAGTGCGAGCTTCCTCCAGCTAGGCATATCCTTATCATTTTTAAGCAATTTGCCTAAATCTCCAAGTGTTGTATGCTTATCTCCACAAATTATCTTTTGAAACACTGGATCCTTTTTCACCTTAATCACTGGTTCACGGTCTGGGTCGTATCCTTCTGTAAACTCTCCACATGGCAAACCAGACATTTCTCTAAACTCTGTCAGTGAGAAACGCAGTGGCTGTCCACCGAAAATCATCCACAACTCGATTTCTTTTTCGTTACCAATTGCCTACTTAGCAGCGCATGTATTAGCTTGCACGATATTGGGCATCTACTTACCGGAAGATCAAGCAGTACACCCAACGGCGACTGCCTTATGGTATCAAATTCAGGCGTCCCCTCCAGAGCATCTAGGACAAATGTAAGTAGATCTTGTTTCGAGTTTAAATTTAGCCTCGAGTTTGGATACATATCCGTCGCAAAAAGTCTACCCGAAAGCCGGTTATCAGTCTCCGCAAACTTATCAGGCCCCTCTCCTACATTGCATGTCCAAAACAAAATCCAAATCATTACCATGGTAACAAGAAACAAAAAATCAACAAATGTTTGTATACAACAACGGTTACAAGTATTTCATAACTGGCGGTGAATCACTTAACCGACAAAACCACATCTCTTCAGTTACCTGAAGGCCCGCTGTCATCGGAACCTGACATAATCTTGATTGTTGGACAACCCGCTACCACCGCAACTTTCAATCGCCGGAGTTCGCCCTCACACTTCTTCGTCTAGCCGCAACAGCATCGACTCATAGTAAATCTAGGGTTTCTACTTTCACCAGTAGTAGTAAAGAGTAAAGTCCAGTCAAGCGAAGTAACTAAAAACAACTTAACCCGTCCATTTAGCTCAGGGTTATTTACGTCTTTATGCATCCAAAAAGTATACCTTCCTCCGAAAGTACTTATATTGAAAGAAAGAGTTCAGAAAGTATCTTTAGGAGTATATAACCCAATATTAAAAGTATGCTATTACAAAGTCTATTGCTACATTTGATAATAAAGTTTACAAATCTACCACACGAAAAACAAATTTGTTAGAATCTGACTTAGTATGTTGGGGTCAGGTTTCACTCCACTAAGATCAACTGAGAAATGGCTAAGTACGAGAATGGGCCTAGCTAAATGGCAAAGACACGAGCTCGGGTTCAGATACCCGACCCGTGAAGACACGAGCTTGGGTTCGGGCACCCGACTTGTGACGATTATAACTCTGCAGAAACCAACCTAAAATGTGGGCTTAATAACTCGAGCTCAAGACAATGGATTAAGCTGAAATTGGATACAAGATATTTGATTGAGTCATCTTTCATCCAAAAGAATTTTGAAGTCATTTGGATCAACAGTCAGAAAGTTACACCAATTATCGTGGAGACATATCAATCTGGTCTCCAAATAAAGCATACGCTGAATGGAAATCCGACGAGCCGAAGTCAAGATCGTCGGCCCCAAGCTGAATATGGACCCCCAACCGAAGACAAGCTCATCGGCCCCGAGCTGAAGATAGGCCCGAGCCGAACCCGAGCCAAAAAATTTACAAGTTATCACATTTTACCAAGTTGGACAGAAATGAAGTACCTGAAGTTTAGCTACGGATGGAGGATCATATCAATGTTCAATTGGATGAATAGGTGACGAACAAGATCTTTGAGTTAGCTTTCCAATGGAGCTAGAATCGTATCATCTGGAGCTGTGGTTAGCCAGATACACCCGATTTACGTAAGACATGTCAATCTGCCTTGAAGCTGAAGCAAGTCAAGAAACGAGTCCAGCACCAAACTAGGACATGGGCTTGGTAACCCAAATCATGAATGTAGGAGCTCGGTTTGGTGACACCCCGAGCCATGGAGTTTGGTTCGGAAAAATGACATCAACGGCGAGCCGAGGGCTTTGCCCCACATGACTAGTTGTGCGCCTCGAGGGAAATACATGAAATAAAAGGAAATCTCCCTTATCTTTTAGGAATTGGCCTAGCCGACTTAGACTTGTATATATACTCATGTACATCGTTTGAAAAAGGGATCCATAACTTTTTACCTAGAAAGAATACTTGTGAGTTCTCTTAAACAATCCTTGTATTCAAAGCTCTTAAACAAATCAATAAAACTCATCTTTGGATCTCTGTTCTCGTGGTTTTATTCATAGAGATTTTAGTTTCCTTTAAAAGTTCTAACAAATTTAGTTGAGTGTATTTGACTCCCACAATTTCGCACCATCTGCGGGGACAGTGAAATTTTCTTACACCAAAGGTACGAACGATCTGAGGAAGATGACCGGCGACAGAGGCAACAATGTAAACGATGCAAAAGATACCGGAGCTGACCTCTCGGGAGCATGGGAGGATCCACCGCCAGTCAATACGACGATACCAACTGATATAAGATTGGAATCCACCAAATCTTATTGATCACACGATGTCAAAGTTGACAAGCTTGTTGCGGAAGATGGGTGATGACAGAGATGGAAGTGGAGGTTTTGTTGATCGAATCCACGAGCAACACACGAACCAGAATCTTTTGTGTCTCACAAATAATCTAGAATCGCAATCATACAAGACAATGGAATCTCACCAAAGGCTTGAAATGACAAGAACACAAAAGACACTCTTTTGTAAAAGAAAACTTAACGTTTTTATTGAATAATTCAAAGATGAAGGGTCATTTACAATGAGCAATGAACTGAGCTTATATAGGCTCGAAATAAAACATCTATAAGGTCTAAAACAAGAAGCAAAGCGCAAAAAATTAAATAAGAGACTAGCCGTTGGAGAATTAATGACATAATCGGCCAAATAAGGTAAGTTGGAGTCTCCTTGTATCTTGACAGCTTGGGGAGGAAGTGATGTGTCTTTGGAACATTATGGATGATGTAGAAAGGCTTTAGAACATGCAAAAGTTGGTATAAATGTGACCGTTGTGGTTTAATGCTCCAAGGTTCCAAATAAGGCAAGTCTGGGATACTCTGGTTTAGAAAATTATTATCTTCCAAACCAAAACCGGTCTTGGCATGAATCCAATTCTCAGTGGTTCTCTGATGGATCAAGATTATAGAACAAGTCGGTTCGTACCTTAATTCCCTCTGGTTTAGTCGCAATGTTGTAATTAGTGAGCGTAGGTCCAAACTGGATAATTTTGGAGTCACGCGTTTTGCGAGTTGAATAACTCCTTCGTCCGATATCGAAATTAGCTTATTCCACTTCGAGGTGCGCTCCAGGTGAGCTGAGAATGTTTTCCAGGTGGTCTCATGTTCTGAATCGTAGTGGTTGAGCCGGAATGCATCGAACAATGGCCATAGGTATGCACTGGCTTCACTATCCGGGTAGTCTAGAATCACCCATTTTGTAAATTAGATTGTGGTTTGGTCCGACATCTTATTGACCCAATTCTTCTTCTTGGTGAATCTCTGATGAGTTAAGTTTCTGGAACAAACTTTGTTGTTGTTTAATTCCTCTTGGTTCATTCGGTAGGCTCCTTGGAAGAGACATATGTCCTGGTCGGATTGGATGGGCCTTGTGCCTTTGGTTTGATTGAGCTCCGGTTCATCTGCTGATCTGATGGCCTCATCATACCCTCACTCTTCAAAAGGATTTGTCCTCAAAACTGTAGGATCTGTACATAGATAATCCAAGTTAGTATCTAGAATTATTTGAGGGTTTAGAAGTTTACCTCGGGTTAGAGCATGTAGGTGGCTAAGGTGTAGTTGATCAGCAAAGAAGCGATGACTCCTATGTCATGTTCTGGGTTGGTAGCCTCCTTTGTGATTTCTAGACCTGTTTCAACTTCTTTTGACAAAGGCAAGTGCGCTATGCTAGCATTGGAAATTTTAAACTTCAACTCAACATTTTCTTCAACTTCCTTAAAATTTTCTTTTTCTGGTTCTAATGATGAAGTTGTTACTACTTGCTTAGTGGGACACGTCCTAGCTAAATGGCCTCTTTGGTGACACCTATAACAGATTGTATCAGCTATATTCGAAAGTTTAGAAGACTTACATTGCTCTGGTTTTTTGTGTGCTTTAAGTAATGGCTGTGAGCTTTTCCTTTGTTCTACGCTTTGTGGATTTGGAATGGGTTGCACGTCCTTGGCTCTAATGGATTGCTTAGCCTCTGTTCTATCCTTTAGAGTGTTTGGGAACACGTTCTTTGTCTCATGACAGCAAGCCTTCGTTGGCTTAACTTTTGGACTTGGCCTTGTAGCTAGAATCCGTCTCCTTGGCTCGAGATTTGCATCGATCTTCACATAGTATTGTTTGTTGGCTTCAGCATCCTTTACAAACTCTTCATACATGATCTTCTTCATGTCTTCCCAAGAATAGGCTGGTTCGTCGAATTCAATTCGCATGTAAACTTCCCTTTCCCAATGCCTAAACGCATCCTCGGTGAGAGTTTCTTCAGCATAAGTCGTCTTCTCCTCCTCGGGGACTTGGTTAGACTGAAACCAATTATCCATGTCTCTTTCCCACCTTATGTACGCTTCTGGTCCTTGGCTATGGCCTGTGAATGAGATGTATCGTGGTTCTGGTTCCTCCCATTCGAACTCTGATTCAACACCAAAGTTATCTTCGTTCCATGGTTCTTCATCAAGCGGATTAGTCTCTCCTAGACTGATTTGAGAGTCGGTTTCTTCACGCGACTTGTCCTCATAGTAAGGCTCCATGAAATGGTCTGATTCTTCTCCATGATTTGACTTTTCACGTTCTTCTTTGGTGTTTCCTTTGATTTCTTCTCCAAAATAAGCTTCAGGTGTAGAATCTTCATACCAAGGTCTGTCTTCATGGCCTTTTTCCACATAGTTGCTGTGCTCTCCCTCTCGCCATTGTTCACCTTCATGACTGATTTGGGAATCAGTTTCTTCAATCCGTGATTCTTCTTCTTCTCCGTACCAACTCTGATTGCTGGTGTCATCTCGGGTATAGTAGTCTGGTGGTTCATGATCAATTTTCTCAGGACATGGGGTGCCTCCATAGTCCTCCTCTGAATCAGACCACGTCTCCACTCCTTGTTCTTCTTCAGAACATGAGTATTGGCTGGAAGTTTCATCTTGACTCCAATCACCTTCATGGGAGTACTTGTATGAATCTCCTTCTTCTTCAGAATCATAATCCATGATTTGTACTTGTCTTTATCAAAAGAGTACTTTGTAAAAACAGAGACAAAGAGATAATCAAATCAAATTCAGGCTCAAGATATACAAATTAAAAGCAAATAATTTAGAAAAAGGAAATAAAGCTTTTTTGTTGATTTTCTGGTTTTAATATTCAAAACAATTGGAAACAAAATAAACAAAACGAATATATATTTTTTTTTTGATTTGGGACAATACAAATTCAGAAATAAAGGAAAATAACTCTTTCTTTTGGTTTTTTAAAATTTATAAAAAAAAATAAAACAAAGCAAAAGAGCAATTATTTGGGATTTTCGGAAAGAAATAGAAAATAAATTGCAAAGTAATTTTTTTTTTTTTGTAATGAAGAAAATATTCAGAAAACAAAGATAAAACAATTTTTATGGGTTTTAGATTTTTTTTTTTTTATATAAAATTCAATAAACAGAAACAAAAACAGAGAAGGACAATTTTTTTTTGTTTTTTCTTTTGTGGTTTTCGATTCACATAAAATAAAATAATAAGCAGAAAATTATGAAAGATAGAGGTTGAAGTGATACAACCTGATGGATAGGAGCTTTTAAAGCTCTGATACCAGATGATATAAGATTGGAATCCACCAAATCTTATTGATCACACGATGTCAAAGTTGACAAGCTTGTTGCGGAAGATGGGTGATGATAGAGATGGAAGTGGAGGTTTTGTTGATTGAATCCACAAGCAACACACGAACCAGAATCGTTTGGGTCTCACAAACAATCTAGAATCGCAATCATACAAGACAATGGAATCTCACCAAAGGCATGAAATGACAAGAACACAAAAGACACTCTTTTGTAAAAGAAAACTTAACGTTTTAATTGAATAATTCAAGGATGAAGGGTCATTTACAATGAGCAATGAACTGAGCTTATATAGGCTCGAAATAAAACATCTATAAGGTCTAAAAAAAGAAGCAAATCGCAAAAAATTAAATAAGAAACTAGCCGTTGGAGAATTAATGATATAATCTGCCAAATAAGGTAAGTTGGAGTCTCCTTGTATCTTGACAGCTTGGGGAGGGAGTGATGCGTCTTTGGAACATTCTGGATGATGTAGAAAGGCTTTAGAACACGTACAAGTTGGTAGAAATGTGACCGTTGTGGTTTAATACTCCAAGGTTCCAAATAAGGCAAGTCTGGGATCCTCTGGTTTAGAAAATTAATATCTTCCAAACCAAAACTGGTCTTGGCATGAATCCAATTCTCAGTGGTTCTCTGATGGATCAAGATTATAGAACAAGTCAGTTCGTACCTTAATTCCGTCTGGTTTAGTCGCAATGCTGTAATTAGTGCGCGTAGGTCCAAAGCGGATAATTTTGGAGTCACGCATTTTGCGAGTTGAATAACTCCTTCGTCCGATATCTAAATTAGCTGATTCCACTTCGAGGTGCGCTCCAGGTGAGCTGAGAATGTTTTCCAGGTGGTCTCATGTTCTGAATCGTAGTGGTTGAGCCGGAATGCATCGAACAATGGCCATAGGTCTGCACTGGCTTCACTATCGGGGTAGTCTGGAATCACCCATTTTGTAAATTAGATTGTGGTTTGGTCCGACATCTTATTGACCCAATTCTTCTTGTTGGTGAGTCTATAATGAGTTAAGTTTCTGGAACAAACTTTGTTGTTGTTTAATTCTTCTTGGTTCATTCGGTAGGCTCCTTGGAAGAGACATATGTCCTGGTCGGATTGGATGGGCCTTGTGCCTTTGGTTTGATTGAGCTCCGGTTCATCTACTGATCTGATGGCCTCATCACCAACCGAAGTACTCGCGGTGATGAAGAGGATGCTGGAGACACTGCTAAAAAAGGCGGAGGAGAAACATAAGCTGAACAGCACGATGACGAACAAGTTGGAAACTCTGGCGACGGAGAGCCGAGCTCAAAAAAACATGAGCCGGCAGTATGAGCTCTGGCCTCCATCCGATTGGGAGAGCCGCTAGACGTCTCAGGCTCCACCTGACGGCTCTCGATTTCTCAACACCTCTCAACGCACCAAGAACCCTAGGAGGATTACCGCCGCAACATCAAACCTCCGCGGTAACTAGGCAAAAAGTGGCGAACACAATCGTGGGAATACAAGGGATAAACAACGCACAAGTCAGTGATGGGTCGGCCCTAGTAATCAACCTGGTCACAGAAAACCCCGAAGAAGAACGAAACACCAAGAACGCCGAGCTCGCAGCTGCCACTCGGATCCGAGCCGATCAGAGCAGTGCTGATTCGGAGCGAGACGTAGACCTAACGGAGGAAGAAGAAAACATCCTCTGGGCCCAACAGTCATAAATCGAGGAGGTATGAAGAGCAATGGTCCGATCCCAGAAGGAAGAGATTGAGGAAATTCGAGCTTCTTTGGACCGAACTGTTGCCGAGATGCGAGACGTCTGATCCTAGATGCATAGGGCAACCAGCAAGGCGCCAGAGATTGACCGTGTGCTCGAGGAAGTACATAACACCTCGTTTACAGCTCGAATTACTAAGACAAGTGTCTCCGATCCCGGGAAGATCAAAGTTCCGGTCTACGAAGGTACAACCGATCCCAAGGAGCATATAATGGCGTTCTTCATAGCGATGGGCCGAACCAACTTTAAAGAGAACGAAAAGGATGTTGGTTACTACCTTCTATTCGTAGAACACATCAAGGGCGCAACACTTCAGTGGTTTTGTAGACTTGAGAAGAATTCCATCGATGATTTCCAACAGCTTTCCGCCGCCTTCCTGAAGCATTGCTTTATTTTCATGGATCGAGGAACCTCTGATGCCGACCTGTCGAGCTTGACCCAAGGTCCAACAGAAACTCTACGAAATTTCGTCGGAAGATTGAAGATGGTGATGTCAAAAGTCGAAGGCGTAAGCGACAAAGCCGCGCTGCTTGCACTGAAGAAGTCGTTGTGGTTTGAATAAGATTTTCGGAGGGAAAGCGCTTTGAATGCACCGATCTAAGATGCACTGCACCGAGCTGCAGACTTCATTGACTAACGAGGAGGAGATGAAAATCTTCTCTCAAAAATATGGAGGTGCAAAGATGACGAGTCGATCCTCTCAAGCTCCGAATCCTCTGCACTACAAAAAAGAAACCAAGGATCCGAGTATGATCATCATGAGGGACCCAACTTCAGAGCCACCCATAACTATCAAGTAGGAACAGACCAAGAGGCCTACTGCGACTACCGTCATTACTACGGACACTCAACCGCAAATTATCGGAGTCTTGGCACAAAACTCACAACAAAGCTAATGGCGAGAGAGCTTGGTGACACTATTAGCCTCAAAGATTTCGAACAAGGAGACAAAAAAGACCAGCCCTATCAGACTGGCCGAACTAGAGACATGGCTAAGAGAGGAAAGCCAACCGACGAGGCAGCACAACAAGATTACCGAAAAAGAATTAACATGATAATGGGAGGATCCCAATATAGCATGGATATGGTGTCCGCAATCAAGGCATTCCAGCGCAAGGTGGATGTTAGCACAAAATGGTCGGCGCCCGCCAATTAGCCAAATGACGTGATTTTGTTCGAGCAAAATGAAATAGTCGACATTGACCAGCCTCATAGCGATTCTCTCGTTATCGAGTTGTTCATAAGAGACCATGACATTGCCAGAGTGTTGATTGATACGGGAAATTCTATCGAAGTTATTTTTTGAGACACGTTAAGGCGTATGAAGATCAATCTACCTGAAATTACTGAAACGCTGAAGCCACTGATCGGTTTTTTTGAAGAAACAACGATGACACTTGGAACGATCAGGCTACCCATCCGAGCCGGAGGAGTAACGAAGATCGTAGAAATTTTGGTGGCAGATCATCCCGCGATATACAATATAATCATGGAAACTCGTTGGATACATTATATGAGAGTTTTCCTATCAACATACCACATGTGCATAAAGTTCCCGACGCCGAACGGAATCAAAACCGTTAGTGGAAATCAGAAGGAGTCCTAAATTTATGTTATGGCCGAGCATAAGCTCAGGAATCCGGTAGCAGAACTTAACGCGACTAAGTAGAAGAAAGCCAAGGTGAATCGGCAACCTGAGAAAGAACTAGCCAACTTCAATTAGCCCGGGAGTGTACGAGCTCGTTAACATAGTTGGCTTTCCAGTACCGACATCTTGGAACGCGATGCACTTAAAGAAGTACCACCACCAAAATATGTCATCAATTAACTACGGGCGGCTTGATCTCTGAAAGGGGTATGTAGGCAACCCATCTCAGTATGGGTTCAGCTGCCCCCTCTTAAAAAAGGAGGGAGTGGGTGCGTATACACATATACTCCCATTTACTGAAATGCGATCTTTCGTAAACTTTAAGTCTTATCGAAACAAACACTTTGATATACTCATCATCTCGCAAAAGCCAAGTCTTAAGGAAACAGACATCTCAATCACATCCTTTACGGCTTACTAAAGTCTTAACGAAACATACACCTCAATGACATCCTTTAAGGATTCTTTAAAGTTTTAACTAAAACAGACGACTCATTTCATCCTCGTTGTTTCTGGCCACAACAACAAACTACTACATCCTTTATGGATTTAAACTATTACATTCTTTGCGGATTAAAAGCGCGCTATATAAATACATATGTTCATTATCGGAACGGATACGTTTATGGAAACGCATCCGTAAACCGAAATGCACATCTAAACCCAACAAACAGATCGTTGGTCACGAGATTTCACAAACGAAATACTATACTTATATCATCTAAGTATGAGATACTTAAATTCGTTTTACGAAACCCAAAACGTATCGATGGTCGCAACATCTCGGAAACATAACACTAAATGTATATCGTTAGTGTGAGAAACTTAAACATGTTTCGTCTAATCCAAGATATCACACGTTTCTTAACATGCTGGTCTTTAACATCTCAAAAGCATAGTACTAAACGTATATCATTTAGTATGAGATACATAAACATGTTTTATGGAAATGGACATGTAAGTCGAAACTACATCGCAGGCCCTAAAACCAAAGTAAACAGTCAAAACCCAGCAATCACTCGCTCTTTAGCACGCTGGTCTTTAACAACCAAAATCAAGTATACATCGCTTCATGGCACACTGGTACTTAGCCACTTTGCACAGATTTGAGAGTTACCCTAACACGCTTCGGCTAAACTATTCTTAGCTCGTTACGACCATGAGTTTGGAGTAAGGGCATCAAGTACAACGACACCCAAATCGAAATGAGGTGAATACTCTTTCAATTTTTTGCAAGGTTTCCCTTGGAACTTGGCCTTTGAAAATTCTCACGAAGCAACAAGATAGTTTTGGTGCGTCGCCTCGTCATGATAATCTGGGTCCCAGCATCTCGGCAAAATGCCTCGTCACATTTTCCTTGACAAACCACCATTTTCTGGGAAAAATGCCTCGTCAAGTACTCTTACGACAAAACAGTTCGGTGATCTAGGCAACAAACAGCTCGGCATCCCATCCTACTCAACGACTCGACAATGTGATCAAAGAAATGGTTCGGCAAGTTGTAAACGCCAATTTTATCTCGGCACATTGATCTCAGTAATCACTACTTTCACCTCGGCAATATCATCAATAATACTACCGAGCTGGGGAGCTAACTGTTGGGGTCAGGTTTTACCCCACTGAGATCAGTAAAAAAATTGCTAAGTATGAGAATGTGCCTAGCTAAATGGGAAAGACACGAGCTCGTGTTCGGATACCTGACCCGTGAAGACACGAGCTTGGGTTCGGGCACCCGACTTGTGACAGTTGGAACTCGGCAGAAATGGAGCCGAAATGTGGACTTAGTAACACGAGCTCAAGAGATTGGATTGAGCTGAAATTTAGATACAAGATAGATGATTAAGTCAGCTTTCATCCAAAAGAGGTTTGAAGTTATTTCAATCAACAGTCAGAAAGTTACACCAATTATCGTGGAGACATATCAATCTGGTCTGCAAATGAAGCATGCGCATAATGGAAATCCGACGAACCGAAGACAAGCTCGTCGGCCCCAAGCTGAATATGGGCCCCCAGACAAAGACATGCTCGTCGGCCCCGAGCTGAAGATAGGCCCGAGCCGAACCCGAGCCAAAAAATTTACAACTGATCACATTTTACCGAGTTGGACAGAACTAAAGCACCTGAAGTTTAGCTACGGACGGAGGCTCATATCAACTTGGAATTGGATGAAAATTGATGACAAACAAGATCTTTGAGTTAGCTTGCCAATGGAGCTAGAATCGTATCATCTGAAGCTGTGGTCAGTAAGATACACCCGATTTATTGAAGACATATCAATCTACCTTGAAGCTGAAGCAAGTCTAGAGACGAGTCCAGCACTGGACAAGAACATGGGCTGGGTAACCCAACTCATGAATGTAGGAGCTAGGTTCGGTGACACCCCGAGCCATGGAGTTTGGTTCGGAAAAATGACATTAAGGGTGAGCCGAAGGCTTTGGCCCACGTGACGAGCCGTGGGCTCGAGACACTTCACCGACGAACTATTATCCTCGATGGGCCGAGGCGATGAATCAAGACAAACCAAGCCCTGGGCCTCAACTCATCCCAACGATGAGCCAAAAATGGGCCAAGATGACGAGCCGACAAAGGAGGCCCGCAAGACACAATCGACTTGCAAAAAGGGAAATACACGAAAGAAAAGAAAATGTCCCTTATCGTTTAGGAATTGGCCTAACCGACTTAGACTTGTATATATACTCATGTATATTCTTTGAAAAAGAGATCCACAACTTTTTACCTAGCAAGAATACTTGTGATTTCTCTTAAACAATCCTTGTATTCGAATCTCTTAAACAAATCAATAAAACTCATCTTTGGATCTATGTTCTTGTAGTTTTATTCATAGAGATTTTAGTTTCCTTTAAAAGTTCTAAAAAATTTAGTTGTGCGGGTTTCGACTCCCACACTTATCGCGATAGTTTATTTGATCAAGGTATATATAGTGGTAAACGTAATTTGTCGCAAAATATTTTTTGGCAGACTTATTTTGCATTCAACTATTTCATCGAATATCTTTCATGATTAAGTTTCTGCAAAATATTTAAGCAAAAATTTACTAAACTAGTAATGATTTCTTAAATCTATATATAAATCTTAAATTGTAAATCTATGCATAAACAACGTATAAATTATACAAATGTAGATTAACGGAAAAGGATGAAAAATGCAGTAAAAAAAAAAAGTTACACAAAGAATCATGCAACAAAATAAAGTGGTGAAGAGCGGTGGAAGACAGAGACTCGGTGGAGAGAAATTTGCAACGCAGATACTCAGAGACGATGGACGGTGATCACGGGTAGGTTTTGCGGTTCTATGAAAAATGAGAGAGCGAGAAAACGTGAGAGAGAGAAATAAGATAAGAAAAACAAAATTTATTAATTATATTTTTGTTTTAAAAAAAAAGTTTTAGAGGTCATCGGAATTCCGAGCTTAGCCACTATGGATGAGGTGTTTGCGAATCACCGTCTTAGAGGTCATCGGGTGGAATACCTAAACACAATCGAAGAAGCCATAGACAGAGCAAAGCTTGAAAGGACATTGGGGGACAATAACTCGTATTGGAAACAATCGGAAAACACTTTCAAGCAGCGTTTTGTGACGAAGCACACTTGGAACCTAATTCGGACAGCAACACCCATGAAAAATTGGTATAAGGGACTGTGGTTTACTCATGCAACTCCTAATTACTAATTCCTAGTATGGTTGGCTATTAAAAATCGATTAACTATCGGAGATAGAATGCGGACCTGGAATCAGGGACAACAAGTTGATTGCATCCTCTGTGGGAATGCAGAGGAAACTCGAAACCATATTTTTTTTTGAGTGTAGATTCTCTGGAGAAATATGGAAGAATCTTTTGGCAAAGCTTATCGGATCCGATTTCACTACCAATTGGGGCCTGCTCATTAACCACCTCACCTCCAATCGGCGCAAGTACTCCTTGTTCCTTCTACGGTACGCATTCCAATCAACTGTGTATCATCTATGGTTATAAAGAATTCGAAGACGCCATGGAGAAACAGCTTTATCCACACAGTCTCTCATCAAGCAAATTGAAAAAACCATCAAAAATCACATCAACTCAGTTCGTAATGTCGGGGTTCACGAGTACATGAAAACCATGGAGTTGTGGCTTTCTTCTCGATAATCACCACTAGCACTCTGGTTTTGTATACACGCTCTGTTCTCTATTCTTAGAAACACCACCACTTCTATTTTTCATAATCCATATGCATTTACGGTAAACATGTTTTGATTTGAATAACAATTTTACATTCAATTAAAAAAAAAAAAAAAGTTTTAATGATATTTTCGTAGTTATGAAATTTAAAAAAGAGTTTTATGTGTTTTTCTAAAATATTGTTTATTTGAGTAAACTTTATTTTGAGATATTTGAAGTAATTTGCCATTACATAATCCGATCATATAATAATAACGACGATAGAAATTCCCTGCAACCCTTCTAATTTTAAATGACAGTTTGATCTAAACTAATGTTTAACAAAAACAAAAACAATTTTTATTTTGGTGACAGATGCACAACAATTAATCTATTGACGAAAAAAAAGCATTTTAGACACACAAAAATTCCACGAACCTGTCTACGTTGAACCGTGTAAGGCCGAATAATTCTTAATTTAAATATTACTACATACAAAGTTTAAGACTACCACGTCGATAATGTGCCCCCACGAAACTATCTTTATATAACCTCTCATTTTCGACTCATCTAAATCCATCGACAAACACTTATCTTCCACAGCGAAAACAACAGATAACAGGGGGGAAAATGGCGGTTTTTGCAACCAAACAGCCTATGTTGTTGTCTCTCTTCCTTGCCGTTGGCTTCTTTGTGGTGGCTGCATCCGCCGGAAGCTTCTATGAGAGCTTTGATATCACTTGGGGAGATGGTCGTGCCAACATATACGAGAACGGACAGCTGCTCACTTGCACTCTTGACAAGATCTCCGGCTCGGGTTTTCAATCCAAGAAGGAGTACTTGTTCGGTAAGATTGACATGAAGCTCAAGCTCGTCACTGGAAACTCCGCTGGCACAGTCACCGCCTACTATGTAATGAATCTCCTTGTGAATTTGATTGATTTGGAATGAGTTCTTTTCATCTCAAAACCAATCGGTGTAAATTAAGCTAACTCCTAATATTATATATGTTGTCCCAGCTTTCGTCGAAAGGCGCAACATGGGACGAGATTGACTTCGAGTTCTTGGGAAATGTCACGGGTCACCCTTACACTATCCATACCAATGTGTTCACCGGAGGTAAAGGCGACCGTGAGATGCAGTTCCATCTCTGGTTTGATCCCACATTAGATTTCCACACCTACACCGTCCACTGGAACCCTGTTAACATCATGTGAGTAATTAGTCTTTCAGGAAATTCTACATTGATAAGAAATTAAAATATAATATATTGTATAAAAAGATGTTCTAATTCATTCATTTTGATTTAAAGTTTATAAACTCTGACATGTATAATCCGATATTATTCTCCTTTCTATTGTTATGTTCTTTTTAATAAGCAGATAAATCCTAGACAGCAAACTGTACAAAATCTGGCTTTTTTGTACATTTAAAACGTCGACTATCATTTGATATGTTTCTGGTCATTAATGTTGGTTTCTTGTGTCCAAAGCTTCCTTGTGGATGGGATCCCTATTCGGGTGTTCAAGAACAACGAGAAAAGTGGGGTTGCTTACCCTAAGAGCCAACCGATGAAGATATACTCAAGCCTTTGGGAAGCTGATGACTGGGCGACACAAGGCGGTCGCGTGAAGATCGACTGGAGCAACGCACCATTCAGCGCATCTTACAAGAGCTTCAACGACCAAAGCTCATGCAGCAGGACATCGAACTTGACATGGGTGACTTGCGACGGAAACAACAACTCGTGGATGTGGACGTCTCTCAATTCCCATCAGTACGGACAGATGAAGTGGGTGCAAGACGAATTCATGATCTACAACTATTGTACCGATTTTAAGAGGTTCCCTCAGGGTCTCCCCAAAGAGTGTCACCTTGGCTGATCTTACTATGAGATTTTTCGAGCAATTTCGTCAATACCTGTTATTATTTTTCTTCGTTTTATTTTCATTCTTGTGATGTTGCTTTGAATTTTTTCTTTCTCTCTTTTGATGTCTCTGAAATACGATAATACAATACGTTATCTTGCTGAGAAAATGAAAAACTTGCACTCGATGATAAATTCTATCTCACAATGCGGTGAGATAGTTTTTTGTTTTGCGTGCGATGTAAGCAACGCCAATGTGAAAACACGACCACACAAGATTTTTCTGATTTGGCAACCTGATGCGTATAGCAGAAAGCGTAAGGAGTAAAATGAAATGAGACGATAACATGACAGTTTTTGCACTAGATTAATGAATGTTTGGACTGCGAAGGTTTCTGAAATCAGTCTGAAGATAATAGAAGTAACCGGATAGATAGGAAGATACGGGATCACCATAACTCGTAAAGCCGAAGCACTGGAGCTGATAAAGAAACCTGCTGAGCTAGCACCACACTTGGATAAAGTTTTCACCACCAAGTCATAAAGACGCTCAAAACCACTACCAATGACTCTCCAAAAATCAAAGGTTAAAGGTAGAATATCTAAACAAATCCAAGGAGTCACAAAGACACTCCAAATACTCAAAACAATTTTCAGATTTTTATTGATGAATAATAACCTCATTACACAGAGAAATTATAATGAATTTCGTCCATAATGACTAGCCAACATAGGAAAACGAAAATTATATTCTAATAAGCACAGGAAAATAGAAATTAAGATTAAAATGAATGCAGTCTTGACCATGGACGAAAACCACTCGTCAAATGCTTGTTTTAGGCTGAGAAATACTCTAATAAGCTTTTCGATAAAAGCCAACCCGTGAAGTTGAAGTCCACGTTTTAGATGTTTGGTTGAGCCCAAAACAACATTGTAATAGCCATCCCAGTTTTATTATCTTTTCCTTGTTTTGCTTAATTGGGTTGCACATCTGCCTATCCAGCAACTCTTCATCCTCAAAGTAAGGAGAAAGATCCCCAACATTGAAAGTAGCTTAAACTCCATCATCACCTAAAAATTCAAGTTTATAAGCATTTCACAATACTTCTCAAGTGCCTTATAAGGACCTTCTGATCTCGGCATGAGCTTTGACTTGCACTTCCTAGAAACCTCTCTTTTCTCAAATGCAACCAGGCCAGATCACCTGGTTCAAAAGACTTAGCACATCGATTCTTGTTGGCTTTCTTCTTATACTTTTGATTCGCCTTTTCTATCTCAGCTCTAACATTCTCAGTAGGTTTTTCATAGCATTAACATGCTCTGATGCTTTATAGTTTGACTTGAAACTCACAAGGTAACAGAATCAGATCAATAGGAGTAAGAGGATTCAAACCATACACTACCTTGAAAGGTGAACATTTTGTAGTGTAACGTCTTGATCTATTGTAAGCAAATTCTGCCTGAGCCAACTTCAGATCCCATTCTTTCAAATTCTTCTTAATCAAACCCGTCAGAAGAGTAGTGCAAGTTCTATTTGTTACCTCAGTTTGACCATCAATTTGTGGATGACAAGAAATACTAAAGAGAAGCTTATTACCAAGTAATCTCCACAAAGTCTTCCAAAAATAGCTCAGAAGCTTTGAATCTCGATCATAAACAATGGTCTTCGGAACTCCATGAAGATGTGCAACCTCATTAAAATACAAATAAGCAACCTGACTTGCATCATCTATCTTGTGGCAAGGTAAAAAATTTACCATTTTGCTGAACCGATCAACCACAACCATGATATAATATTTTTCTCTCTGAGTTCTTGGTACTGCCACAATGAAATTCATGCTCACATCATCCCCAGACTGTACAGGAATATGCAAAAGAGTATAAAGTCCAGGTTGGAAATGACTTTTCATCCTCTGACAAGTTGCACACCTCTCGACAATAGTATGATCATCTTCTACCATCTTCAGCCAAAAGAAATGCTCATACAGCATGTCCAAAATGACCAGATAAACCACCACCATCTACTTCATGAATCTGTAACTTTTTTATAGAACTCTTTGGTACACATAGCTTATTTCATTTGACAAGAAACGCATCTTGCAGCTCGTACTGATTTGAAACTCCCTTCTTGCACTCATAAGTCATTTCATCATAAGAACTGTCGCTTTTGGTCCATGTGCTCCATGAACTTCTCCCACGGCCTCGGCCTCTTCCTCGACTAAACCCAAGGGCGTCAATTTGATAGTTACGAGCTCCTCGAAAGCCTCCCTCGTGCTGGACGTAGCCGGAACCTTGGTTGTTCCACTTATTGTTTGAAGAATTTGAAACCTGGGGAGGTTGGCTTACTGGTTTTGCATTTCCATACTTCTCGGTTAGGATCTTCATCTCTTCCTCTTCGGTTATGAAATATGTATCTCGGTGCATTGCGTCATGTATCATCGTGGGAAATATGCATCTCGGTGCATTGCGTCAGAATTAAACCAAAGTGCTCGCTTTAAGGCTAGCAGAGCTGCTTTGTCGCTCAAGCCTTCTACTCTGGACATGACCACTTTGAATCTTCGGACGAAACTTCGCAGTGTTTTGTTCTGCCCCTGGGCTAAAGTCCACAGGTCGGCATATGAAGTCCCAGGATCCATGAATATGGAGTAATGCTTTAGGAATGTTGCAGATAGCTGGTTGTAGTTATCGATTGAGTTCCTCTCGAACCTGGAAAACCACTGGAGTGTCGGGCCTTTGAGGTGATCCACAAAAAAGAGGCATTGTCCGGAATCTCTTTCACTTTCTATGAAGTTAGACCGACCCGTGGCTATGACAAAAGCTGTTAGATGCTCCTTTGGGTCAGTTTTTCCTTACTTTCATCTTCCCTGGGTCGGGAATTCTCACACTGGTGATCCGCGCCGTGAATAGGGTGTTCTGTACTTCTTCTAGTACGCGATCTATTTCGGGCACCTTGCTAGTTGCTCTATGCATCATGGATCGGACAGCCTTTATATCTGCGGCTGCTTGGTCCATATCTGCTCGCATCACGGCCATCTTCTCCCTCTGGGCTCGGATCCCTGCTCTTCGTTCTCCGTCGATCCGAGCTACCTCAGCCCAGAGGACGTTATCTTCCTCTTCAGTCAATTCTTGATCATGTTTTACGATGGATTCGCGCCCCTCGGTTTTGTTTTGGCAAACTACCGGGAGCTCGGGGTCATCGCGGCTCTCTGCATTGCGCTTTACTTGATTCTCCTCCTCCAGATTGACTATTAGAGCTGGCTCATTCTTCGTCGGTGAGTCACCTGCTCCTTGTGCTTCGGAGGTCAGATTTGCTGAGTTTTGATGGAGGGGTTGTCTTCCACGGGTTCTCGGTACGTTGAGAGGGGTCGAGAAATCTAGGGCTGTCGGGTTAAGGCGTCTGACGCCGCATCCAATTGGGTTTGAGCCCCTACTTCTGGTTCAGGTCTCCGTTGACAGGGCTTCCAACTTTTCTGTCACCGTGCTGTTCAGCTTATCCTGCTCGTCAGCCTTTTTCAGAAGCTTCTCCAACATGTTCTTCATCTTCGTGAGCGTTGCCGAAGCCTCCTTGGTGTTTTTTGGTCAGTTCGTCTGATCCTCCACGCCGGTGTTCCTGTTGACAGCAGCATATCTGTCTCTGCCGTTAGTCATCTTCTCTGGATCGTTCGTACGGTGGTTCTTTTTAGTAAGAAAATTTCACTCTAGACAAATGGCGCCAAATTGTGGGAGTTGATACCGACACAACTAAATTTGTTAAGGACTTTTAAGGGATCTGAAACTTCTGAGATTAAACCACCAAAGCACAAAGATCCAAAGATGGTTTTTTATTAAAGTTGTTTAGAAAGTTGCCGAGCGTGCCTGCTTGCCAAGCTTGCTGGCTCGCCATCTTTGCTAAGCTTGCCGGCTCGCCGTCTTTGCTAAGCTTGCCGGCTCGCCTGTATTATGGAGCTTGCAGACTTGCCAAGCTCGTCAAAGTGTTGCCGAGTTCGCCATTGTTTTGTCGAGCTCGCCGGCTCGTCATTTTGGCTAAGCTCGCCGGCTCGCCTGTATCCTTGAGCTCGCCGGCTAGCCGAGCTCGTCAATGTGTTGCCGAGTTCGCCGCTATTTTGTCGAGCTCGCCTGCTTGCCGAGCTCGCCGGCTCACCGTTTTTGCTAAGCTCGCCTGCTCGCCTACATCATTGAGCTTGTCAGCTAGCAGAGCTCGTCAATGTGTTGCCGAGCTCACCGTTGTTTTGTCGAGCTTGCTTGCTTGCCGAGCTCACCGGCTCGCCGTTTTTGCTAAGCCCACCGGCTCGCCATTTTTGCTAAGCCCGCCGGCTCGCCTGTATCGTTGAGCTCGACGGCTCGCCTGTATCGTTGAGCTCGCCGGCTCGCCCAGTTTAGGCACTGAGTCATTTTCATACATTGATCTCATTAGGGTGAAATCTGAACCCAATAGTTAGCCCTCAGCTTGGTAGTGTTAGTTATAATAATGCCGAGGTGAGAGCAGTCAATGATGAGATTAATGTTCCGGTCGTACAAAAGTGATATGTTGCCGAGCTCGTCTTGTAAAAGTTGGCGAGTTTGAGCTTGAACGATTGTGTTAAGGCGAGTTTACCATGCCGAGCTTGGTAGCCTTTGTTTTTGCCGAGCTTATTCATTCCAGCTAGGCAACCGTTGTCGACCTCGTGCTGCCGAGCCCAAACCATTCAATATTACCGATCGCAAGTGTTGCTGGGTTTATTTTGTTTTGAAATCTGGCTTACCCAACTCTGGGGACTTCGGTAATAGTTTTTCTGCCTTTTCTTCAAAAATGCTAGAAGCGGCCGAACTCGCTTCGTCGGCTCGGGTTTTCTATGTTTACGATTTCCAGCTCGGCAATCTCATGGACTTGGTAAAAAAATTTCGCTCCGTTTTTTTTTTTTTTGGGAAGTGTAATCATTTTTTGCCGATTACCGAGGTGAGATGATGTTAGCATGTGCCTATATATATCCGAGTTTTGTGGGATTCTCTTCATAACCTCATTCTCCCAAAAACTGTTCAAAAAGGTTAACCTCTTTTCTCTATTCTCTCTCTTTTTAAGTTAAGTTTCAGGTTGTTTGTTTTTATTTATTTCACCACGCCGCCGAGCTCCCACGGCCGACCCCCACGTACTCCGAGAATTCCTTCGAAGATTTCAGTTGATCTTCGAACCCCTTTGATTTTTCCGGCGAAATTGTTTGAAGATTCAAGCGAATCTTCAAATTTTTCTTAAGATCCTTCTTTCGCTGAGGTTGATTGGTGATTCGCCGAATTCTATATTTTTTTATCGAGCTCCACAATCAAGCTTGAGAAGATCTCGCCGAGCCGAGAGATATTGCCGAACTCGATCGTGGAGAGTTGATGCCGAGCTCAAGGGGATTTCGTCGACCTCGAGTTTTAGGGATTTCGCCGAGCTCGATTGAAGCTTTTGCGAGTTGATTTTGCCAAGCTCTATTCAAGCTTTTGCGAGTTGATTTTGCCGAGCTCGATTCAAGCTTTTGCGAGTTGATTTGCCGAGCTTGATTTTGATATTTGTCATGGCTTCTGAGAGTTTTGTGCTTGTCGCCGAGCCGGCTACTTCCGATGTTGTCTCGAGCTCATGGGCCCATTCCCGAGCCGAGGTCGATTCTATGGGGATTTCTATGAAACTGAATGACTCGGAAGACTCAGTGATTGGCCCTTTGCATCTTGGGATGAAGATTTTTTATTCTCCTGATTCTGATGCTGGAAATGCGGTGGATCCAATTAACTTCGACTTTCCTTCTTTGATAGATGAAGCTTTCGACGAGGAGGAAAATCCATTTGTCGTGAAGATCGAGCCGAATGACTGGAGGTTGGTCTTGCCGAGGCGAGGCAAAAAAGGGAGCTCGTGTTTGGACTTCGGAAGCATCAAACTCCAAGGAAGAAACCTAAAAAGATAATTTCCGATCCGCCCGGCTCGACTTTGTCGACTCTCAAGTCCTTAGAAGATTTAAGACAAAAGTTCCACATATCTGAAGAAGTTGAATTCGTGCTTCCATCTTCGTCCTGTCGTGCTGACGATCCCCACCTGACCATTTTACATTGTACGAAGCTTATTTTAATCTGTGCTTCATGTGGTTTCCGATCCCTGGCGTCATCCTTTGCTTCTTATGGAAGTATTGATTGTCCTCGGCTCATATTATGCCTCGAGGGGTTCGTCATATCATTGGGATTTTTATTCGTAGCTACGAATGCGACGAGGAGCTAGCGTCTATCATCTGATGAACTTCTTAGCTTTTCGGAGGACTGGTCCAAAAGATAAATTTCTCTACTACGCATCCAACAGGGTACACCAAAACATTATTTCTGGATTCCCTAGCAAGGATAGACAGTGGGCGGACTATTTCATTTTTGTGCTGATTTCTGATGCGTTGGTGGATGGCGAATGCATTTTGAAGATTAAGACGAGCTGGAAAAAATGGGTAGCCGATCCCGTAGCTTGCTCAGAGCTATTGCCTCGTTTTTTTTTTATTTGTTTTTTTTATAAAACATTTTTTTAACTTCTCTCCGTTCTTTTTGCAGTGTCGAATCCTCTCCCAAAGTGTTCCGCTGACGTTGTCGAGCTCCGAGTGATCCTCGCAGCCCGAAAGTGCAATTGGGAAAAAGATTTTTTGTCTGAAAGAGTCGAAAAAGCCCGAGCTCGCTTTGCTGGAAATTCTGTTAACACTTCATCTTCTTTTTCCTTAGAAGACATTTCATCTATAATGGGAAGACCAACATGGCGTGACAAACAGGTTGCCCTAGCCAAAGCTGCTGCTGAGGCGGACAGACGGACCGGAGAGACAGATGGAGTCCAGGATCCGAATCCGATTGCCAGGACTAGTGTTTCGGCTGAAATAAGCTTGAAGGCTAATCCTCCCGAACTTGCCACTATTCGTGCGAGCTCAAAGGAGGTTGTTTGCGCTGTTCGACCCCAGACCTCAACTGTGGTTAAGCGTAAAGAGAAAGAAGTGCCGAGCCAGAAACGTGTTTCTTCAGTCACGGGAAAGGTTATTGCCGAGGAGAAAGCTCCTAAGAAACAAAGACGCGCCCATCCTTGTCGCATAGTTTCTGAGCCGACAGCTTCTGCCAGCTTCGCAGGTCCTCCAGTCGTATCCGAAGAATTTTACAACGATGCTTCAACATCAGCCCTCCTTTTTTCTAAAGTCAACTATCCACGAACCTCTTTTCCTCCACCAGATACTCTACTTCAAGACAGAGCTTACTCTGAAATGGCCATGCGGGGAGTCAAGGTTAGCATTTGGCCTAGTTTGTCAGGCTGCGTTTGTTTCTTTTTTACAAAATTCTTAGACTCCCTCTCCCCCCTTTTTTTTTAACAATTTCTGGCTCACATCAACAAGATGACTCTTGACTACGAGTCGGATGCGAGACAGGACAAACTCCGCGTTAAAGATGCCAGGAAAAAAGCCCTAGATCTTCAAGCCGAGCTCAGCAAAGCAAACAGTAGCCATTATGCCGAGCTGGAGCGAGCTGCCAAAATAGTGAGTGGCTTTAAATCCGAAAAAGAGCTGTTTGAGAATAAGTGCGCAGAGGCGGAAAACCGAAACATGATTTTGGAATCGGCCAAGGCTCGTCGTGACGCCAAGATTGCCGAGTTGACGAGGTAATTGGAGATAGCGAACGAGCTACAAGAGACCAAGATACAACAGGCCGTAATGGAGGCAAAGCATAAAATAATGGAGAAGCTTCAAGAAAGGATTTCCCGAGCCCGCAAGAAGATTGAGAAGATTGATAGCCAACTGAAAGAGGATATGCTCGATCTTGCGCAAATCGAGGCTAATCTTCAACTTATCGATCTTCTTCAGAAGAACGAGGTGCCGTCTCTTGATGCCGAGGTGGCGAATCTATCCGAACAGAAAGGTGGTTTAGAGGGTGCCTATGAAGTCTTTGCAAAGCTCATGACTGATCTAAAGAGAGATTTGCGTGTCTCGCCTGCACCGTCTGATATCTTCCTAGAGCTCAATCTCGATGAACAGAGGTACACCGGGTATCTCCGAGCTAGAGACAAGGATGGACTTGGGAGCGGAGTCTCCCGTGAATAAGAAGTCTCCCGATGTTGCCGAACCCAATCTAAAAAGGTCCCCCGAGCTTCTCCCAGAAGAAAAAATCGAGTCTCCAAAGACAACAGGCGAACCGTCTGTTCAGGAAGGGATAGCTGATCCTTCTGCTGAAGAGGTTGCTGATGAGACTGCTCGGGAGGTGATCGAGAAGATTGTGGAGGAGGCCGTTGAGATTGGAGAGGATGCCGAAAAGACTAACTCCTAGCTAATTTTGTAATTAGGCCCCTTTTTCTTCATTTTCAGCACACCCCCCCTTTTTTTAAAAGTCTTTTGTTGCTTTTGATTTTAACTTAAGATATCGGTGCCTAGACGGCTTTATCTACTTTTTGGAACTTATGATTTTTGCTCTATATCAAGGGATGACGTCCGTCTTGATGTGAGATGACTAGTGAAGTTGCGGTTCTTTGGATATTATTTTTCCCATGCACGAGTTTGTTTTATTATGTACTGGGTCACTAAGGCACTACGAAGTACTTTGATTTTGTAGAAATGCTTTGTTTATTTTTAGGTTTAGTTCGTAGGCAGCTTTATCTGAAGCGCGAGCGTTCTGAAGGCTATGTTTGCCTAAAATGATTTGGAATTTTTCATACTTAGATGATATCCGTTTAGTGTTTTGTTTAAGAGTCATTGCGACCAACGATTTTCTTGTTGGGTTTATGATGATCATTTCGGTTTACGGATATGTTACCATAAATATATCCGCTCCGAAAACGAACATGTATGTTTCGACCAACGATTTGTTTGTTGGGTTTTGTGGAGGCCAAAACCCTCACAACTAATTTTTGTTGGGACTTTTAAGGGAACGAAAACTTCTAAGTATTGATTGCAGAAAAAGATCCAAAGATGGTTTTTATTGCTGATGAAAGCCTTTAGAATACAAGATTTGTCTGTATGAAGTCCATTGCTCTCTCTCAATTTTTTGTGTCCCCCTTCTTTCGAATGCTCTCTCTTTCTTTTATAGGCTTCCGATCCAACCGTCTCAATGAGGATACCGAAAATTTCCCCTTTTCTTTGGAGGTCCATTATTTCCTTTCCCTCCTCGGATTTGAAATCTTCCTTTTCCTTTTGACCGACTTCAGTAAACACGATGTACTTGGTTACTCCAAAACTCGCCTCGGCCCACATTGCTTTGCGATGAATGCCTCGGCCCATTGCGATTTTACTTCAGCCCATAGAGAGGCAATTGCCTCGGCATTTGGTCATTGACTCGGCACGTGCTGTTGGCTGACTCGGTGAATGCTGTCATTGGCCTTGGCGCGTGCTGTTAGCTGCCTCGGAGAATATTGTCGTTGGCCTTGGCGCGTGTTGTTAGCTGCCTCGGCAAATGCTGTTGTTTGCCTCGGCATGTGATGTTAACTGTTGAGATTTCCCATTGTGGAAACTGACCCCAACAGGTTTGAGATGATCATTTCGGTTTAAGGATATGTTACCGTAAACATATCCGCTCCGATAATGACCATAAATTTATATAGCGCGCTTTTAATCTGCTTAGGATGTAATGATTAGATCCAAAATGGATGTAAGAGTTCATTGCTGTGGCCAGCAACAATGAGGATGAAAAGAGATGTTTGCTCGATTGCGGTGTTTAAATGATTCGCGAAGGATGTTACGTGATGTCTGTTTAGTTAACTCGCAGAAGATGTACCGTAAAACTTTGCTTTGATAGTGATATCGCTCAAATTTAAATCCCTAGAGCTACTCTCTCAAATTAAGAGATCGATGCAGTACTTAGGGGTCGAATCCACAAGGACTCAAGAACCTCACAATAGACTTTTTCGTTTCGAATTCAGCTAAGCGAGTATGGAATAAATTAAATAACAATGCAAATAATAATTAAAACGGTTTGTTTATCAGATGTGAAAGCATCAGGTCCAGGGAATTTCTCAGGAAATCAAGTAATGAAGATCAATTAATTGGTTAAGATCGAATTACGAACAAGGTCCAGAACTCAAATCACTAATGTAAAATAAACCAACTTTCGTTGCGAGAATTAACTATGTTTAAAACTTAAGAAAAAAATTCCTTTGCGAACCCTAAAGTCTAAACAAGCATTAAGCACAGGTTTGATTTGTTCACAAATTATCTAATCCAAATTTCTTTGCAATTATCTAATTTGCTCACTCTAGGTTTTGATCAGATTATAAATCACACTGTCGTGCCAATTTAACAACCTAAGATCGAGATTCTAGGTGATCAATCCAGAACTAGCTTTAAGTGCAACCTAGGTGAAGAACTATTGAGTTTGAATCCTAACCAATAAATCAATACATCATTCCATGAAATCCCTAATGAGAATCCCTAAACCTAACAAGGGATCTACTCACACATATCAATTGAAATCAAAGACATGAATAAGATAGATATCATAGAAATCAGAAAAGAGAGATAGAAACAGGGGTTCGAAATCTTCTCTCAAAGTAGTCCAAAGTATCATATCAACCTCAAGCTCTAAATCTCTCCAAGTTCTTCCTTAAAGCCAAGAGTAAAATCAAAGAAAAGTGAAAAGTCCCCCCTCTGAGTAATCGTGCCTCCCAAAACTTAAAAACCCTAAAAATATAGCCTAAACACAATTTGGGCTTCTTTTGTAAATATATGAAACTTCAGGACAAAGTTGCAAATCTCCAAAAATATTGGTTTCACGTGGAGTTGTAAAAATCGGGCTGTGTCGACCGACGCACATGGCTATGTTGGTCGACACACATGAACTTGAAAAGCACCAACTTCGATTTCTCAGCTACAATGCTCCATAATTGCTCCATAATGTCTAAATGATCCCAAATTGTGTGTAAACCTGTAAAAGATTCGAAAAGGACTCGAAAGACACATTAAAAACTCGATTATATACATATATCATGGCTTTAAAACCCATAAAAACCATGATATATCAACTCCCCCAGACTTAGCTTTTGCTTGCCCTCAAGCAAACAGAGAACTGAGTAAAAGGAAGAAGTTTGAAAATACGGAAACTCACCTTCTTTCGGAGCATCACATTGACCAACCACCATGTAATCCACATGCAACAAAAACCAATCCAAATCGAACCACCATGTACTTCACCGTAGACATTCGCAGCTTTCTCGATTCAACCCACAATTTCGCAACATAGTCCATAAGCCCTTCATCGCTGGGTCTCATCTCTGATTTCAATGCCAAGAACTTTCGAGACTCATTCCCGTATAATACTATGACAAAGCAACCATAAACACTTGGTACTCTTTCTCTCCCCCAGACTTTTTATTTTCTCATTCTCTTTTATTTTTTTATTATTTTTTTTTTTATAATTCAAAGGTTTAGGCGAATAATGGCATCACGGGAAATTTTCCTAACCTCGCTTCCAACCTTTGCGTGATCATCTCTTTCAAAGTAAAATAATCGGGTCATGGGAAATTTTCCTACCCCTTTACTCAAAAGAAAATCATCTCATCTTTATATATTTATTACTTAGAACAAGGGAGAGGAGTACCATTTATTTTTACACAGGTTGTCTTTTGTCAAGTATGAACGAGGAGTCAAACCCTATGAACATCAATCACATTGATGAGGTAAAAGGAACAATCAGAAATTAGCTCAGGCTTTAGTGGGTTTCTGTTGGACAACCTTTGGTTTTTTCATTAGTCGGATCAGAACTGATTCTGCAACAATGGTCACTTAGATGAAATAATCAACACAACAAACCAAGAGAAAGATCATAGTTTCCAACAAATTTTTGACACAATAAAACGACAAACTGACTCTAAGAAAATAAAAGATGCTGTCAGTAATCACCTCCCCCAGACTTGAACAACACTGTCCCCAGTGTTATTGAAGTATAGGCTCGGTTTAAAATGATAAGAAATTGAGAAAATAAAAAATAAAAATAAAAATAAAAATAAAAAGACAGGAATCTTACCTGTGTCGACCGACACACAGCCTGGTGTCGGGCGACACCAAGCTTAAATCGACAGGGCTGTCCTGAATAGGTGGTCGTGTCGACCGATACAGGCAAGTGTGTCGGTCGACACAGAGACTCATGGAAACCAACTTTTCGAATTTTCCTATACATGACACAAAAACACCAAAATCCAAAATAAAAGTAAAACAAGACTCTGAAATTTATATTTACACACTTACCGGCGGGTTGCCTCCTACTAAGCGCTTATTTTAAGTCACGAGCTTGACTTGGATGCCATTTAGGCATGAGGTGGATCTGCGAGGGGCACTGTGTCTCCCTCATCCCTTGAGAACCTTGCATGTGATGGCTTTGGATGGTCCTCCTTTGCAGCTAGTATTCTTCCTCCAGACTTCAAAGGGACAACATCAGGAAAGAGTTTCATAGTATTCTGCAGCATCTCTTGGACAACTACCTCTTCTCTCTCCCTCAACTCTAATGGGATGATAATTCTGAACTTGGAGAAAGGTTTGGAGCTCCCTTTGCATCTCACTTTGGGGTTAGTCAGGTCTCCATCACATCTCAGAGAGATTAGAGTCGAATGTGGAGCACACGGGATCTTTTTGCACTTGGAATTTGCTGGTTTGTTGACTTCATGATGTGCAAGGGAAAGAGTCACCTTGAGGACGTTTTAGACCTTCTTCGTGTCATCTCCAGGGTCTAAACTCGGCTTTTCTCCATCATTGACTGTCATACAATAAGTCTCTTTGACATGAACTGCAGGGTAGAAGACATCCTTGATGACCTTGGAGAAAGAGATTCACTGCTTAGGATAATCCACAATCGCACCCACAGTTGCAAGGAAGGATGCACCAAGAATTAATGGTTTATTGTTGTCGTTTTTCATCTCCATAATGTGAAAATCTGCATGAACAAGACAATCTCCTACTTGAAGCATCAGGTCAGAATGAAGCTTTTTGGAGTTGTAGAAGATGCGTCTGCAAGCTCAATAGATACATTTGGAGGTTGTAGATCCAAAATCCATAGCTTTTTTACAACAGCCTGGGACATGACATTCACATTAGCTCCTGTGTCACAGAGAGAATCCTTTAATTCCATGCCTTTGATTGAGCATGGAACAACGAACTTTCCTAGATTCACTAACTTAGGTAACTTCCTCAATGATGGTTGAGCATGTTTCCCTTTTGCCTCTAGTGCTTTGTCACAGTCATGGTTAATAGCCAATGGGTATGGTACCTTGGGTTTGTAGACGCGTTCCAAGTTTGTTTCAGGTTGATTTCTTGGAAATGGAACCCTAGGCTTGTAGACTCGTTCCATTGAAATTTTTGGCTTCTCGAAAATTGGTGTCACAGCTAGCACCTTGTGTCGACCGACACCAGGGGTTGTGTCGATCGACACAGGGACCTTGCTTTTGTCCTTAGTCAAAATTCCAGATGCATTGATTTTCTGTGGGTGCTCGTGTCGACCGACACCAGAGGTGTGTCGACCGACACCAGAGGTGTGTCGACCAACACGGGTTAATTTTGGTACGTCTTTAGGGGGTGTCGACCGAGCTCGATTTTGGGTCGTCTGGGCTCGATTTTTGCATGTCTTCAGGTTGTGTCGACCGACACACTCCACCTGTATCGACCGACACAGGCGAATTATCTGCAAAATCTTCTTCAATTTCTTCTAGCTCCATGAGTTTGTTAGCACTTAGACCCCTTTCTAGCACTGGATTGAGCTCCTTACCACTTCTAAACATGATTGATACTTCGGATTAGTGTCTGTCTTTCCAGGAAGGACTCCATCTTGTCTTCTCACAAACTCAGCAGTCTGCGCAACTTGAGTATCTAGCTTCTTGACATAAGTGCTCAAAGCTTGGAACTTACCATTCAAATCAGTGTACATGGCATCGATCTTCCCATTAAAGTCAACTGTGATCTTCTGCTGTCCCTCTAGTATCTGCTCAAGCATAGATTTCATCTCACTTTGCTCAGTTGGTGCAGGAGGTGTTTGGTAAGATGAAGATCCATAAGTCCTGCTGAAATTGTTGTTGCTCTGGAAAGGCTCCTGATACTGAGGCTTAGAGTCATACCCAGACGAGTTCTGATTACCCGTAAAGGTACTCTCCTGACCATAACCATTGTAACCACCTCGGCTTTGTTGATTTCCAAATCCGTGACTCTAAAAACCAGTCCCACCTATGTAGTTGACATCTCTTCAATTTCTTCTTCGGGCTCGAAAGTCTCAACCTCTGTAGTAAACTGAACCGACTTCTTGTTTACCAAAATGCTGTGAACTGAATCCAACTTGTTCTTCAACTCAGCAATATGTTTGCCATCAATGTTTCCAGCTTGCTTTTGTCTCTCGAAATCAGCATTCTTGGTGCTATTGCTAGACGCCAAGTTCTCAATCAACACATATTCTTCTTCGGGGGACCTCGTGTTGATGTTCCCATTACTCGCTGTTGGGGTCAGTTTTCGCCCCATCAAGATCAACTGCTGAAAATACTAAGTATGGAGAAAAAGCCTAGGCGACGAGCCAAATATTAAAAGACGAGCCAATGGCCTATGGAGACATTATGAAGTTTCATAGGAAGGTTCAAAGCGGTGATGTCAAAAGTCAAAGACGTGAGTGACAAGGCCGCTGTGCTCGCTTTAAAAAAGGGCTCTGTGGTACAAATCCGAATTCCGAAAAGAGATTGCTCTGAATACACCACTATCAATCCAGGACGCACTGCACCGAGCCTCGGATTTCATAGTCAACGAAGAAGAGATGAAGGTTTTGTCTCAGAAATATGGAGTCGCCAAAGTGACGAACCGTTCCTTCCAAACTCCGAACCAACCGCCTCATAAGAAGAGTATTCAAGGAAACAGATATGTACACCACGAGAAACCCAATTTTGGAGGAGCCCACAACTACCAGGTGGGAACAGGCCGAGGCAAAACACCATGGAACACCTGGACACGATGTCAAAGTTCGTACGACGAAAAAGCTTACTGCGAGTACCATCACATGCACGGTCATTCAACTGCCAACTGCCGAACCTTGGGAATGAAGCTTGCGGCGAAGCTGGTAGCCGGAGAACTCGGTAATGCAGTTAGCCTGAAGGACTTCGAGCAAGAAGTCGAAAAGGATCAGCCGAACCAGAGAAATCAAAATGATGATACTCCCAAGCGAGGAAGGCGAGATGATGAGGTGACACAGTCAGGTTCTCGAAGAAGAATAATGGGAGGATAACAATATTGTTCGGACACGGTGTCATCAATCAAAGCATTTCAGCGGCGAGCCGATTCAAGTGTCAACTGGTCAGTACCTTCCAAACTTCCCAACGACGTCATCACGTTCGAAGAAAGGGAAACCACCGGCATCGACCGACCACATAATGACCCCCTCGTGATAGAATTAATCATCGACGATTGCGACATTGCCCGAGTTCTGATAGACACGGGAAGCTCTGTAGATGTGATCTTCCGGGAAACTCTCAGAAGGATGAATATTGACCTATCCAATATCACGGCCGCGCCGAAGCCTTTAACTGGATTCTCGGGAGAAACAACCATGACCCTTGGAACAATAAAACTTCCTGTCCGAGCTAAAGATGTAACCAGGATAGTGGAATTTTCGGTTGCAGACCATCCTGCGATCTACAATGTCATTATTGGTACACCCTGGATAAACTCCATGCGAGCCGTACCATCCACCTATCACCTCTGCATCAAATTTCCGACCCCCAGAGGAATCAAAACAATTTGGGGAAACTAAAAAGAGTCCCGCATTTGTTTCCTAGCCGAGCATAAACTCAGGAACCCCGTCATGGAAGCCACCACCAAGAGAAAGAAGATGAAGACTGATAGGAAACCCGAGAAGGAATTGGCAAAACTCTTATAGTAATTACAGATTGCGGAGGATCGTGAGAGGAAGAACAAACCCACCTGCGATCCCGTTATTTCAGTAAACATCGATGACGATCACCCAGAACGCTGCGTTGATATAGGGTCCGAGCTGGAAGATCTGGTAAGGGGAGAGCTGATTTCTTTCCTTAAAAAGAACATAAACACCTTCGCATGGGAGGCAGAAGACATGCCCGGCATCAACATCAACGTGACATGCCACGAGCTAAACGTGGACCCAACCTTTAAACCAGTCAAACAGAAAAGGAGAAAACTCGGACCAGAGAGAGCACAAGCAGTGAATGACGAGGTGGAAAGGTTACTACGCGCGGGATCAATAATCGAAGCAAATACTCTGATTGGCTCGCTAACCCAGTAGTGGTGAAGAAGAAGAATGGGAAGTGGCATGTATGCGTGGATTTCACCGACCTGAACAAAGCCTGCCCAAAAGATAGCTTTCCAGTACCACATATTGATCGATTGGTGGAAGCAACAGCAAGCAACAAACTCCTTTCGTTCATGGATGCTTTCTCCGGATACAACCAAATTCTAATGAACCCAGACGATCAAGAGAAGATGGCGTTCATCACAGACCGCGGGATATATTGCTACAAAGTGATGCCATTCGGTCTCAAAAATGCCGGAGCAACTTACCAGCGATTAGTGAACCGAATGTTCGCTGGCCAACTGGGAAAGACGATGGAGGTATACATAGATGACATGCTGGTGAATTCTTTAGAAGAAAAGGATCACGTAGCTCACCTTGAAGAATGTTTCGAACAACTAAATCTACATAAAAGGAAACTGAACCCAACCAAGTGCAGATTCGCAGTCACGTCCAGAGAGTTCCTTGGATATCTGGTCACCCACCGTGGAATTGAAGCCAACCCGAAGCAGATTGACGCGCTCATACAAATGGTGTCGCCGAATACAAAGCGTGAAGTCCAGAGGCTAACAGGACGGGTAGCCGCATTGAATCATTTCATATCTCGGTCAACTAATAAGTGTCTGCCTTTCTACGATACACTACGTGGGAACAAGAAGCTGGAATGGACAGAAAAATGCGAGCAGGTGTTTCAACAACTGAAAGAATACCTAGCTAGCCCTCTAGTACTTACGAAACCGGTGGAAGGCGAGCCACTTTTTCTATACACGGCCGTTTCGGCCACGGCAGTGAGTGGTGTACTCATCAGGGAAGAGCGCAGCGAGCAGAAGCCTATTTTCTATGTCAGCCAAACTCTCACCGACGCTGAAACCCGGTATCCACAGTTGGAGAAGCTGGCATTGTCTGTGATAATGTCCACTCGAAAACTGAGACATACTTCCAGTCACATTCGATTGTGGTTTTGACTACCTTCCCACTGCGGTCCGTCTTGCATAGCCCTAGCCAGTCTGGGAGATTGGCAAAGTGGGCAATAGAGCTGAGCGAATACGACATCGAGTATCGAAGCAGAACCTGCGCAAAGTCTCAAGTCCTTGCCGACTTTCTGATAGAACTCCCAGAAGAAGTGATAGAAGAGCCGGCTCCGAGCCCAATATGGAAGCTCCACGCGGATGGATCATCATCAAAACAAGGATCCGGAGTAGGAATACGGTTCACCACTCCAACAGGCGAAATCGTCGAACAGTCATTCCGCATGGGTTTTCGCGCATCCAATAAAGAAGCAGAGTACGAAGCTTTGATTGCTGGAATGAGACTTTCTCTTGGACTCAAGGTTTCGCACATCCAAGCCTACTGTGATTCGTAGCTGGTGGTCAACCAAGTCAGCGGCGAGTATACGGCCAGAGACGACCAAATGGAAGTTTATCTGAAGGTCGTCAAAGAAATGGCTGCACGGTTTGAAGAGTTCACATTAACACGGATACCACGCGAGGAAAACACTTCAGCAGACGCACTAGCAGCACTCGCATCTACCTCCGATCCGGATTTGAAAAGGATAATCCCAGTGGAATTCATCAAAACCCAAGTATCAACCCCTATGACACCGTGAATGCAGTCACCCGCTCCCAAACAGCAGCCCAATCCGAAGGTGCATCCGGAAGCACCGGCACCACCACTATGGAGGAAGACCAAAACACGGCACCCTCAGCAGAAGATAAGGCAATTGAGATAGATGAAGAGCCTAACACAGATCCTCCAGCCGAAGGTGAAGCAGTGGAGATGGAGGAAGATCCACGACCAACGGAAGCAGATTACGGATGTGACAAAGAGTGGATGGGAGCAATCCGAGTGTATATCATGGATGGCGAGGTACCATCAGATAAGTGGGCTGCTCGAAAAATCAGAGCTCAAGCTGCTCGTTACGTTATATTAGACGGAAACGTTTTCAAGTGGAGATTCTCAGGTCCACTGATGGCCTGTGTTGAAGGCACCAAAGCTAGAGATATCATGGCAGAAGTTTACAGCGGTTCGTGTGGCAACCACTCCGGCGGAAGAGCATTGGCAATCAAGATCAAGCGTCATGGTTATTACTGGCCGACTATGGTGAAGGACTACGAGAAGTTCTCAGCTAGGTGCGAAAAATGCCAACGACATGCCCCAATGATTCACCAACCCACGAAGTTGCTGTGCTCAATCTCAGCACCCTACCCCTTCATGCGCTGGTCAATGGATATAGTCGGACCCCTACACAAATCCAAGCAAAAGAGATTTCTGTTAGTCTTGACGGATTACTTCTCCAAAATGGGTCGAGGCAGACTCTTACGCCAACATAAAGGACGCCCAGGTCTAGCACTTCGTTTGGAAAAACATCTTATGCTGACTTGGGGTTCCATACGAAATTATCACAGACATCGGCTCACAGTTTATCTCTACAAGGTTTGAAGCTTTATGTGAAAAATGGAAGATACGACTCAGCAAGTCTACACCACGCTATCCACAAGGGAATGGGCAAGCAGAAGCAGTGAACAAGACTATCCTGGACGGTCTGAAAAAATGCCTTGATGCAAAGAATGGACGCTGGGCAGATGAACTCGAAGGAGTATTATGGTCACACCGAAGCACCCCACGGCGAGCCACCGGTGAAACACCTTTCACCCTTGTTTACGGTGCAGAATGTGTCATCCCAGCCGAAGTCCAATTTCCTGGAGTCCGCCGCAGACTTCTTTCAGGGTAGGAAGGACTAAATCACCTTATGTTGCTCAACGAGTTAGACTTGGTTAATGAACAGAGAGATCAAGCGCTGGTTCGGATTCAAAATTACCAACAGGCGGCAGCTAAGTATTACAACACCAACGTTAGAAGTCGCAAGTTCAAAGAAGGTGATCTGGTTCTCCGCAAAGTTTTTCAGAACACAGCCGAAACAAACGCTGGAAAACTAGGAGCAAACTGGGAAGGACCCTACAAAATAACCAAGACAGTTCGACCAGGAGTATACGAGCTCTCAAACATGTCTGATGATCCGATACCGAAATCTTGGAACGCAATGCACCTAAAGAGGTATTACTACTAAGTCACTTCACATGAACTACGGGACGACTTGATCCCTGAAAAAGGTACGTAGGCAGCTCGTCTTCGGACGGGTTCAGTTGTCCCCCTCCTTAAAAAAGGGGGGAGTGGGTATGTATACATGTATACTTCCACATCTCGCATCACTCTTCAAAGGTAATAACTTCAAACTTCTTCAGACACAACTTTACATCCTCCATGGATAATCTGTCACCTCGTTTGTTGCTGGCCATAACAGACGAACAACTACATCCTTTACAGATTTTAACCACTATCTCTATACGGGATAGGGTTCTCAACACCCTCTTACGGGTATAAAAGCGCGCTATACAAATTCCGATTGGGTATATCCTAATCTAATATCTGAAAGGTATATCCTGAATGATATTCTTACAAGTTTATCTTTGAGAGGGACCCTTAAGTCGAATACTCGCAAGTCTTAAAACTCAAAGCAAACTCTAAAACCTAGTAAACACCTCTTGGTACACTGGTCGTAAACATCTCCAAAACGTAATGCTAACCCACCAGTTAGTATGAGATTTTTAAAACTTGTTTCGTTGTCAAAACAGGAATATAAGTCGGAACACCGCAAGCCCTAAACCGACAAACAAAGCACTCAACCAAGAACAACCATACTTTTCTAAACAAGGGTGGCTCGCAGCATATCACATCAAAAATACAAACGAGAACATATATAGATATTTCCAGCAAAGGATAAAAGAGGTCATGCCAACGAACAACTAACATTACAAAGACTTAGCAATTAACATACAAAAGAGGTGGATAAAGCCATCCAGGCGCTTGTCTTAAACAAAAATATACCGAACAAAAGAAAAGAATTAAGTTAAAGAAACATTGAGAAAGATCATTCCAGAGGATTCAGCTCGGAGGGTTCCTCAGCAGCGAGATCGGCAATTCCAGGCGTACCAACATTCGAGCATGAAAAATCTGCAACACCAGCGTTCACCGCCGCATTCTCCACTGGTTTGCTCCCTAAGAGAGTGCCTGTAGAATCTGAGGAAACAGGTGAAAACATCAGATCTTTTTCTTTTGCTGCCTTCAGCTCGTCGATGCTTTTCTCGATCTTGGCGAGCCGCTCTTGAAATTTCTCTGATACCTCTCGCCTCGCAGCCTTCTGGGCCTTTTTAATGTTGGCCTCGTGCAGAGCCTTAACAGCATTGAGCTGCCTCTTAAGAGATTCAATTTCGGCAGCTTTCTTCTACTTAGAGCGATCCAACCTCATAGCTAAGTCGCCGGTCTTGTTCCATTCATCCTTGAGGTATGCTTTCTCTTTCTCAAGAGCTTCAATTCGAGCTGAAGCTGTGGCTAGCTCGGTGGCATGAGTACTCTCCAGCTCGGCGACTCTGTTCTTCAAGAAGGTCGCATCTTTTTGGGCATCTTCAATCCGGCGCCTATCCTTCCTCACATCTTTCTCAAAAGCAGCGACAATCTTGTTAATACACACGACGAACTGATCATAAGAACGAATAGTCAGCTCTCTGGGTTTGTTACTTGACAAAAAATTCAATCTAGAAACGTACCTTGGTGCCTCGGAGCGACATATCAGTATACAGGTCGTCCTGAGTTAGAACATCAACAGGCGGCAGTCTATCACCCGAGCAGCGAACCTGCGAGAAGAGAGTTGCTGAAGCTTCCCCGTCATTACAGATTGGCTCAGATCTGTCATGTCTAAATGACGCTAGTGTTGGCTCGGCAGGAGTTGGATCGGCAGGTTTTTGGCGTTTTCTTTTTTCTTTGGCTTTGGTTTTTTCTGCATCAGGCTCGGCGGCAGCACGTTTCTTTTTGCCATCATTGTGTTGAGACAAAACCGAGCTAGAAGGCCTGATAATTGGAACAAGAGGCGAAGCCATTTCCCTAGCCTCGGCTTCGAGAGTTGGGGGCTCGGGGAGAATTTGATGTTCTGTTCCAGCTTTGACCTCACCAACCTTCTGGGAAATGTGGGAGAATTTGCCGAACTGCAGAAACAAAGAAAAAGGAAGCAGCGGTCAGTTTGCTTCGAAAAAAAACCCAAACAAAAAAATAGGCTTCCTGAAAATCTACGGCTCGCCCACCAATAGTTCCCCATTCAGTTTTAGCATGGCAGACATATTTGGCTTCTACCGTAGCGTCATTAAGGGGAACAAAGAAAAGTAGCTCCCCCAGTCGCTATCTTTGCTTCGAAAGCCTTCGATAATTTTTCTCTGTTTCTTGTTAGAGATATAGTAGGCTCGGGAGTTTTTTGATCTTCCGGAATTTAAGAAACTGCCGAAGATGGGAAACGCGAATGGTCAGGTCACACTCATAACTCCGAACTAGGATCCCAACTAAATGACACATTCCCCGAGGAGTAATTTGGCTTGGCACTAACCCATGTTTGGACAAGAAGCGGATGATCAGTCCAGGAATTGGAAACCAAAGCAGGCTTTGGTAGAAGAAACTCTCATAAAGGGAAAAACACCCAGACGGTGGAGTTTCAGCTCGGTCTGTAGAGGTAGGAACAATCAAATCAACATCCTCCGAAATATTGAATCGATGTCTCAATGCTTCCAAGGATTCAGCTGTGCACAAAGACGAACCATGCGGGCCAGGTCGCCTCTTAGGAATTTTCCTCTTAGGCTTTCGCCTCGTCGATGTGCTAGCCTGGAAGCTCGCAAACAGTCTCTCCAATCGCACCTTTTCCAGCTCGTCAATAACGTATTTTGTTGGCTCGGCTTTGAATTATTCGAGAGCTCTCTGAATCAACACTGCCTCGGTATCTGCCTCGGCGTTAAGACTTTCATTAACCAGAGGTGGAGCGACAAACTGCAGCTGACCCAATGGAGGACTAGGTTTGACCAGCTCGGAAACCTGAGGAGATAAAACCATTTTGCAACCCAGCAATGAAGCAGAGTTGGCCGAACCATTAGAATCCTCCAGCTCGGCGATATGAGACATTGAGGATTTTGGCTCGGAATTAAAGTGATACTTAGTAGGAAATTGAAGAAATCTTGGCTCGGATACACACTTGATTCAAGGAATTTCGGCTCGGAGATAGAGAAGATCAAAACAGCAACGCGACCCGGATGATGATGGATCGGAAAATTCGAGTACCTGCCGCAGGAGCTTGAAGATGGTTCGGATAATGCAAGGTATCGCCGGAAGAATTTGAAGATGGATCGAGAAATACGAGGAGCCACCGAGCCGCGCTTGAAGATGGGTCGGAAAATTCAAAGTGGCGGCGGCGGAAGAGAAGAATTGATAAAAACCTAGCCGAAACTTGAAAATAAAAAGAGAGAAAAGAGGAGAGAGAAGAGAGCTACCTGTTTTTTCGGAAATGAGAAGAAGTGAGTTATGAGGAGTGAGACTGGAATCTGAATATAAAAGCGCATGGAAGCACAGCGCGTGACGCCACGCGGCCTCGGGAACATGCAAAAAAAGTATGCAGTTCCCAATAAAGTTATAATCATGATGAGAGATACTCCAAGCCAACATTATCGCCGAGCCAAAGATGAATCAAACTTATTGGGACGGTTCGGCAGCATATCAGAAAAAGATGGCTCGGCGAAATGGCAGTCTAAGCAATACAGCAAGACGATGAGCCAAATAGCTCGGTAATACAAGTGATAAGTTGGCTCGACAGCATGACAAAGGTGTCGGTTCGGCAAAATGACAACTTGAATTAATATCACGAGCCAAAGTGGCTCGGTAATCCAAAGAACGTTGATCTCGATCCTAACTCTTCACCTCGTCACTATTACCAATAATACTGCCGAGCTGGGGGGCTAACTGTTGGGGTCAGTTTTTGCCCCATCAAGATCAACTTCTCAAAATAGTAAGTATGGAGAAAAAGCCTAGGCGACGAGCCAAATATTAGAAGATGAGCCAAACTTGGCTCGGCAACAAGGGAAGAAGAAGACGAGCCAAGCTTGGCTCGGCAACAAAGGAAAGTAAGCGACGAGCCAAACTTGGCTCGGCGACAAAGGAAAGTAAGCGACGAGCCAAACTTGGCTCGGCAGCAGGAAGAGGTAGTGACGAGCCAACATCTTGGCTAGGCAGTGGAAGAAGCAAGAGACGAGCCAAAATCTTGGCTAGGCAGTAGAAGAAGCAAGAGAGGAGCCAAAATCTTGGCTAGGCAGTAGAAGAAGCAAGAGACGAGCCAAAATCTTGGCTAGGCAGTAGAAGGAGCAAGAGACGAGCCAAAATCTTGGCTAGGCAGTAGAAGAAGCAAGAGACGAGCCAAAATCTATTTTCCATCAATGTTTCCAGCTTGATTTTGTCTCTCGAAATCAGCATTCTTGGTGCTATTGCTAGACACCAAGTTCTCAATCAACACATAAGCTTCTTCGGGGGACCTCGTGTTGAAGTTCCCATTACTCGCAGAGTCAACAGCCATCTGATATCTCCAATCCACGCCTCTGAAGAAAATACCTAGCAACTGAACCTCATTGAAACCGTGATGTGGGCAATCTCGTTGGGAAGCTCTGAATCGCACCCATGCAGCCTTGAATGCTTCAGTCGTTCTCTGCGTGAACAGAGAGATGTTATTCCTTAGATCCTTTGATCTCGCATCATCATAGAAGTTATGCAAAAATACCTTCTTGGTATCTTCCCAATTGGTAAGAGATCCTATTGGCAACTACTTCAACCAATAAGCTGCTTCACCACTAAGCGAGTGTGGGAAAAGCTTACAAAAGAGATAGTCATAGCTGACTCCATTATGCTTCATGCTAGTCACCAAGTCCTCGAACCTCTCAATATGGTCCATAGGATGTTCATGAGTCAATCCATGGAAAGGATGCTGACCAACCAGTGTGTAGTAGGACGGTTTCAACTCAAAATCATTCCTAGCAAAGGTAGGAAGTCTGATCGTAGACCTATTCGCATAAAACTCATCAGTTCTGTTGTAATCTCCAAGTGTCCTTACTCTCACAGCTTGCGCATGTGCTTGCGCGTTCTCAATAGCAACAGGCACGATGGGGTTTCCATCTCCATCCAATCTTTGGCCTTGCTCGTTGCAAACATGACCCTCTTGATCCCTGATAACACCAGCTTCATCCTGACGTAAAATCACAGGATTAACCATCTCCACTGGCTTCTTTGCTTTTTTGTTCGTTCGTTCTAACCTCACAAGCTCCTGATTCGGAAGAAACAAAACTGACTGTCCTTGTTGCTCCTGGTAACACGACTAGGCATACACCTGAAACACAAGACAAAAAGATAGAACGATGTGAGTAAAACTTAAAATAAAAACTCAGTCTAAATTCTACACTTAAATCTATCAAAAACTCAAAAGAGTCCCCAGCAACGGCGCCAAAATTTGATATCGCTCAAATTTAAATCCCTAGAGCTACTCTCTCAAATTAAGAGATCATTGCAGTACTTAGGGGTCGAATCCACAAGGACTCTACAACCTCACGATAGACTTTTCGTTTTGAATTCAGCTAAGCGAGTATGGAATAAATTAAATAACAATGCAAATAATAATTAAAATGGTTTGTTTATCTGATGGGAAAACGTCAGGTTCAGGGAATTTCTCAGGAAATCAAGTAATGAAGATCAATTAATTGGTTAAGATCGAATTACGAACAAGTTCCAGAACTCAAATCACTAATGTAAAATAAACCAACTTTCGTTGCGAGAATTAACTATGTTTAAAACCTAAGAAACCAAATTCCTTTGCGAATCCTAAAGTCTAAACAAGTATTAAGCGCAGGTTTGATTTGTTCACAAATTATCTAATCCAAATTTCTTTGCAATTATCTAATTTGCTCACTCTAGGTTTTGATCAGATTATAAATCACACTGTCGTGCCAATTTACCAACCTAAGATCGAGATTCTAGGTGATCAATCCAGAACTAGCTTTAAGTGCAACCTAGGTGAAGAACTAGTGAGTTTGAATCCTAACCAATAAATCAATACATCATTCCATGAAATCCCTAATGAGAATCCCTAAACCTAACAAGGGATCTACTCACACATATCAATTGAAATCAAAGACATGAATAAGATAGATATCATAGAAATTAGAAAAGAGAGATAGAAACAGGGGTTCGAAATCTTCTCTCAAAGTAGTCCAAAGTATCAGATCAGTCCCAAGCTCTAAATCTCTCCAAGTTCTTCCTTAAAGCCAAGAGTAAAATCAAAGAAAAGTGAAAAGTCCCCCCTCTGAGTAATCGTGCCTCCCAAAACTTAAAAACCCTATAATATAGTCTAAACACGATTTGGGCTTCTTTTGTAAATATATGAAACTTCAAGGCAAAGTTGCAAATCTCCAAAAATATTGGTTTCACGTAAAGTTGAAAAAATTGGGCTGTGTCGACCGACGCACATGGCTGTGTGAGTCGACACACATGAACTTGAAAAGCACCAACTTCGATTTCTCAGCTACAATGCTCCATAATTGCTCCATAATGTCCAAATGATCCCAAATTATGTGTAAACCTGTAAAAGACTCGAAAAGGACTCGAAAGACACATAAAAGACTCGATTATATACATATATGGCTTTAAAACCCATAAAAACTATGATATATCAGATAGCTCGTAAAATTTGTTACAAAGATGGGAGTATACGAGTATACATACCTCACTCCCCCCCCTTTTTAGGAGGGGGGCAGCTGAACCCATCCAAAGATGAGCTGCCTACGTACCCTTTGCAGGGATCAAGTCACCCCGTAGTTCATGTAAATTTAATCACTGATAGTACTTTTTTAAGTGCCTTGCCTTCCATGATCGTGGTATTGGGATGCCTGCCATGTTGGCGAGTTTGTAGACTCCAGGCCGAACTACCTTAGTGATTTTGTAAGGTCCTTCCCTGTTGGCTCCGAGTTTGCCGGCATTTTGCTCCGCCGTATTTTGGAAAACTTCTCGCATTACCGAGTCCCCTTCATGGAACCCTACGATTTTTGACATTGGAGTTATAGTATCTTGCCGCAGCGTTCTGATAGTTAGTGACCCAGATTAATGCTTGGTCCCACCTTTCATTAACTAGGTCGAGTTCGTCAAGCATTAAGAGATGGTTAAGTCCCTCTTCCTCTGGGAGAAGTCTGCGCCGAATTCCAGGAGAATATATTTCTGGTGGAATTACACATTCCGTTCCGTATACGAGCGAATGGAGTTTCTCCTGTTGCTCATCGTGGTGTTGTTCGATGAGACCATAACACGCCTTCCAGTTCGTCGGCCCACCGTCTCAAGACATTTTTTAGACCATCAAAGATTGTCTTGTTTATCGCTTCTGCCTTGCCATTTCCTTGCGGATATCTGGGGGTGGATTTGCTAAGTCGAATTTTCCATTTGTCGCAAAAGACTTCAAATCTTGTAGAGATGAACTGCGAACCATTATCGGTAACGATCTCGTATGGGACTCAATGTCGGCCTAAGATATTTTTTCATACGAAATTCTCGACTTGTGCATCCTTTATACTGGCGTAAGACTCTGCCTCGACCCACTTGGAAAAGTAATATGTCAAGACGAGTAAGAACCGTTTCTGTTTCGAAGGATGCAAAGGTCCCACAATGTCCATGGACCACCGCATGAATGGATAGGGTGATGATATGGAGGAAAGTACTTCGGTCGGCTGATGAATCATTGGTACATGACGCTGGCACTTTTCGCATCTAGCAGAGAACTTCTCGCAGTCTTTTATCATAGTTGGCCAATAATAACCATGTCGTTTTATCTTTATTGCCAAGGCTCGTCCTCCAGAGTGATTACCACATGAACCACTATGGACCTCCTCCATGATATGTCTTGCCTCCTTGTCTTCAACGCAAGTGAGTAATGGTCCTGAGAATCTCCATTTGAAAACGTTCCCATCGAGCAGGATATAACGAGCTACTTGCGCCCGAATCTTATGAGCTGCCCACTTGTCAGCAGGCAGGGCGCCATCGAATATATATCCTCGGATGTCATCCAGCCATTTTTTATCACAGCCGTATTTTACTCCCCGTGGATCCTCTTCCATTTCAACTGCTCCAATTTCGGGAGGAGGGTTGACGTCGACTGATAGTGGTATGGAGTCCTCTTCCATGGTTGTTCCTTCTTCTCCAATTGGGGGAAAGCTTGCGAGATCGTCCTCCTCATTTATTGTGTCCGTTTGTGTTTGGGATTGGAATCCTTCGTCTCCTGTAGCTGATTTGTCTTGAATCGTTAAATCATTATATATGATTTCTTGCATTTCAACGTCGTTCTCTCTGATGTCTGTTGCATTGATTCTCTCTTTTGCTTTTCTGGCGGCTTGAGATCGAGTAATTATGCTCACTGCTTCTGGAAGAGTGATACTTGGGTGTTCGATAAATTCCACCAGGATAATTCGCTTTAAGTCTGGATCAGAGGTTGATGCGAGAGCTGCCAGTGCATCAGCCAAGCATTTTCTCCTCATGGAATACGCGTTAGCATGAACTTTCTAAACTGAGCAGCCAAATCCTTGACGATCTTTAGATATGCTTCCATGCGGTCATCTTTAGCTGCGTATTCCCGCTGAATTTGTTTGCGACCAGCTGTGAATCGTAAAACACGTGAATGCAATCGATCTTAAGTCCTTGTGCAAGCTTCATTCCAGTGATCAGGGCTTCGTCCTCTGCTTCATTGTTGGAGGCACGAAATCCAAGGCAGAATGATTGTTCGAGTACTTCACCTGTTGGCGATGTCAAACGTATCCCAACTCCTGAGCAACTTTTGGAAGATGAACCGTCGACATGGAGTTGCCAAATTGAATTCGGATTTTCTTCAGTGATGCTTTTGTCCGGAAGTTCTATCAAAACATCAGCCAGCACTTGTGACTTTGCACAATTTGGCCAACCTTCCGGATTGACTTGGGCTGTGCAAAACGGATCGGAGGGGGAAAGTGCTTAGTACTAAGATAGAGTGTGATTGAAAGTACGACCTTAGTTTCCTGGCGGACATGACAACTGATAACGCCAGTTTCTCCATTTGCAGGTATCTTCTCGCCACATCGGTGAGAGTCTTGCTGATGTAGAAAATTGGCTTCTGCTCTCCTCGTTCTTCTCAAATGAGCACTCCGCTTACTGCTGTGGTCGAGATTGCGGTGTACAAGAAGAGGGCTCTCCCTCGACTAGTTTTGCAAGCACTGGCGGATTAGCAAGGTACTTCTTCAACTGCTGAAAAGCCTCTTCGCACTTATCTGTCCATTCGAACTTTTTATTTCCTCGTAAAGTATTGTAGAAGGGTAAACACTTGTCGGTAGATCACGCAGTGGCGGTTGAGCGCAGCTACCCTTCCAGTCAATCTTTGCACTTCACATTTCATTTTTGGTGAAGCCATCTGGATAAACGCGTCAATCTGCTTGCGGTTTGCTTCGATACCTCCATGAGTAACTAAGTAACCAAGAAATTCTCCCGATGTGACTGTGAATCTACACTTCGTCGGGTTCAGCTTCATGTTGTGTAAGTTAAGCCGACCACAACATTCTTCCAAATGTGTCACGTGATCCTTTTCTTCTAGTGACTTAACCAGCATATCCTATATGTAGACTTCCATCGTCCTCCCGAGTTAATTAGCAAACATTTTGTTAACTAAACGTTGATATGTGGCTCCAGCGTTCTTGAGACCGAAAGGCATCACCTTGTAGCAATATATTCCGCGATCAATAATGAATGCTGTCTTTTCTCGATCACCGGGGTTCATCAGGATTTGATTGTATCCGGAGAAAGCATCCATGAATGACAAGACTTTGTTTCCTGCTCTCGCCTCGATCAGTCGGTCTATATGTGGAAGTGGGAAGCTATCTTTTGGGCATGCTTTGTTGAGATCAGTGAAATCTACACACACTCGCCACTACCCGTTCTTCTTCTTCACGACTACTGGATTGGCTAGCCAATCCGGGTAATTTACTTCTGTGATTGATCCAACTTGCAAGAGTCTTTCGACTTCGTCGTTCACTACTTTTGCTCTTTCTGGCCTGAGTTTCCGTGTCTTCTGTTTTACTGGTTTGAAAGTTGGATCGATGTTCAGCTCATGATTGGCTATACTAATATCAATTCCGGACATATCAATTCAATCACGAGAGGATCGTCATGTGGTTTATCGAACGAGATAATGTCATTTGGAAATTTAGAGGGCGCGGACCAATTAACGCTAACATCGGCTCGTCCTTGAAAAACTTTAATCCACGAGACAGTATCTGAGCAGTAGTGAGACCCGCCCATTATCATGTTTATCCGTCTTCTAGATCCAGATTGTAGTGCATCATTGTCTTGTCTTGTTCGCTTAGGAGGATCTTCATTCGCCTGCTCGGGACGGTTGGCGTTGATATCCATGTCGAAATCTTTGGGGCTAATATCACCTTTAAGTTGGCCAGCCTCCGGCTTCGCAGCTAGTTTTAAACCCAGGATACGGGAATTTGCAGTCGAGTGTTCGAAAATACGATGATGTTCGCAGAAAGCCGTTTCGTTGTAAGTCCCTTGGCCCCTGGTCCAAGTGTTGTTCCATGTTTCTTTGCCTTTGCCTTGGCCTCATCCTCGGCCATAACCTGGCGAGTAACTCGATAACTATGGGCTCCTTTAAAACCTCCTTCGTGTAGAATGTACCCCGAGCCTTGGTTACCCTTCTTGTTGTTCGTTGGGTTTGGAGCATGGGGAGAATAGTTGGCAGACTTTGTTTTTCCTTGCTTCTGGGCTAGGACCTTCATTTCTTCTTCGTTTGCCGTGAAATCTGTAGCTTGATGCAACGCATCCTGAATCGTGGTTGGAGCGTTCAGTGCGATCTCCTTTCGAAAATTTGAGTCGAACCACAGAGCTTTCTTCAATGCTTGTAACGCGGCTTCATCACTTATCCCTTCTACTTTTGACAGTACCGACTTGAACCACTCGATGAAACTTCGTAAAGTCTCACTTTGTCCTTGCCCCATGGTCCATAGATCCGCGTCAGATGTTCGTCGCTCCATAAACATAGCATAGTGTTTGAGGAATGCTGCGGATAGTTTATTGAAGTTTTCGATTGAATTTCTTTTGAGTCTAGAGAACCATTGAAGAGCTGGTCCTTTAAGATTTTCAACGAATATAAGATATTGCCCAGCATCTTCTTCGCCTTCTCTGAAGTTTGCTCTTCCCATTGCTATTGCGAAGGCTGTCAAGTGTTCTTTTGGATCGGACTTTCCTTCGTTGATCGGGCTGTGAAAGGTGTGTTTTGTGCCTCTTCAAGCACTCGATTGAGTTCATGAGCCTTGCTGGTAGCCCTATGCATCTGAGATCAGACAGCCCTTATCTCAGCGGCGGCTCACTCCATGTCGGCTCATTTCTCAGCCATCTCCTCCTTCTGAGCTCGGATTGCCGCTTTTTGCTCTTTTTCGATCTGGGTTCGCTGGACCCAGAGGATATTCTCTTCTTCCTCGGTAAAATCTTGATCACGGTCGAGTTTGGTATTGCACGGTTCAGCTCGAGCGTGGCCAACACCTGGTATTGCACGCACCTTCTGGGTTTTCCTCCAGATTGATCACCGGATTTGTCCCGTCTGCATCCTGTGCGTGTGCTTCTTGTGTCCCCGTGTTCGGCTGGGTGGTTGCAGCCGCGTGGTGCGATGGGGGCAACCCACTTCCAGTTCTTGGTGCTCCTAGAGGCGTCGAGAAGTCAAGGGCTGTCGGATTGAGATGTTGAAGGGGGCGCCTTGCTAGGTCAAGTCCTGAGCTCCTGCCTCGGGCTCGGCTCACCGTCGCAAGGACTTTCAGTTTGTTGGTCATTGTCGTGTTTAGCTTATCCTGCTCCTCCGCCTTTTTAAGCAGCGTCTCTAGCATTATCTTCATTTGGGTCAGGACCTCCGGGCTAGTCTCCAAAGCTACGAGTACTGGTACATCTTTTGCTCTGGATCTGTTGACTCCGGTATCCTGCGTGTCATTAGCTCGCCTTTCTCCGTCGTTGGTCATCGTTCTTCGAATAGGTTTTGCGGTGGTTCTAGGTGTAAGAAAATTTCAAGATTCCCCACAGATGGCGCCAAATTGTGGGAGTCGAAACTAGCACAATTGAATTTGTGAAGACTTTTAGAAGGAACTGAAATTTCTAGGTTGAAACCACAACACAAAGATCAAGAGATAATTTTTATTGCTGTTTTGTGAAGCTTTTTGTGCAAGTGTTTGTAGAGCAAAAAGCTTAGGGTTTTGCTAAGTAAATTGCGGATCCTCCCTTTAAAGGGATGTACACAGATATATATATATACTAGTTTAAGTCGGGTAGCCCAACTTCTAAGCGATAAGGAAAACTTCCTAATTCTTCGAGATTTTTCCTTTTTGCAGGTCAGTTGTGACATCATGGGCTTTACATCTGGGCTCAGCCTCCGAGAAGACTTTTCTCGAGCTCGGCCCACCAAGGTTTCTTTGTGGCGAGCTCGGCCCACTCGTTGTTGTAGGCTAGGGTTCAGCTCAAGATTACTCAAATGTTTGCTTTGTCTCCAGGCTCGTCGGTTAGTCATACTTACTGAGATTGCCATTGTGTTGCCGAGCTCACCGGCTTGCTGTGTTGTTGAGCTTGCCGGCCTGCCGAGCTTGTCAATGCGTTGCCGAGCTCGCCACTGTTTTGTCGAGCTCGCCTACTTGTCGAGCTCACCGGCTAGCCATTTTTGCTAAGCTCGCCTAGGCTTGCCGAGCTCGCCGGCTCGCCTGTATCGTTGAGCTCGTCAATGTGTTGCCAAGCTCGCCGCTATTTTGTCAAGCTCGCCTATTTACCGAGCTTGCTGGCTCACCATTTTTGCTAAGCTCGTCGGCTCGCCTGTATCGTTAAGCTCGGCGGCTCGCCCAGTTTAGGCACTGAGTCATTTTCATACATTGATCTCATTACGGTGAAATCTGACCCCAACATATATCTGCTCCGACAATGAACACATGTTTGCATAATCTAGTTTGAGATGATCATTTCGGTTTATAGATACGTTACGATAAACATATCTGCTCCGAGAATGAACATATGTTCGCATAGTTTAAGTTTGAACATTTCGGTTTACGGATTCGTTACCATAAACGTATCCGCTACGATAATGGACATATGCTTGTATAGCTTAGGATGAACATTTCGGTTTACGGATATGTTACCGTAAACATATCCACTCCGACAATGATCAATTATTTGTATAGCGTGCTTTTAATCCTGAAAAGGATGTGATAATTTTAGATCCGTGAAGGATGTAGTAGTAGTTCATTGCTGTGGCCAGCAGCAACGAGAGTGAGATGAGATTTTGATGAATCCGTAAAGGATGTGAGTGGGATGCATATTTTGTTAAGGCTTTTAGTAATTCGTAAAGGATGTAATTTGAATATCTTAACTCCGAAAATGTTCTTTTAACTAGACGTGTAGAGTCTATTACATAGATGGGAGTATACGAGTATACGTACACACTCCCTCCGCCCTTTTTTCAAGGAGGGGGCAGTTGAACCCATCCGAAGACGAACTGCCTACGTACCCTTTGCAAGGATCAAGCCGCCTCGTAGTTCATATGATAAATAGCTTAGTGATAGTATTTCTCGAGATGCATTGCGTTCCATGATCTTGGCACTGGAACATTGGTCATGCTGGCGAGTTTATAACCATTGGGTTTGACTACCTCTGTGATTTTGTAAGGTCCTTCCCAGTTTGCTCCCAGTTTTCCGGCATTTGTTTATGCTGTATTTTGGAAAACTTTCCGCAAAACTAAATCCCTTCGTAAAATCTTCGTCTTCGAATGTTGAAGTTGTAGTACTTTGCTGCTGCGTTCTGATAGTTCTGGATCCTGATCAAGGCCTGATCCCGACTTTCGTTGATTAAGTCCATCTCGTCGAGCAGCAATAGGTGATTAAGTCCTTTTTGTTCCAGAAGGAGTCTACGCCAAATTCCACGAAAATGTACTTCTGGTGGAATGACACACTCCGTTCCGTAGACAAGGGCGAATGGGGTTTCACCAGTTGCTCGTATTGGAGTTGTGCGGTGAGACCACAACACTCCCTCTAATTCGTCGGCCCAACGTCCCTTCTTTTCATTGAGATGCTTTTTTAGACCATCAAGGATCGTCTTGTTGATTGCTTCTGCTTGACCGTTTCCTTGTGGATACCTTGGAGTGGATTTGCTAAGTCTGATCTTCCATTTTTTGCAGAAAGCTTCAAACCGATTAGAAATGAACTTCGAGCCATTGTCCGTAACGATCTCGTATGGTACTCCAGGCCGACATATGATATTCTTCCATACAAAGGCCTCCACTTGTGAGTCTTTAATGCTAGCGTAGAAGTCGGCTTCGACCCATTTCAAAAAATAATCTGTCATAACCAACATTAATAATTTCTGTTTTGAGGGGTGCAATGGCCCAACGATATCCATGGACAATCGCATAAATGGGTACAGTGATGGAATTGAGGAAAGCACTTCGGTTGGTTGGTGAATCATTAGTGCGTGGCGTTGACACTTTTCGCACTTGGCTGAAAACTTCTTGTATTCTTTGATCATAGTTGGCCAATAATTACTGTAACGCTTGACTTTTATCGCCAGTGCTCTCCCTCCTGAATGATTGCTACACGACCCATTGTGGATTTCTTCCATGATCTTCCTTGCGTCCTTTCCTTCTACGCAAATTAACAATGGTCCTGAGAATCTCCACTTAAATACGTTCCCATCGAGTAAGACGTAACGAGCTACCTGGGTTCGAAGCTTACGAGCCGCCCATTTTTTAGTTGGTAAGACTCTGTCGTATATATTCTCTGATTGTGTCGAGCCAATTTTTGTCGCAGTCGTATTCTGCTTCTGGTGAATCATTATGGACCTCACTTCCTTCTTCTTCGGGGAGAGACTCGGTAACGCGATTGTTATTTCTTTCGACAATCTCGGACTCTTCCAGAGCGTCTTCTTCCATTGGAGTCATATCTGGTTCGATTACAGGTGTGTTTACCGGTACCTCCTGCATTTTAGTTGTATCTTCATGCCTGTTTCTGATTTCTTTTGCTTGCTTAGCTGCTTGGGAAAGAGTTACGGCATTCACTGTATTGGAAAGATTGATGCTCGGGTGCCGAATGAATTCTACCGGGATAATTCTCTTTAGATCCGGATCAGAAGTTGATGCGAGAGCTGCGAGCGCATCGGCTAAAATGATTTCTCCTCGTGGAATGCGTGTCAGTACGAATTCCTTGAATCGCGCAGCTAATTCCTTGATGATTTTTAGGAAAGCTTCCATTCGATCATCCTTTGCTGCATATTCGCCACTGAATTGATTTGCGACTAACTGGAAATCACAGATGGCGTGAAGCTGCTCAATCTTTAGGCCACCAGTGAGTTTCATCCCGGTGATCAGGGCTTCGTACCCTGCTTTGTTGTTGGATGCGCGAAAATCTAGGCGAAATGACTGCTCCAGCAGTTCGCCAGTTTGAGAGGTTAGGCGTATCCCAACCCTTGAGCCATTTTTTGAGGATGAATCATCGACGTGAAGTTTCCATAGCGGGTTATTTGTTTCCATGTCAATGCTCTCCTCGTGGAGTTCGATCAGAAAGTCAGCCAGGGCTTGAGACTTTGCGCACGTGCGTCCGCGATACTCGATGTCATATTCACTCAACTCTATAGCCCACTTGGCTAATCTTCCCGATTGACTTGGGGTGTGCAAAATGAATCTTATTGGGAAGGTACTCAAGACCACGATTGAGTGTGACTGGAAGTAAGGCCTCTTAGCTTTCTTACAGACATTACGATAGATAGTGCCAATTTCTCCATTTGCGGATACCTTGTCTCAGCGCCCGTAAGGGTTTTGCTAATGTAAAAGATTGGCCTCTACTCCCCGCGTTCGTCTCGAATCAGCACGCCGCTTACTGCTGTGGTGGAAATCGTAGTGTACAGAAAAAGCGGCTCTCCTTCTATTGGTTTTGGAAGAACTGGATGGATAGCCAGACAAGTTTTCAGTTGTTGAAAAGCTTCTTCGCATTTTTCGGTCCACTCGAACTTTTTGTTCCCCCGCAAAGTATCGTAGAGAGGCAAACATTTATCGGTGGATCGCGAGATGAATCTGTTGAGTGCGGCTACCCTCCTGGTGAGTCTTTGCACTTCTCTTTTTGTTTTTGGCGAAGTCATCTAAATGAGAGCATCGATCTGCTTAGGGTTTGCTTCAATACCACGATGAGTAACCAAGTATCCGATGAATTCTCCGGATGTGACCGCAAATCTGCACTTGGTTGGATTCAACTTCATGTTATGAAGTTCAATCGCGCAAAGCACTCCTCGAGGTGAGCTAGGTGATCCTGCTTTCTTAGTGATTTCAACAGCATATCATCTATATTAACTTCCATTTTCTTTCCAAGTTGATTAGCGACCATCTTGTTCACCAGCCGTTGATATATCGCTCCGGCATATTTCAGGCCGAATGGCATCACCTTGTAGTAGTATATTCCACGATCTGTTATAAAAGCTGTCTTCTCACAGTCGTCTGGAATCATAAGGATCTGGTTGTATCCTGAAAAGGCATCCATGAATGAGAGGAGTGTTTTCCCCGCCATTGCCTTGACTAGGCGATCAATGTGTGGTAGGGGGAAGCTGTCTTTTGCACATGCTTTGTTCAAGTCAGTGAAATCCACACATACGCGCCATTTTTCTTTCTTTTTCTTGACTACCATAGGATTAGCTAGCCAGTATGGGGATTTGACTTTAGTTATTGAACCGACCAACAAAAGTCTTTCTACTTTGTCATTGACTGCTTTGGCTCTTTCTGGTCTGAGCTTTGTCCTTTAATGCTTCACTGGTTTGAATGTTAGATCAACATTCAGCTCGTGACTTGTTACGCTAATATCGATCCCAGGCATATCCTCTGCTGCCCACGCGAAAGTGTTCACGTTCTTTTTTAAGAATGAAATGAGTTCATCCTTGATTTTCTCATCGAGCTTGGCTCCGATCTCTAAGTATCATTCCGATGTTCATTGTCGATAATTTCTTCTTCTTCGCAATCCTCCGTAATCTATAATTTCTCTAAGAGTTTGGAAAGTTCTTTCATCGGCTCTCTGTCTGTCTTCATCTTCTTGCACTTCGAATTTGCTACCGGATCGGTGACTGGGTTCCTGAGTTTGTGTGCGGCCTGGAAGCAGACGCGAGACTCCTTTTGATTCCCACGGATTGTTTTTATTCCGTTTGGGGTAGGAAACTTTATGCAGAGGTGATATGTCGATATCGCAGCGCGCATATAATTTAACCAAAGGGTTTCCATAATGACATTGTAGATTACCGGATGATCAGCTACAGAGAATTCGATGATTCTGGTCACCTCTCCAGCTCGGACAGGTAGTTTAATCGTCCCGGCAGTCATTGTAATTTCCCCATAAAATCCAGTCAATGGTTTTGGGGTTGATCCCACTTCGGATAGATCAATGTTCATTCTTTTGAGTGTCTCGAGGAAAATTACATCCACCGTTCTACTAGTGTCCACCAATACACGGGCTATATCGCAATCGTTCACAATTAATTCGATTACAAGAGGGTCATCGTGCGGCCTGTTGATTCCGATTGTCTCCCTTTTTTCGAATGAGATCACGTCGTTCGGAAATTTTGAAGGTTTGGACCAGTTAATGCTGACGTCTGTCCGTCGCTGGAACGCTTTGATTGACGATACATTATCTGAGCAATAATGAGATCCCCCCCCCCATTATCATGTTTATCCTCCTTCTCGATCCGGAGGGCATCGCCTCATCGTCCCGTCTATCACGCTTAGAATGATTTTCCGTTATTTGGTCGGGTTTGTATGTGTTCACGTCCATCTCGAAATCCTTAAGGCTGATGTTTCCTCCAAGTTCGCCAGCTGCTAACTTTTTGGCAAGTTTCAGGCCCAGAATGCGGTAGTTCACAGTGGAATGCCCATAAATATGATGGTGTTTGCAATAAGCCATTTCATTATAAGAACTGTCGCTTTTGGTCCATGTGCTCCATGAACTTCTCCCACAGACTCGGCCTTTTCTTCGACCGAACCAAGGGGGGGTCAATTTGATAGTTACAAGCTCCTAGAAAACCTCCCTCGTGCTGGACGTAGCTGAAACCTTGGTTGTTCCTCTTATTGTTTGAAGAATTTGAAACCTGGGGAGGTAGACTTACTGGTTTTGCCTTTCCATACTTCTCGGTTAGGATCTTCATCTCTTCCTCTTCGGTTACAAAACTTGCAGCTCGGTGCATTGCATCATATATCGTCGTGCGAGCGTTTAATGCGATTTATTTGCGAAAGTCGGAATAAAACCAAAGTGTTCGCTTTCAGGCTAGTAGAGCTGCTTTTTCGCTCAAGCCTTCTACTTTGGACATGACCGCTTTGAATCTTCCGACAAAACTTCGCAGTGTTTCGTTCTGCCTGTGGGCTAAGGTCCACAGGTCGGCATCTGAAGTCCCGGTATCCATAAATATGGAGTAATGCTTCCGAAATGCTGCAGATAGCTTGTTGTAGTTATCGATGGAATTCCTCTCGAGCCTGGAACACCACTTGAGTACAGGCGCTTTGAGGTGCTCCACGAAAAGGAGGCATTGTCCGGCATCTCTTTCACTTTCTATAAAGTTAGAGCGACCCATGGCTATGGCAACAGCTGTTAGATACTCATTTGGGTCAGTTTTTCCTTCGTAAATTGGAACTTTCATCTTCCCTAGGTCGGGAATTCTTGCACTTGTGATCCGCACCGTGAATGGGGTGTTATGTGCTTCTCTTAGTACGCGATCTATTTCGGGCACCTTGCTAGTTGCTCTGTGCATCATGGATTGGACAGCCTTTATATATGCGGCTGCTCGGTCCATATCTGCTCGCATCACGGCCATCTCCTCCCTCTGGGCTCGGATCCCTACTCTTCATTCTCCATCGATCCGAGCTTGCTCAGCCCAGAGGACGTTCTCTTCCTCTTCAGTCAATTCTTGATCGTAATATGGGATGGCTTCGTGCCGCTCAGTTTGGTTTTGGTAAACTGCCGAGAGCTCGGGTTCATCGCGTCTCTCTGCGTTTCACTCCACTTGATTCTCCTCCTCCATATTGACTTTCAGAGCCGGCTCATTCTCTGTCGGTGCGTCGCCTGCTCCTTGTGCTCCGGAGGTCAGATTTGCTGAGTTTTAATGGAGGGTTGCCATCTTCCACGGGTTCTCAGTACTTTGAGAGGGGTCGAAAAATCGCCGCATTCAATTAGGTTTGAGCCCCTGCTGCTGGTTCAGGTCTCCATTGCCAGGGCTTCCAACTTTTCTGAAACCGTGCTGTTCGGCTTATCTTGCTCGTCATCCTTTTTGAGAAGCTTCTCCAACATGTTCTTCATCTCTGTGAGCGTTGCCGAAGCCTCCTCGGTGTTTTCTGGTCGGTTCGTCTAATCCTCCACGCCGGTGTGCCTGGTGTCAGCAGCATCTTTGTCTCCATCGTTAGTCATCTTCTCTGGATAATTCGTACGGTGGTTCTTTTGAGTAAGAAAATTTCACTCCCCACAGACGGCGCCAAATTATGGGAGTCGAAACCCGCACAACTAAATTTGTTAGGGACTTTTAAGGGATCTGAAACTTCTGAGATTAACCCACCAAGAGCACAAAGATCCAAAGATGGTTTTTTATTAAAGCTATTTAGAAAGTTGTCGCAGAGAAATTACAAGTGTTTTGCTATGTCAAATTGCGGATCCCCTTTTTCAGAGGATGTACATCAGTAAATATACAAGTCGAAGTCGGATAAGGCGACTCCTAAAAAGATAAGGAAATTTTCCTATTCTTTCGCTCGTTTTCCTTTTTTCATGTCTATCTTCTTTTTCCCTCTCAGCCCACAAGGTTCATGGTATGACGCCTCGGCCCATCAAGATCTAATAACGTGTCTCGGCTTGTTATTAAAAAGACAACTACAGCTTGGCATGGGGACCAGTGGCCTGAGCACTTTGGCTTCATGGGCAATGGGTCGAGCCCTTTGTTTCAGCGAAGCGGGCCGAGCCCCCTTGTCTGCGACTCGGGTTGCATTCGGCTCGGGTGACACACTCATTCAGCTTGGGTGACACTCCCATACGGCTCGGGTGACACTCCCATTCGGCTTGGATGACACTCCTATTCGGCTCGACTAACACTCCCATTCGGCTCGGGTGACACTCCTCTTCGGCTCGGGTGACACTCCACTTCGCACGGCTCGTTGATAGCTAAAATTATCACCGTGACACCGAGCCATTTCTCCAATATTGGCGCAGGACTAGGGTGCACCCGAGCCGTTTAAGTTTGGCTCGGATCTCATTATGACCCCGAGCTGTTTTGCCGGTTTTGGCTCGGGTCCATCATGCTCCTTTTGACACTTAGACGTTTTCTCACCTGTTAACTTCAGACGGGTGAAAATGACCCCAATAATAGACACCAGCGTCATCCATTTCTGTTTGAACAGTGTAATACAGTTTTTTTGGTGAGCTGATCTCTCATTTTCTTTAGTTCTTCAAACTTCTTAGCCATTACAAATTTAGACTGCGAAAAATTTTAAAACATTGAACATTGCTGCTAGTACTTGCTGCAAGGTTTTTAATCAGGGAGAAACAAATTTCCACTGACTTCGTAGAGAAGTCTATATTGCTCGTGGAGTCGAGATGGAGACGATATCACTAATTTATTCCTCGGTAAAAGGTGTTAAGTACACTCCCTTGGGTAAAACTATGATGAGAACAATCTCTAATGTAATCATTTAGTGTTTCTAAAGCATCGTAAAAGGGTTCAATGGATTCCTGATGAAACCCTTGTATCTTGTTCCTCAAGAGAGTGGAACGAGTTTTGATGAAAAAATTATTTAGAAAAACATATTTGCATTCTTCCTAACTAATGATGGAGAAGGAAAGAGTTTGCACCTTAAATTTTTTGGAGAGACTCCTTTCATCCTCGTGGTGTTGCAAATTTCTTCAAAGTAGTCCAAATGATCCATAGAGTGTTCCGTCGCTAAATCACTAAATTGACTTTTTGTTACCAAAGCAATTACGTGTGGTTTGATTACATACTCTAGCCATTACGTGTCGCTAAATCCTGAAAATAACCATAAGGTGAATCATGCTCCACTATGGTGATAGGAGGAAAACTACTACTAAGTTTTAACCCTAAATAACCACAAGTACATGGCAATCGATGTAATACTTAGGGATCAAATCCACAAGGAAATTGATTAGGACAATAAGAATGCAAAGCACTCTTGAAGCTAAGCCTATAAATGGTTTGAGTGTTTCTTTAGTTCCTAATAAACAATTACTAGGTGAAATGAAAATATGAAATACTAAAAGGCAATAAGCAACTGCAGACACTAAACGAGTGAAAAGGAGATATAAATCAAGTAATAGAGATATGGATCGTGGGATAAGGTAATTGATTCGAGTGAATTATCTATTAGGCAATGGTGTTAGGCTCTAATCAATTCCATTCCTAAGACAGGGATCACTAATTTAGAACTAATCCACTTCCGTGGTACTAATCCCCTTCCTAAATTCATTAATTATCATAAACTTCCGCTTTAAAATTAATGAATGTAGAAGCAATACTTATAAGTCCCTAAACCCACAAATCACCTTAAACATCAAGTGTCAAATGGCTAAGATATGATTTGCTCCTATGAAATTCTCCTAGACATTACTACAAACACCTTACGGGGGTAAAAAGACCATAATCTAGAGATAGATTAGCTACTTCAATCCTAGCCTTAGATGCATCTCAAATGAAGGATTCTTTATAGTCTAAGCCTAATACACCATAACCCAACTTCTAATCACTCTAATCTACCTAACCCACAATCCATATGATCACTACTAACACATGGAAATGCTAAACATCAAAACTAGGACTAAAAAGAGATAAACATGATTAGGGATGAGTAATGGTTAAGAAAATACAAAGCAAAGTAGGTAAAACATAAGATAAATATGTACAACGTATACCATGGGATTGCCTCCCAAGTGTGCTTGTTTAACGTCACTTAGCTTTACGTTTTAGGTTGATTTAGGCGGATGAAGCATGAGAACCATCCTTAGTGCTTGGTCCCCAATCATCCAACTCAACCTTGAAATACTACTTCATGGCTCTCTTGGCCATTTCAACTTCTTCTTTGGTCAATACCGGGGTGAGAATTATCTTAGCCTTAGAGAAAGGTTTAAAACCGCCCTTACACTTTGTTTTGCACTCAAGTGCTCCTTCAACCATTTTAATGGGGTGCAAAGTTAGAGTGGCCTTCTCTTTATTCTTTGGCATTTCCTTGAGAACACCAAGTTCCTTGACCTTTGACACCATTTCTTCATTTCCATTGAAAAGCAAATTCAAACCATCTCCATCAAAGGTATCTTTACCATTCTTCCCACAATCAATATGAGAAGTCTCTTTCTCAAATTGAATAGATTCATCCTTGGTCTCAACACTCATCAATTGACCAACTTCTTCTTCACTTGAGATGGTTCCACACAATTTCTTAAGAATAGGAGAGATTGGGTAAGAAACATAAGAATCCACATCGTGGAGGATAACCTTCTTGTTGTGGAAATCCATGCTTGCTCCCACGGTTGCCAAGAATGGTGTGCCAAGTAGAGATAGTTTCTTTGTTGGATCCATCTCCATAACCATGAAGTCCGTTAGAAAAACACGATTTCCAACTCAAAGGCTAATCTTCGAGGATTCCTATGGGACACTTAGATGATGCATCCGCAAATGTGATTGAGCAATTGTTTCCTTTCAATGCTTTAATGCCAAGAGCCTTCACCATCTCATAGGAGATCACGTTCACACTCGAACCCGAATCAGACAAAGCATCATCCAACTTGAAATCTCCAAGAGAACTTGGTATACAGAATCTTCCCGGATCTTCTTTCATGAGAATGGACTTCGGTTTAAGAGAGGTGTCATTTGGTTTTTCAAGGATTCCCATCAACTCCATGACCTTCACTTGATTCGCGAATATGTTCTTGATGAATTTCCCTTGGTCTAGGACTTGAGGCAAATCATCACTTGTTGGTAAGGGTACCCCTATGTCACTCATGTCCTTCTTGAACTTGGAAAAGACCTTCTTTTCGGTCTTGGTGTAAAATGGTCATGGGAATGGAAGTGGGGCTTCATAGGGTGGAGATTCATAAGTAGGAACCTCTTGCCTTTTCTTCTTCTTGGGTGTACTTTCCTTGAGCACTTCATCATTCTTCACCAAATTTTAAACACAATGAGTTTTTTCTTGGATATGGGCTTCTTTCTTCTTAACCTTTATATGTTTTTCCTCCTTAGCTTTAGGTGGAAATCCCATGGCCTCAACAAACCTTATCCACTTTCTCAAGATTATCAAAACCAAGAAGCATAACTAACTCTTCCACATCTCTTTCATTTTGCTCTTGTTGTGACATTCCATTTGGTCTTTGTTGAGCTCCCAAGACCTTCTTCTCATCCGAGATAACCACGCCACAAAAGGATTTTGGGTTGGATTTAAGGTTAACCGGTAAAGTACCCATTGGACTCTGGGAACTAGAAGCGGCTTGAGCTACGTGCAACTCTCACATGGGAAGCCAAAATCGTTATCTTTCCATCCAACTCATTGTAGATCCCATCAATCTTATTGTTAACTTCAAGGAACCTCTTTCCAATATCCTCATCACCCTTGATTTGGCCATCCAACACTCTTTGTACCAAAGTTTTAATCTCTTGATCTTGTGGTGAAGGTTGAGTAGATGTATTACCTTGACATTGAAAGTTTGGGTAAGAGTATCGTTGCTTGGGAATGTTGTTGTTGTTGGTGTTGAATGCCTTGTTCCTTTTGATGAACTTCCCTATCAACCTTTTGATGCTCATCAAAACCTTCTACAAAGTGAATAGTTCTTTGGCTCAAATGTATACACTTATCCAACTTCGCGATTATTTCCTCGATCCCAACATCTTCTATCTTAGCCCCTCTTCGGGCGTGATTGGAGGCTCCTCTATAATGTCCATCACTTCGGGCGAGATTCTCAATAAGTTGCTCAATTTGCTCCACAGTTAGGCTTGAAAAATCCACATAGCTAGCGGTATTTAGAGGGAACTTTTCGTGAACACCTCTATGGAAGATTCCTAGTAGTGCTTCCATGGGAACTCCATGATATGGGCAAGATCGAGTATACACTTTGATCCTTTCTCATGCCTCATGCAAGGTTTCATTAGCTCTTTGCTCAAACCTTGCAATTTCGTTCCTAATCGTTGTCGTCCTTTTAAGAGATAAGAACTTTGAGAGAAAACTCTTCTTACATTCATCCCAATTGGAGATTGAAGATGACTTGATACTCTTTTCTCATTGTGATGCCTTATCTCCATGTGAAAAAGGGAAGAGAGTAAGCTTAACAACATCTTTGGAGACTCCCCTTATCTTCACCATTGAGCATAACCTATCAAAGGTGTCTAAATGCTCAATAGGAGTCTCATGTGGCAACCCCAAAAACCGGTTGTTTTGGACCATGTTTATTAAGTTAGACTTGTGATGCGGACATCCAAACCACACCAAACCGTGAGCATACCAAACCAGCTGCTACACGTACCAAACCGATCAATACAGAGCATTTTGGAGAATTCTTGGCCAAATGGAGTTCCGATCAAGCACAAGGCCTAGGGTTATTTATTCATCAGCAAATCAATCCTAAGAAGACTAATGGTTCAGGTGGAATCATTTACCAGCCATCCGATTTGAAGATGGTACGGGAGGACTCACCGGAACAGTACCAAAATCAACTTTGCCGAACCAAAGGAGACTTTGCCCGACCCAAATTGAAGATTCATCAGCCAATCATATGTTCTAAGGAGAATGATCGATCCAGAATCCAATTGGAACGATCAGATTTGAAGCTGTCCCTAGGAGAATTGGCTCGATCCAATCACCTCAGATTTGGTATTCACCAGCAAACCAACTATTTTAAAGATTTTTATCATGAGAAACCACCCCTAGTTCGAGTTGGTTTAAGAGCCTACCAAAGAGGTCCAAAACCGAGTGTAATTAAGGAAACTCGTCCACCAAACTTATGCTCAGCTGAAGCCACGACTTGGAGACCATCTAGGAGCATAAGAGGGTTCCCTTTTAACCCAAGAAGTCGTCTACATTCATCCCCATGAGCTGAAGGCCCAAAACAGCAAGTTGGATATACACTTGCCTTATTTGGCCAGATTTCACATTAAAACCCCAACGGCTAGTTTTTCTTTTAATTTTGCGATTTTGTTTCTTATTTTAGGCTATTAGAACGTGGAGAAAGAGTTCTATATAAGCTCAGCTCGATCCATTATTGTAAAAAAAACCCTTGAATTTTGAAAGTAATAAACAGTTTGTTCTTGTCCATAAAGTTTGAGTCTTTGTGTTGTTCTTATTTCATTAGAATTTAAGTGAGCGATTCATTTCTATTCTCTTGAAGCCATGGATCTGTTTGTTTGTGTGATTCAAACAACCTTATTCGTTCACTGATTGAGCGAGTCAATCACCCCTATCACGTTCCATCTCGACTTCATTCCACCTTCCGCGAGTTAGGCTTGGAATCTCTCGATCATTGAGTGATCTTAGGATTGGAGTGATTCTGATCCTATAACAACTTGATTTCCCATTCTTCATCAACGCATGGTGGAGGTCTAATACCCATCTTGACCCCATTAGTTGTTGGATTATCATAATCCCCAATTTTCCGCTCCATGATTTGGTACCTACAAATCACAAAGAAGAAAACACAAAAAGAAACAATATATAGATAAAAGTAAACGACTTAGTCTTTAAAAGAACTTACATCCTAATGCCTAATGCAAATTTCCCCAGCAACGGCGCCAAAAACTTGAGAGGAGGAAAACTACTACTAAGTTTTAACCCTAAATAACCACAAGTGCATGGCAATTGGTTTAATACTTATGGATCAAATCCACAAGGAAATTGATTAGGACAATAATAATGCAAAGCACTCTTGAAACTAAGCCTATAAATGTTTTGGGTGTTTCTTTAGTTCCTAATAAACAATTACTAAATGAAATAAAAATATAAAATACTAAAAGGCAATAAGCAAATGCAAATACTGAACGAGTGAAAACGAGATTGAAATCAACTAATAGAGATATGGACCATGGGATAAGGTAATTGATTCGAGTGAATTATCTATTAGGCAATGGTGCTAGGCTCTAATCAAGTCCATTCCTAGGAAAAGGATCACTAATTTAGAACTAATCCACTTTTGTGGTACTAATCCTCTTCCTAAATTCCTTAATTATCATAAACTTCCGCTTTGCAATTAATGAATCTAGAAGCAATACTTATAAGTCTCTAAACCCACAAATCACCTTAAACATCAAGTGTCAATTAGCTAAAATGTGATTTGCTCATATGAAATTCTCCTAGACATTTCTACGAACACCTTCCGGGTGTAAAAAGACCATAATCTAGAGATTGATTAGCTACTTCAATCCTAGCCTTAGATGCATCTCAAATGAAGGATTCTCTATAGTCTAAGACTAATACACCATAACCCAACTTATAATCACCCTAATCTACCTAACCCACAATCCATATGATCACTACTCATACATGGAAATGCTAAACATCAAAACTAAGACTAAGAAAGAGATAAACATGATTAGGGATGAGTAATGATTAAGAAAACTTCAATAAACCATAAAATATCAAAGATGATCCAATAAATACATGAGAGAGACTTAAGAGAAATTCCTCTTAACCAAATCAAAACATAACATAACATAGGGTTTTTGAGTATATAGTAAAAGGGGAAGGTGTCGGGTTGACCTGGGAGAAACCAGGTCAAACCCGAATTTGTGCAGAAAGTGTGCTCGTGATCGATCCATCCGATCAACCCAGGGAGACATCTTGATCGATCCAGTGCACACCCAAAACCCCTCTAGTGTCCATTTGATCGATCCAGTTAGGAGGATGGTGGATCAATCTGACATGTCATCACTAAATTGGCCATAAATTTTGAACAATAACTCATAATGATTTGAATCAACTCCCACGTGAAGCTAACTCAATTCCTATCTCCCCACCAAATTTCATATTAAACTGGGCATGGGAAGGCCTTCAGCCGTTATAATTTTGAAGCCGCTTTGTACTGCATCTACATCTTTTTGCCCTGTGTTGGTTTGATCGACCAGCTGGATCGATTTATCTAGCATGCTGGGTCGATCCAGCCAACACTCCTTCCATTTGGCCATGTGTCCATCTGATATCCCAGCTGATCGATTTCTCTAGATGGCTTGGTCATTGAGATGAATACTGCCCCATTCCTTGTGTTTCTTCACTCCTCTTGATGCTCTTCCAACTCCACTAGGTTCCACTCACTCCTATGAATCCATTGTACCTGGAAAAGACTAAAAATGCTATGCATATGCATGAAATGAATCCTATGACTCTAAGATACAACCTATTCTATATGGGACTTAAAATGAAGAGAAAGATGCAAAATGCAAGTCTAATGACTATAAAAGATAAGGAAAATGTATGCTAAGGATGCTAAAATATGAATGCATTATATGGTTAGTAGAGATTGATTATTTCTTTGAACTCCATTAGGGACTTGTGGATCGTCTTCGTCATCATCTTGAAACTTCAAATAAAGAAAGATAAAGAAAATAAAATTAGCAAATAAGAAATTAATGTCTTAGACTATATCCTAATACGAAAATTGAAGGTAACAAATTGGTCCCCGGTAACAGCGCCAAAAATTTGATGTATGTATAAGTTTTACCCGAAATAAACACAATGATCTTAAACTACAAGTGCATGATATCGCTCAAATTTAAAATCCCTAGAGCTACTCTCTCAAATTAAGAGATCGATGCAGTACTTAGGGGTCGAATCCACAAGGACTCAAGAACCTCACGATAGACTTTTTCGTTTCGAATTCAGCTAAGCGAGTATGGAATAACTTAAATAACAATGCAAATAATAATTAAAACGGTTTGTTTATCAGATGGGAAAGCATCAGGTCCAGGGAATTTCTCAGGAAATCAAATAATGAAGATCAATTAATTGGTTAAGATCGAATTACGAACAAGTTCCAGAACTCAAATCACTAATGTAAAATAAACCAACTTTCGTTGCGAGAATTAACTATGTTTAAAGAAACCAAATTCCTTTGCGAATCCTAAAATCTAAACAAGCATTAAGCGCAGGTTTGATTTGTTCACAAATTATCTAATCCAAAATTTGTTGCAATTATCTAATTTGCTCACTCTAGGTTTTGATCAGATTATAAATCACAATGTCGTGCCAATTTAACAACCTAAGATCGAGATTCTAAGTGATCAATCCAGAACTAGCTTTAAGTGCAACCTAGGTGAAGAACTGTTGAGTTTGAATCCTAACCAATAAATCAATATATCATTCCATGAAATCCCTAATGAGAATCCCTAAACCCAACAAGGGATCTACTCACACATATCAATTGAAATCAAAGACATGAATAAGATAGATATCATAGAACTCAAAAAAAAAAGATAGAAACAGGGGTTTGAAATCTTCTCTGAAAGTAGTCCAAAGTATCAGATCAGCCCCAAGCTCTAAATCTCTCCAAGTTCTCCTCAAAACCAAAAGTAATAATCGTCCCAGTGAAAGTCTGAGTAATCGTCCTTTCAAAACTTAAAAACCCTAATATATATCTAAAACACGAGCTGGGTCCTTATGTAAATACATGAAACTTCAGGGCAAAATTGCAAATCTCCAAAAAGTTTTGGTTTCACGTGGAAGTATAAAAAAATCGGGCTGTGTCGACCGGACCACATGGTTGTGTCGGTCGACACAGCTGAACTTGAAAAACACCAACTTCGACTTTTCAGCTACAATACTCCATAATTGCTCCATAATGTCCAAATGATCCCAAATTGTGTGTAGACCTGTAAAAGACTCGAAAATGACTCGAAAGACACATAAAACACTCGATTATATACATATATCATGGCTTTAAAACCCATAAAAACCATGATATATCAACTCCCCCAGACTTAGCTTTCGCTTGCCCTCAAGCAAACAGAGAATTGAGTAAAAGGAAGAAGTTTGAAAACACGAAAACTAACCTTCTTTCAGAGCATCACATTGACCAATCACTATGTAATCCACATGCAACAAAAACCAATCCAAATCTAACCACCATGTACTTCACCGTAGACATTCGCAGCTTTCTCGATTCAACCCACAATTTCGCAACATAGTCCATAAGCCCTTCATCGCTGGGTCTCATCTCTAATCTCAATGCCAAGAACTTTCTAGACTTATTCCCGTACAATATATGACAAACCAACCATACAACACTTGGTCCTCTTTCTCTCCCCCCCCCCCCCCCCCCCCGCAAACTTATTATTTTCTCATTGACTTTTTTTTTTTTTTTTTTTGAATAAGGTAATTCAAAGGTGTAGGCGAATAATGGCATCACGGGAAATTTTCCTAACCTCGCTTCCAACCTTTGCGTGATCATCTCTTTCAAAGTAAAATAATGGGGTCATCGGAAATTTTCCTACCCCTTTACTCAAAAGAAAATCATCTCATCTTTATATATTTATTACTTAGAACAAGGGAGAGGAGTACCATTTATTTTTACACAGGTTGTCTTTTGTCAACTATGAACGAGGAGTCAAGCCCTATGGACATCAATCACATCGATGAGGTAAAAGGAACAATCATAAATTAGCTCAGGCTTTAGAGGGTTTCTGTTGGAAATATGGGAGTCTCAAGTCAACTGGTCAGCCTTTAGTTTTTTCATTAGTCGGATCAGAACTGATTCTGCAACAATGGTCACTTAGATGAAATAATCAACACAACAAACCAAGAGAAAGATCATAGTTTCCAACAAATTTTTGACTCAATAAAACGACAAACTGACTCTAAGAAAATAAAATATGCTGTCAGTAATCACCTCCCCCATACTTGAACAACACTATCCCCAGTGTTATTGAAGTATAGGCTCGGTTAAAAATGATAAAAATTTGAGAAAATAAAAACACTTACCTCGTGGCCGTCCGTGTCGACCGACACGTGCGTGTGTGTCGACTGACACGTGCGTGTGTGTCGACCGACACGTGCGTGTGTGTCGACCGACACACCCGAAATTTTCAGCAGTATCGGCTTGAGCGTGTCGACCGATACAGGCAAGTGTGTTGGTCGACACGGAGACTAATGGACAACAAATTTCCGAATTTTTCTATACATGACACAAAAACACCAAAATCCAAAATAAAAAGAAAACAAGACTCTAAAAATTCATATTTACAGACTTACCGGTGGGTTTCCTCCAACCAAGCGCTTGTTTAACGTCATTAGCTCGACTGTAATGCGGTTAGGCAGCGGGTGCATCAGTTAGAGACACAATGTGTCCTGATGGAGTTTCGGCTTTCACCCAGTAGTGTTTCACCCTTTGTCCATTTACTGTGAACTCATTGCCTTCAGCATTTGTCAGGAAGACAGCACCATATGGTCGGACCTCTTTGATAGTGAATGGACCTGACCAACGAGAACGCAATTTTCCAGGAAACAATTGTAAACGAGAGTTATACAGAAGTACCTGATCATTCGGTTTGAAATTCCTGGAGATGATCTTCTTATCATAATATGCCTTTGTTCGCTCCTTGTATAACTTAGAGTTCTCATAGGCATGATATCTGATTTCATCCAGTTCGTTCAGCTGAATTAATCGCCTCTCTGCAGCAGACTTGATGTCGAAATTCATCATCTTAACTGCCCATGCTGCTTTATGCTCCAACTCAACTGGGAGGTGGCAAGCTTTCCCGTAGAGAAGATGAAATGGTATGGTCCCAAGTGGCATTTTGAACGCAGTCCTGTAGGCCCATAGAGCATCATCCAGCTTAGTAGACCAATCCTTCCTAGTCTTGCCCACGATCTTCTCCAAAATCTCATTGATCTGTCTGTTCGAAACTTCAACTTGTCCACTTGTCTGCGGATGATAAAGAGTAGCCACACGGTGATGCACACCATGCTTCTTCAGCAGTTTCTCGAAAACCTTGTTGATAAAGTGAGAACCACCATCACTTATCACAATCCGAGGTACTCCAAATCGAGGGAAGATTATGGTCTTAAACAGCTTAAGAACCACAGAGGCATCATTGGTCGGACTAGCGATAGCTTATACCCACTTAGACACATAGTCCACAGCAACCAAAATATACCGATTCCCGTAAGATGAAGAAAACGGTCCCATAAAATCAATACCCCAGCAATCAAATACCTCAACCTCCAGGATGAAGTTCTGTGGCATCTCATGCCTCTTGCTAATCTTTCCCCTTCGCTGGCAAGCATCACACTGAGCTATGAATGCATTAGCATCTCTGAACATTGTAGGCCACCAAAAACTGGCTTGGAGAACCTTAGACACTGTCTTAAAAGTCGCGAAGTTCCCAGCATACTCAGAACCATGACAATGAAACAGTACATCTGGAACCTCAGTCTCAGCAATGCATCTTCTGTACATGCCATCCGCGCAATGCTTGTACAAGTAAGGTTCATCCCAGTAGAACCTTCTAATCTCTCTCAAAAATTTCTTTTTAGCATATCCCGTAAAATTTTCTGGCTCATCATCAGCAGCAAGGTAATTGGCAATATCAGCGTACCATGGTCGATCTGGAAGAGTTACAGTGCATAAATCCATGTTGTAGTCACCAATTTGAACCGTTGAAAATTTTGGGTTCGTGTTCGACCTGTGTCGACCGACACAGGCAAGCATGTTGGTCGACACAACCACCTCAACTCGACAATTTCGCTGTTTTTCCTCTAAATCCGAAATTAGACCAATCTCAACCTTGTATACATTCTCCTCAGGCAGAAAATCATTGATAGGGACATCATCTTCAACTCTGATCCTAGAAAGATGATCAGCAACTCCATTCTCAAGTCCCTTCTTATCGCGAACTTCAATATCAAACTCCTGGAGAAGTAGAATCCATCTCAACAACCTTGGTTTTGCATCCTTTTTCTGCATCAAGTACTTCAGAGCTGAGTGATCCGTGTGTACTATCACCTTGGAACCAACCAAATATGGACGAAACTTCTCAAATGCAAACACCACAGCCAACAACTCTTTCTCGGTAGTTGCATAATTCCTCTACGCATCATCTAGTGTTCTGCTAGCATAGTAAATAGCATGAAGTTTCTTGTCCTTCTTCTCCCCCAGAACAGCTCCAACCGCGAAGTCGCTGGCATCACACATCACCTCGAAAGGCAAATCCCAGTCTAGTGAACTTACAATTGGAGCGTTCACTAATGCTTGCTTGATCTGTTCAAAAGCTGATTGGCATTCAGTAGTGAACTCAAATTTCACATCCTTACACAACAAAGCAGTCAATGGTCTAGCGAGCTTGCTGAAATCTTTGATGAACCTCCTATAAAAACCAGTGTGCCCCAGAAAACTCCTCACAGCCTTAACTAAATCTGGTGCCTACAAATTCATCATAACCTCAATCTTCGCTCGATCAACCTCAATCCCATTCTGCGAAACTCTGTGCCCAAGAACAATACCATCTCTGACCATAAAATGGCACTTCTCCCAATTCAGAACCAAGTGCTTCTCTTCACATCTAGCGAGCACCTTGCACAGATTTTCCAAACACTCATGATAAGATGGTCCATAGACTGAGAAGTCATCCAAGAACACCTCCATATAATCCTCAATCATGTCTGTGAATATAGACATCATACATCTCTGGAATGTCGCAGGAGCATTACAAAGTCCAAATGGCATTCTGCGATATGCAAATGTACCATAGGGACACGTAAACATGGTCTTCTCCTGATCTTCGGGATGGATTGGAATCTGAAAGAAATCCGAGTATCCATCTAGGAAGCAGTAGTAGGGGTGGTTAGCCAACCTCTCAAGCATCTGATCAATGAACGGCAATGGGAAGTGATCTTTCCTTGTCGCAGCATTCAGCTTCATGTAATCAATACACATCCTATGTCCAGTCACAGTCCGCGTAGGAATCAGCTCGTTCTTCTCATTCTAATCACTGTGACTCCACCCTTCTTAGGAACCACATGTACCGGACTAACCCAATCACTGTCCAAGATAGGATAGATGATCCCAGCTTCCAGGAGTTTCAGAATCTCCTTCTTAACTACCTCCTTCAGATTCGGATTCAGCCGCCTCTGATGCTCAATTGACGACTTCGTCTCATCCTCGAGATGGATCCTATGCATGCACAAGTCCGGAGAGATACCTGAAATGTCATCAAGAGAATAGCCAAGAGCTTTGCGATACTTGCGCAGCTTACTTAGCAGTAATGTGAGCTCTGCGTTGTTCAAGGAAGCATTAACAATAATAGGATAAGTGGAATTCGGTCCAAGAAATGCATACCTTATCTCCAGTCACTCAATACCGCGGCTTTTGGTGAGGTATCGACGAGCTCCTCATGAGCGACTAACAGCATCACACGCTCACTAGCATCCAACATCTTGACATACCCAACAGCAATGTCATCTAGATGCTCCATCTCTCGCGTAGAACTTATCAAAGCTCTCTCTAAAGGGTCCGTAGGATGCATCTCATGAAAGATTTCCTCTGCGAGATTGCTAAGAGTATCCACGTAGTAAGTCTATCCGTCAATGGTGGGTCACTTTACCAGCTTGTCCATGTCAAAACTCATCACTAGATCTCCCACATTCAAAGATATCTTGCCCCCTCTTACATCAATGAGAGCACCAGCTATAGCCAAGAAGGGTCTGCCCAGGATAAGAGGATCCTTAGGCTCAGCACTGTACCGCAGAACTATGAAATCTGTGGGGATCATGCAATCGCCAATTCGTACCGGCACATCTTCTAGAAGACCCTTGGGAATCCTCACACTCCGATCGGCTAGAATTAGAGAAATCCTAGTGGGTGTGAAATCAGTCATCCCAAGTCCCACAGCAACCGAGTAGGGCATCAAACTAACACCCGACCCCAGATTACACAGCGAACTTTTGAACCTATCCATGAAAATAGAGCAATCCAAAACGAAGCTCCCCGGATCTTTAAGTTTCTCCGGTATCCTGTTCTTAATAACGGCACTGCAAACCTCAGAGATCATCATCACACCTTCCTCTTCTCTCATATCCTGCGTAAGCATCTTCTTCAAACACCTCTTAACTACCGGAGTAGTCTTGATAGCATCAATCAAAGGAATCTCAATGGTGAGTTTGTCCATCATGGCCTTGCACTTAGCTTCATACAACTCCTGTTTTGACTTCCTAGGATTCCTTGGGAATGGAACCGTAGGCTTGTAGACTCATTCCATCGAAATTTTCGGCTTCTCGAAAATTGGTGTCGCAGCTGCCTCCTTGTGTCGACCGACACCAGGGGTTGTGTCGACCGACACTGACACCTTGCTTTCGTCCTTAGCAGAAATTTCAGATGCATCAATTTGCTGTGGGTGCTTGTGTCGACCGACACAGGGAAATGTGTTGGTCGACACAGACAATTTTGGCATGTCTTCAGAAGGTGTCGACTGACACTCCTCCTTGGTGTCGTCCAAGCTTGATTTTGGTTCGTCTGGGCTCAATTTTTGTATGTCTTTCAGGTGTGTCGACCGATACACTCCACTTGTGTTGGTCAACACAGACGATTTTGGCATGTCTTTCAGGTGTGTCGACTGACACACTCCACTTGTGTCGACCGACACAGGCGAAATTTCTGCAAAATCTTCTTCAATTTCTTCTAACTCCATGAGTTTATCAACACTTAGACCCTTTCTTTGCATTGGATTAAGCTCCTTACCGCTTCTCAACATGATAATATTGCATTGATACTTCGGATTAGTGTCTGTCTTTCCAGGAAGGACTCCATCTTGTCTTCTCACAGGCCCAGCAGTCTGCGCAATCTGAGTATCTAGCTTTTTGACATGAGTGTTCAAAGCTTCGAACTTACCATTCAAATCAGTGTACATGGCATCGATCTTCCCATTAAAATCAACTATGATCTTCTGTTGTCCCTCTAGTATCTGCTCAAGCATAGATTTCATCACACTTTGCTCAGTTGGTGCAGGAGGCGTTACGTAAGATGAAGATCCATAAGTCCTGATGAAATTGTTGTTGCTCTGGAAAGGTTTCTGATACTGAGGCTTAGAGTCATACCCAGATGAGTTCTGATTACCCGTAAAGTTACTCCTCTGACCGTAGCCATTGTAACCACCTCGGCTTTGTTGATTTCCAAATCTCTGACTCTGAAAACCAGTCCCACATATGTAGTTGACATCCTCTTCAATTTCTTCTTCGGGCTCGAAAGTCTCAACCTCTGCAGCAAACTGAACCGACTTCTTGTTTACCAAGATGCTGTGAACTGAATCCAACTTGTTCTTCAACTTAGCAATCTGTTTTCCATCAATGTTTCCAGCTTGCTTTTGTCTCTCGAAATCAGCATTCTTGGTGCTATTGCTAGACGCCAAATCTCTGACTCTGAAAACCAGTCCCACATATGTAGTTGACATCCTCTTCAATTTCTTCTTCGGGCTCGAAAGTCTCAACCTCTGCAGCAAACTGAACCGACTTCTTGTTTACCAAAATGCTGTGAACTGAATCCAACTTGTTCTTCAACTCAGCAATCTGTTTTCCATCAATGTTTCCAGCTTGCTTTTGTCTCTCGAAATCAGCATTCTGAATTGCACCCATGCAGCCTTGAATGCTTCAGTCGTTCTCTGCGTGAACAGAGAGATGTTATTCCTTAGATCCTTTGATCTCGCATCATCATAGAAGTTATGAAAAAATACCTTCTTGGTATCTTCCCAATTGGTAAGAGATCCTATTGGCAACTACTTCAACCAATAAGCTGCTTCACCACTAAGCGAGTGTGGTAAAAGCTTACAAAAGAGATAGTCATAGCTGACTCCATTATGCTTCATGCTAGTCACCAAGTCCTCGAACCTCTCAATATGGTCCATAGGATGTTCATGAGCCAATCCATGGAAAGGATGTTGACCAACCAGCGTGTAGTAGGACGGCTTCAACTCAAAATCGTTCTATCAAACGTAGGAAGTCTGATAGCAGACCTGTTCGCATAAAACTCATCAGGTCTGTTGTAATCCCCAAGTGTCCTTACTCTCCCAGCTTGCGTACGTACCTGCGCATTTTCAATAGCAACTGGCACGATGGGGTTTCCATCCCCATCCAATCTATGCCCTTGCTCGTTGCAAATATGACCCTCTTGGTGCCTGAGAACACCAGCTTCATCCTGACGTAAAATCACAGGATTAACCATCTCCACTGGCTTCTTTGCTTTTCTGTTCGCTCGTTCTAACCTCGCAAGCTCCTGACTCGGAAGAAACAAAAGCTAACTGTCCTTGTTGCTCCTCGTAACACGACTAGGCATACACCTGAAACACACAAGACAAAAAGATAGAACGATGTGAGTAAAACTTAAAATAAAAACTTAGTCTAAATTCTACACTTAAATCTATCGAAAACTCAAAAGAGTCCCCGACAATGGCGCTAAAATTTGATATCGCTCAAATTTAAAATCCCTAGAGCTACTCTCTCAAATTAAGAGATCGATGTAGTACTTAGGGGTCGAATCCACAAGGACTCAAGAACCTCACGATAGACTTTTTCATTTTGAATTCAGCTAAGCGAGTATTGAATAAATTAAATAACAATGCAAATAATAATTAAAACAGTTTGTTTATCAGATGGGGAAAGCGTCAAGTCCAGGGAATTTCTCAGGAAACCAAGTAATGAAGATCAATTAATTGGTTAAGATCTAATTACGAACAAGTTCCAGAACAAAAATCACTAATGTAAAATAAACCAACTTTCGTTGCTAGAATTAACTATGTTTAAAACTTAAGAAACCAAATTCCTTTGCGAATCCTAAAGTCTAAACAAGCATTAAGCGCAGGTTTGATTTGTTCACAAATTATCTAATCTAAATTTCTTTGCAATTATCTAATTTGCTCACTCTAGGTTTTGATCAGATTATAAATCACATTGTCGTGCCAATTTAACAACCTAAGATCGAGATTCTAGGTGATCAATCCAGAACTAGCTTTAAGTGCAACCTAGGTGAAGAACTATTGAGTTTGAATCCTAACCAATAAATCAATATATCATTCCATGAAATCCCTAATGAGAATCCCTAATGAGAATCCCTAAACCCAACAAGGGATGTACTCACACATATCAATTGAAATCAAAGACATGAATAAGATAGATATCATAGAAATCAAAAAAGAGAGATAGAAACAGGGGTTCGAAATCTTCTTTCAAAGTAGTCCAAAGTATCAGATCAGCCCCAAGGTCTAAATCTCTCCAAGTTCTCCTCAAAACCAAAAGTAATAATCGTCCCAGTGAAAGTCTGAGTAATCTTCCTCTCAAAATTTAAAAACCCTAAAATATATCTAAAACACGAACTGGGTCCTTCTGTAAATACATGAAACTTCAGGGCAAAGTTGCAAATCTCCAAAAAGTTTTGGTTTCACGTGGAAGTATAAAAAAATCGGGCAGTGTCGACCGACACACATGGTTGTGTTGGTCGACACAGTTGAACTTGAAAAACACCAACTTCGACTTTTGAGCTACAATGCTCCATAATTGCTCCATAATGTCCAAATGATCCCAAATTGTGTGTAGACCTGTAAACGACTCGAAAAGGACTCGAAAGACACATAAAACACTCGATTATATACATATAGCATGGCTTTAAAACCCATAAAAACCATGATATATCAGTGCATAGTAGAGAATTGTAGTATTTAGAGATTGAATCTACAAGGACCAAGTGTACACTACAATCTTATAAAATTTGGATTAAAGCTAAGACAAGAAATTGTGAAGGGTTTTTTTTGTTTGGTGCATTGATAAACTAAAAAATGCAAAATAAATAAATAAAAACCAATAAATAAATTTAATAAACTAAATGTTAGGTGTTAGGGATCTCTCTAGGGATTTATGGATCAATTTATTCCGGCTTTCGAATAGACAGTTTTAAACAATTAGCATTCTTGAACTCAAATCACTAATTTGTAACTAACCTACTCTCGTATCGTAGCAATAATTATATATCCTTAATCAACTTAATTACTCAACTCTCGCATGCAATTAAGAAGATAATGATGGAATTTTAGAAATTGTTTGATATGTTCAGTCAATTCCATAACTTAACTATCGTAGGTTATGGCATTGAGCTCACCTAGACTACTTTGGATCAATTAATCAAGTAGTGTGCAAGCAAACACCAATCTAAAATCAATCACTAGTTAGCTGCTGTACTTCATGTTGTAGATACAAGTTTATATGAATAAACCTAATCAAATTTATATTCTAATAACCATATTTATCAAGCCATGAATTCCCTATCGTTATCCCTTAAACCCAACGAATCGCTACTCAGTCATGGATATGAAAATCAAAACAACAACAATAGATAAAAACATATTCATTGAAAAACAGTAGTAAAAGGATTTAAAAAATCTCTCCAAAAGGTACAAGGAGGCAAGATATTCTCCCTTATCGAACAAAACATAGAAATCTCTAAACGAAACCTAAATCTATGAAACTTTTGGTGGCTATGAAGATGGTGAAGAAGCTCTCTGATTTTCGTGGTCTCTCTGTGTTTTTAAAGTGATATATGTCGGATAGGGTATATTCCCTTAAAGATTTAGAAAGATATCGACAAACTCGAAAATTTCTTTTTTTCAGGGGAGGCAATCGATTGATTGCCCTAGGGGATCGAGTGATTGCCTCTGAATCAAGGCCATGGATTTTTGATGATAGGCGGTTAATCGATTGCCTATGATCAATCGATCGATCAGTGCTCTATTCCTCTACTTGCTTCAACTCGAACCCAAGATAATCAGTCTTTAGTAATTTGAGCATATCTTGTGATCCGATCGTTGGATTTGAACGATCTGGCATGGAAATGAAAGGTAACGCTCCCAGCTGTCTTGTGGAAACATTTGAGCTTGACCCAACGGTGGAAATGTCTTCATTAAATGCTCCAATTTCCCGAAAAGACTGAAAACTACAAAACACTAAAAATAGCAATAAAACATCAAAATCAAGTAGTTTCTTCATTAAAAACCTATTAAAATGTATTAAAAAAGTGGTAAAATATAAGGTATATCACTTGGTACCACCCCATTTCATCTGGTTTATGGGAATAGGAATTAAAGGCTATTTTAGTGGTGAGGATAAAAGTGTTTAGGGTTACCAGACGCTCTGAAGATGCAAGATTTTATGCAAAACTGCAAAAGGGAACAGACCTGTTGATGTAAACAATTTTCTAACCACCTATGCCTAATTCTCCCAAACTTAGATTTTCCCCGGCAATCACTGGAAATCGCTCCAACTCTCTGAATCGATCAATAGCATTCTTTATTATAGACTCGTTTTCCCTTTCTTTTGATTTTTTTTTCTTTTTCGTAATTTTTGTTTTTTATTAGGGGGAAGATAGTCTTTATTGATACAAGTCATAAGAAGCACAAAAGTTTACCATGATTTGTGAATCCCAAGGAAAAGCCAAGCTCTTGATTCTCATCATAATACTCCACCAGGTTTTCCAATTTCTGCATGTGCAGTGGTTGGAAAACTGCATCGATCCTTTTTCTCGCTGACTTTTTTGCACATATCTGCACCTATGACAATGAAAAACAAGAGTGCATGAGGTCTGAAAAAGAGGTAAAGTTTATAGGTATAGGGGTACCAACTAAAAGTGAGTTGGCCATTCATGAACCAAAAAAAGTGGTAAAGAGAATAAGATATCATGAATGTGTTATTCGTTTTCCTGATCTAACACCTTAGTGTGATAAATTAAGTTAGGTTAGTAGTCTAGTAAGGTAGAGTCAAATTAGATTCGTTAAAATAAATGCAAAACAAAAAATTTCAGGGGGAAGTCTCGTCATGTGGTTTTGAATCGTCTCTCCTGAACAAACCATGTAACAATCGTCACTAAATCATAAAATAAAGGCAATGATTCTCTGAAAAATGTCATAATCCCAACTCATAGTTTTTACTTAATAAAACAACTAAATAAACATTAAAATGACTCAAGACATAAGAAAAAAAAATGCATTTGTAAACGAAAGAATCCCTCCAGACATACTTCACACATTCCCATAGTGATAGTAGTTCAAAGAAAAGAATAAATAGACTCAATAAAAATATAGCTAAAAATAAAATGAAAGTGACATAAAGATAGGGATAGATAGTCGACGATACACACCTGGATCAGAATGTCTCCAAAAATGACTGGTGAATCGGGAACGGGAGATGGAATCTCGTCTCCAAGAGACTCGTAATGAAGTATCTATGTCCCATCAGAATTAGCAGCAAATCCGTGACTATGCTGTCCATACTCGGCGTGTGCATGCTCCTCAATATGACGTGAATGATGATGTCTATTAATGTCATCAAATGTGTCTCCATCCTGCACAAAACCAGAGACTCGTGAAAGACTACCCAAGTCATCATCAGGTCTCGCCTCAGTTCTGCTCCATGATGATCTCCTGAAGAAATGAGGTATGTATCTCCTAACCGCTTTGACAAGCGTGAAAACCATCTTGCCTTGCCTATGGACCTTGGCCTCAAGTAGTGCTCTCTTCTCTCTCTCCTCTTCTAGAGTGGTATAAAACAATTTATCAGTGTTGGTATGCAGAGGGGCTGTAACAGGCTGAATCAGAAGACGCTCAGTAGAAGTGGAGGGCCGTGTAAGTGAGGTCTTAGGTGCCTATGAAAATCGAGCTCTACGTGCCTCTCTAGCCTTGGCTCAATAGAAATGAACAATACTAACAATCGGACAGCCTTGTGCATATAAACCAAGTAGATCAAGGAGGGTTAAAGGAAGGATTACCTTTACTCAAAGCTGGAAGAATGTCACAAAGAAGAAGTATGCATTGGTGTTCTTCTTTTGAAGTGCAGAAAGACTTAGCTTGTTATCACAAGCTAATGGTGTCTTGCTACCAAATTCAACTACAAAAGCTAGTATTATTATCGTGATGGTGCCTCTTAAATCAAGTAGATTGAGGAGGGTCAAAGGAAGCATTACCTTCACTCAAAGTTGGACGAATGTCACAAGGAATAAGTATGCATTGGTGTTCTTCCTCGTATGGCGGTGTGAAGAGATAGACAAACCACTCAAGAGTCTTTCTCATAATTGTGGTGAGAAAGCTCAACAAACGTCCTTAACTCCAAAGCATCAAGATACTATTAAGTGTCCCTCCTTAGAACGAGCAAATCAATGGTGTCATAATCAATACGTAATGTTGTAACTATCTTGAATTGTTTCAGTGCCTCTTTGTAGTCAAACTCGACATCCATTGATGTCCCAAATTGTTTCATAACGATCCATGGTGCCTCGATCACATCCCGAACTCTTCTTGGGTTCGGTTTCCTTGGTTTCTTCTTTGGTGTTGGGGCTGTCCGAGTTGGGACTGTTTGTGTAACCTCCAGAAACCGCATAGGTCCATCTTCATCTCTTAAATGATATCACACCGTTTCCTCACCATCTTGTACAATCCCATTTCCATGCCTTTTTGTTGATTCTTTAGGCGGTTTCTTTGAACGTTAAAATCTAAAGACGTGTTCCCCTTGTTCTTAGATTCTCAAAGGCTTCTATTTGGATGTTGGTTTCCTCTTACACCGTCTTGTAGCCTTGTCTCCTTCCATCAAAGTACCTACAATATCAAAATTCTCAAAGAACAAGTGAGGACTTTGAATTATTCAATAAATGCCAAATAATTAAGATCTATGCTAAAAATAATCAATTAAGAGCATATTTAGGCATAAGGAATAACTAGAATAAAATTCCAAAGGTAAAATAAAAATTTTAAAATAAATTCTTAATTTTCGGATTTACTATACACTTAACATGATAATCATCAAAAACTTGAAATTTAAGATATATCATGCCAAAAATCAAGCAAATCTTATGTGTATATAATTATAATGAAACAATATCAATGAATGCATTAACATCATTGAAATCACTCAAATTCGTGTGTCATTAAGAACCCAAATATTCTCTTTTTGGGAAAATTTAATTTAAGGTCTAAACATGTGATAAATCCATCCATAATGCTAAATCCATGGATAAACAAGCTTAACTAAGTGAATTCTCTAGCAACATAGTGATTTTAGTCTAATTCCATGAGAAATTCAAAAAGTGCATAAACTTGAAATTAGAAAAAAAATTAGTTTATAGAACCATACATTTTACTTTTATGAAGACTAGGTTAGAAAATTGAAATCCCCTTAAAAATCCACTTATACCAAAGTGAATTGAGCAAAAAACTTCAAAATTTGGTTGTTAGGGTTCTTGACCTCAAGATGAAGTTGTGTCTCTATGATCCAAAAATAACGAGACATAAACCTTAAGTCCGAATTTTATGTCAAATTTTTGGTTAAAACATGTTTAAATTCGGTTTTGGATCGGTTTGGTTCAAAAAATGCACCTTGGTTCAAGCCGGTTTGATTTTGGTTCGGGTTTGGTTCAACCTAGGTCACAGTTCGTGGACCGGTGCTAAAATTTGACAATGGGTCGTGTTATGGGATGAGTCTATGTCGAGAGGGATGTATCATGGTTGGGATGGGTACTCGGTCGAGGACGTAAGTCGATGCTAGGTCGATGGTGGATTGAGAGTTGGGTCGGGTTGTGTCGATCCATGGGACGTGAAGCATGTCGTGAAGCTCTCGACACTGGTAATGGGTTTTTACCTAATGCTCGTGATCGAAGGGACGTGTTGGGGTCGAGTTTCACTCGACTATGGGAACGTGGGATGGGTCGACGAAAAACTTGACCATGGGGCAAATTTGGGTTGGGCACGGGTCAAGAATCCTGTGACCAGTGCTCGACCCATGGTCGGAAAAAAAATTTTCTTCTCCACCAGTCAAGACAGCACCGGTACGAGGCTTGGGGTTCTCGTGACCGATGTTGGTCAACTGGGTAAGTTTTTTTTATCCTTGTTCATGACCCGTGCACCCCCATTTTGTCAAAAATCCAATTTTTTGAATTTTTTGTAAAATTCAAGAAAAATATAAAATTAAGTAGTTAAGCATAAAACCAAATCATAAAAATTTAAATTTAAATTTAAAACTTAAAATAAAGCATAAAATAAAACAAAATTGTGGGTTGCCTCCCACAAAGCATTTCTTTAAAGTGAATTAGTTCGACTCTTTTGCCATTTAGGATTGAGGTGGATCCACTAAAAGAATTGTGGTTCCTTTAGCTTCTTTTTCTCGAAATTTGAAAGGTCGAGATGAATTGAAATGCCTCCAAGTGTGCCTCCAATGTCATCTTCGAGGACAAAAGCTTTGGGGAAAAGCTTCAAGGCACTTTCAAGCTTTTTCGTGAAGGTTTCCTTGTCTTCTTCATCTAAGTCCTTAGGAAGCAAGAATTGTATCTTTCCAAATGACTTAGACACATATTTATGCTTCTTTTTAGCTTCACATCCCTCCTTAGTAATCACACGGGGTGCCAAAACCGAATTAATGTCCTTGAAGACATCTTTGTGCTTCATCTTTGATGGTTTTGCAACTATATTCGATTTGGCTTTGGGATCTCATTCTATAACATTTTAGAGATCTTCCTTGGCTTCTCCAGGCTCTAAACTAAGCCTCTTGTCTTTGATTTCAACCATACTTGGCACACTCTCAATGTTCATAGCCGGATAGAAGACATGTTGATTTTGGCGAATGAATTCTTCGGTTTGGAAAATCAAAAATGACTTCAGCTGTTTCTAAGAATTGTAATCCAAGTATCAACGGGTTCGTCTTCCTTGTCTTCATTACCACAACTTGGAACTCAGTAGGTACAAAGATATCTCACACCTTAAGCATCACGTTCTCTAAGACTCCATAAGGTGTAGAATACGATAAATCCGCATACTCTATGTAGACTGATGTATTGTGTTTTTTACGCGTTATAACCCAAGTTTTCAAAGGGCTTTCGAGTCTTTTCTGTGTTTTTAGAGTCTTTCCAGGTTGAAACACGTTTGGATGGAGTCTAAGGCATAAGGAGCAAGGAATGGAAGCAAAGGAGCAGAAAATGGGTCAAATCGATCGATCCAACCTCGATCCGTCTCACCGTAGCATTTTAGATCGATCAAAAAGAAGGAGATCGATCGTTCCAACATCAGATCGATCGATCCCTCCTCAACCGACCAGAAAAAGGAAATTTCAGTTATTCCTTATTCTACTGGGTTTTCCCAGAGACTTTCGAGGAGAACGTGATTAGACATATTTATTCTATTTTGTTTAGCCACTGTTGAGGCTATACTTTATTTTCTATTCAGACTTTTGGCTTTTGCAATTTGTAAGCTTTGGGGAGATGAATCTCTGACTCTACATCTCTTGAGAAGATTTTTTTAACCCCTTTGGATTTCTATTCTATTTGATCATGAGTTTTTCTTCATCTCCTTGTTGTTTCTCTGCATCCATGTTTGAGTAGTTTCATAGTTAGTTTTAGGGTTTCAAGAGAATTTATGAATCATTGAATCAGACATATATAGGGATTTATCATTTGTTGTATTCACCTATCGTTGTGTTTATTGCTTAGACTGAATTGATCACTTAGTCTCTGATTTAGGGTTTAATCTATTCATCAAAAGTGTTATAGATTGCCTGATAAAACATAGGTGAGCGAGTTGTCCTTAACCAACGAAAGCTGATGCCAAAGCAATTTGTGAACAAATCAAACCTGCTCGCTAATACTTGTTTAGAATTCTAAGTTCAAACGATAGTTTACAATATTAGGTTGCCAGATAAAGTGATTGGTACCACGACAGTGGATTGGTTATACATTCATGTTTGAGTTCAAGACTATGCCTATTTGTTCCCTGAATAATTGTCTAGTTCATGATCTCTGAATTCCTGCGAATCACCCTTGACCTAACACTTCGTTTAGTTGATCTTTACACCGTTTTTATTTGATATTTTCGTTTCATATTGCAAACAACTACCATATTGTTGTCTTAGCTTAGTTTCACTCTTAAAGAATCGTAGTGTGATACCTGGTCCTTGTAGATTTGATCCCTACATTACTACAACACTTGTTGTGCACTTACAATAGTTTATATAGGGTTAAAACTCTGTGTATCAAGTTTTTGGCGCGTTGTCGGGGAACAATTACGTTACCTTTGAATCTGAGACTGAAATTTAGTATAAGATTTACTAATAAGTTATATCTTGCTCTATTGTGTGTTTGTGGTGTATGTAGATAAGAAGCAAAGGATCTGAAAACCTCCTTCGACTCAACAACCAAGAACTTGCAAGGGTAGAACAAACGAACATAAAAACAAAGTCGAATCAAGTCACAATGGGTGAAAATATCGACAACCAAGCACTTGGTACAGAAGCTGAACTTCAAAGGCTACAAGAGCAGTTGCAGCAGCAACAACAGTAGCAGCAGCAGCCTGCCATTGGAACTGTAGACACGCCTCACATGACAAGACCCTGAGATCAAACCTCAAATGATCGCATTGGTGAAGCAGCATATGTTCCATGGTTTGTCTGCTGAGAATCCAATGGATCACATAGAGAATTTCAAAGAGATTTGCAGCACTGCTAAGGCGAATGGAGTACCTGCTGATTTCCTCAAGTACAAGCTTTTCCCTTTCTCTCTGGCCGACAAATCGTCAAGATGGTTCAAGTCTCTACCTCATGGATCATTGCCAACTTGGGACAAATGCAGAGCTGCTTTCTTGGATCACTTCTACACAAAATCTAAGACAACTTCGCTGAGGAACAAGATCACTACTTTCCAGCAGCATTCAGGAAAGTCTTTCTGTGAGGCTTGGGAGAGATTCAAGGAGTATCGCAGAGAGTGCACTCATCACGGGTATTCAGATGAGCAGATTCTTAGCATCTTCTACGATGGAGTTGAACGGGATTACAAGAATGCTCTCAATGCTGCAAGCAATGGAGACTTCATCACCAAGGGTAAGGAAGGGCATATCAACTAATTGAGAACTTGGCTGCAAGTTCCAACAATCGCTGTGCTGAGTATGACAGGTCTAAACGTGTCAACAGTGTGGAATCTCAGAAGATTGACGAATTGAATGAGAAATTAAATTTGTTGTTGAAGGCAAGTCAGAGAGGCGTGCAATTTTATGAAAGTGGAACAAATCCAGTTTTATGTCAGGAATTTGCTGAAGAAAGGACTGATGAGCTATAGGAAGTGATTTATGTAAATGGAAAGGGTTTCGTGCAAAATAGGGAATTCAACCTAAACTACACAAATCACCCAAATCTGTCCTACATGAGCAAAAAATGTCAGAAATCCTCAAGATCAGGTCTACCCATAACAGGTGAACGCTTAGAGTCAACAATTTCAGGAAAAGTCGTTCATGCAAAATGCCGGCGTCACCGGTTCTCAGGGGTTTCAGCACAGACAGGCGTGCAAAATCAGAATTTTAGAAAAACTTTTCTCAGTATTTTCAGGGAAACCAGTTCGTGCAGAATCAGGGTCAGAACATATTTCATGGTGGATTTCAGCAGAAACAGCCATTCAACAGCTTCCAGACGTCGACACCAGTCCCATTCCAAGCTCATGCGAGCTCGACAAATTACTCTCAAGATGAACTCAAGGTTCTTATGCAGCAGCTTTTACTCAACCAACAGAAGTCCGCTAACGAGATCGATGTTAAGGTGGATAACATGTACAAGGATCTCAATAGCAAGTACGAAGTTGTCTGCAATCATGTGAAGAAGTTGGACACTCAGGCAGCTCAGACTGCTATCAAGAGACCACGGGGACTCCTTCCAGGGAAGGTAGAGCAGAATCCTAGGAACAAGTTTGTGAATGCCATTATACTCAGGAGTGGGAAAGCGTTAGAACATGTTGCGCAAAAAGGAAAAGATGCTGATGTAGTCATTGATCTGGAAGAGAGGGACGAATCAGATGCTGAGAAAGTGAGGGATCTTGCAAATGAAGATACTGCGGAGGAGCCACCACATGCACGTGTGTATACTCCAAGGATTCCATACCTTACTCGCCCTAAGAAGTCGCAGAAGGACTTGGAAGAGGAAAAATGTAAAGAGATGATGGATGAGCTTACAGTGAAGCTTCCTCTTGTTGATGCAATCCAAATGATACCTGCAATGAAAAGTTACGTGAAGGGCTTGGTGACAAGTAAAGTCTCTGGAGAAGATGATTTCTTAAAGGTTTCAAAGGTCTGCAGTGCTGTTCTTCAAAACAAGATGCCCAAGAAACTTATAGATCCAGGGAGATTTGTTCTATCTGTGCAGATTGGAGCAATGACTTTTGCTTGTTCTTTGTGTAATTTAGGTTCAAGTGTCAACTTGATGCCATACTCTGTGGCTAAGCGACTTGGATTCACAAATTTCAAGCCAACCAAAATCTCCTTGATGTTTTCTGATCGTTCTATGAAATTGCCAGTTGGAATTCTAGAGGACTTACATGTGAGGATTGGCAATTCATTTGCTCCTGCAGATTTTGTGGCTCTAGAGCTAGAAGAAAAGCCATAGGATACCCTCAGTTTGGGCATACCTTTCTTATGCACTGCTGGAGCTATCATAAATGTGAGGAATGGGTGAATAGATCTCCACCTGGGAGACATTGTCATGAAGTTTGAGATGGCAAAGCTGCTGAAAAAGCCTATGTTGGATGGACAGACATTCTCGGTTGATGACTTACTAGAAATTTCTAACGAAGCAGCTAACGAGATTCTAGTAGATGATCCATTGGAGATTGCTTTGACAAAGGCTACCAGTAAGCATGGATTTTTGAGTGAGAACGCAACTGGGTATGCAGAGATGATAAACTCAAGCCAGTTAGTGAGGAAGATGGTTGCCTACATGAGTTTGGATGGAGCTGCAGAGAAACCTCCAGCAGCAAACCTTCATGCGCCACTTGTTAACACATGGAGCGAGCTGAAAGCTCCAAAGATTGAGCTCAAAATACTCCCAGCTAGGCTAAGGTACGCGTTTCTTGGTCCCAACTCTATTTACCCTGGGATCATTAATGATGAACTGAACAATGCTGAGACTGTTTTGCTTTTGTGTGAACTTAAAAAGTATCGCAGAGCCTTAGGCTATTCACTCGATGATATCACCAGAATTTCACCTGATCTTTGCATGCATATGATATATCTAGAAGACGAGTGGATGACTTCTATAGAATATCAGAGACAGTTAAAACCAAAACTAAAAGATGTTGTAAAGAAAGAGATAATAAAGCTTCTAGAGGCGGTCATTATATACGCTATCTCTGATAGTAATTGGGTGAGCCCAATTCATGTAGTGCTAAAGAAAGGTGGAGTTCTAGTTGTTAAAACGATAAGAATGAGTTGATTCCAACTAGAACTGTCACTGGCCATAGAATGTGCATTGATTATAGGAAATTGAACTCTGCTACACGTAAAGATTATTTTACTTTACCCTTTATTGATCAGATGCTTGAGAGATTGGCTAACCACGCTTACTACTGTTTTCTAGATGGTTATTCTGGTTTTCTTCAGATTCTCATCCATCCAGGTGATCAGGAGAAGACCACATTCACATGCACATATGGTACTTATACTTATCGCAGAATGCCATTTGGCCTGTGCAATGCACCAGCCACGTTTCAGAGATGCATGATGTCGATTCTTACTAATATGATTGAGGACATATTGGAAGTTTTTATGGATGATTTTTCTGTCTATGGATCCTCCTTTTCTGTTTGTCTTTCTAATTTGTGTAGGGTGTTACAACGCTGCAAGGAAAAACATCTTGTGCTTAACTGGGAGAAGGGTCATTTCATGGTCACAGATGGGATTGTTTTGGGATACAAAATTTCAGAGAAGGGTATTGAAGTGGACAAGGCAAAGATCGAAGTGATGATAAATCTGTAGCCACATGATTCTCATTGGGGTTAGGAGTTTTCTGAGACATGCTGGGTTCTACAGGAGGTTCATCAAGGATTTTTCCAAGATTGCTAGACCTTTGACTCAGCTGTTTTGCAAAGATGTGAAGTTTCACTTTGACAATGATTGTCTTAAGGCCTTTCATACGATCAAGGGAGCACTCGTCAGCGCACCAATTGTACAACCACCAGACTGGGAATTGCCATTCGAGGTGATGACTGATGCAAGTAACTATGTAGTGGGAGATGTTTTGGGACAGAGAAAGGAAAACAAGCTTCATGTCATCTACTATGCTAGTAGGACTCTTGATGATGCGCCGCGCAAGTATGCTACCACTGAGAAAGACTTCTTGCCATTGTGTTTGCTTTTGAGAAGTTCAAATCCTATCTTGTCGGGGCTAAGGTGATCGTGCATACTGATCATGCTGCTTTGAGGTATCTTCTTACCAAGAAAGATGCCAAACCTATACTACTGCGATGGATACTCCTGCTGCAAGAGTTTGATCTGGAGATGAAGGACAATAAAGGAATTGAGAATGCTGTTGTAGATCATCTGTCTAGACAGAGTATAGAGGAAGATATCCCTTTGGACGATAGCCTTCCTAAGGAGAACGTGTATGCCATCAGTATTGGGAACATTCACCATTACACACCCCCTCGCGACACCAAGCTTCATGTGATCCCTTGGTTTTGTGATATAGCGAACTATTTGGCTGCAAAAAAAAGAACCTGGCAATTTTGTTGGGTACATGAAGAAGAAGTTCTTGAGAGATATCAGACATTGCTTCTGGGATGAGCCATACTTGTATAAGTAATGCTCATATGGTGTTTTCAGGAGATGCATTTCAGAGGAATAATTTCCTGGTATTCTCTTCCATTGCCATGGTTCGACTTATGCAGGACACTTTGCTACTTTCAAGACAGTGTCCAAGGCTCTACAAGCTAGCTTCTGGTGGCCAACTATGTTTAGAGATGCTCATGCTTTCGTCTCTAAGTGCGATTCATGTCAAAGGCAAGGGAACATTAGCAAGAGAAATGAGGAACCTCATAATTTTATCTTGGAGGTTGAAGTGTTTGATGTTTGGGGTATTGATTTCATGGGTCATTTCCCATCTTCTTATGGGAATCAATACATCCTTGTCGCAGTAGACTATGTGTCTAAATGGGTTGAACCGCTGGCTAGTCCGACCAATGATGCCAAGGGGATTCTAAAGATGTTCAAGTCTGTGATCTTTCCAAGGTTCGGTGTTCCTAGAGTTGTGATCAATGACGGTGGATCTTATTTCATCAACAAGGTCTTTGAGGGTCTTTTGAACAAGCATGGAGTCAAACACAAGGTAGCCACTTCTTACAATCCGCAGACGAGTGGACAGGTTGATATTTCCAACAGGGAGATCGAGAGCATTCTGCAGAAGACTGTGAGCACAAAAAGGAAACATTGGGCTGTAAAGCTTGATGACGCTCCATGGACATATAGGATTGCTTACAAGACACCTTTAGGCACGCCACCATTCCATCTTGTCTATTTGAAATCATGTCCTCTTCCCGTGGAGCTCGAATACAAGGCAGTCTGGACTGTTAAGTTGTTGAACTTCGACATCAAGCCTGCTTCTGAAAGAAGGTTGATGCAACTGAACGAGCTGGATGAGATTCGTCACATAGCCTATGAGAATTCAAGGATTTATAAGGAAAGCATTAAGGCCTACCATGACAAGAAGATCATTCCTAGGAACTTCGTTGCAAATGATCAGGTGTTGCTTTTTAATTCTCGCCTGAAACTTTTTCCTGGGAAGCTGCGATCGTGATGGTCTGGTCCTTTCACCATCAAAGAAGTGAGACCATATGGAGCTGTTGTGTTGCTGGACACTACAGGAGGTGAATTTGTGGTTAATGGTCAACGCTTAAAGCCATAGCTCCCTGACACATAAATTACTGAAGGAGACACCGTTCCTCTCAGTGATCCACCTCAAGCATAGACGGCATCCAAAGTCAAGCTCGTGACTTAAAACAAGCGCTTGGTGGGAGATAACCCACCGGTAAGTGTACATATTTCGTTTTTTGTTATTTTTTAACTTTTGTTTTGGTTTTAAGTGTTTCAGAAAAGAAAAGAAAAAATCGTTGGAGTCAGATCGATCGATCCAGGGGAGGGATCAATCGATCCAACAAAGCAAAAAGCCACCATAACATTTTGGATCAATCGCCAAACAAAGGGATCGATCTATCCACCTTCAGATCGATTGATCCAAAGCCCAGGTAAGTATTCTGACTCGATTTTTCCGGTTTTCGTCGGTTTACCCTTGTTTAAATCACTAAAATTTGACCCGAAAAACATATTTTAAACCTCCTTTACCTGATTTTAAAGATTAAACACGTTACCTATCTTCCTCTGTCACCATTTCTTGGTGGTTTTTGAGAAAATTTTCACGCAACCCTAACTTTCTCAATTCTTAACAGATTTGAGTGATTTTTGGGTGCATTCCACTCGGATTTTTGCCCTCTTTCTAATTCTAGCACTCTCTCTCTCGATCTGCAAAGGCAATGGTTACACTAAGAGATGCTGGAAACTCCCTCAGGAAAAACCAACCAAGTAGTACAAAGCAACCACAACCACAAGGTGATCAGGCCGCATAATTCTCGAGGCAGAAGGAAAAGAGATAGCCACATCATCTGTCCCTAGTGGTTAAGAGAAGATGGAGAGGGAACCACTGCTCCTTGGCCTAGACTTGATAACACACCTATCATGGGTGCGATGATCCCGCAGATCCCGCATATGACCATCGGAGATATGCAGAAGTCTTCCAAATACATTATCCGTAAATATGGAGATCCATGGGCTATGTTCAATAGCACATTCTACAATGGGTTGTTGCGTGTTGAGATGGTACCTACAAAGTTTGTGTGTGTGAGAACATTGCAGAAGATGGGCATCGCAGAGGATGTTGAAGAGATGTTGATGAGGATGGGATTAGGTACATTTTCATATGACACATATCCTCTCTATCCAGAGTTGGTCAGACAGTTCCTTGCTTCAGCTGAGCTCAAGTTCGAAGATATTGCAATTCCTATAGAAAGTGAAGGGACTCTCTCCTATTTTTCCAGCGGTATTCTTTATGAGATTTCCATTCGGGAGTTGTGTGATCTCTATGGTTTTGACAGGGACAGAGAGAGTTGCAGATTTCCTGATGATTTCCCACTAGCTGCTGAGTTGTAGAATTTGATTGGTTCAAGACCATATACATAACATGAAGCTAAGCTGTCTTTGATTAGGAACCATGTGGTTCGTATTGTGGCAAAGACCATAGGGCACACTCTGTTTGCCAAGGAAGAGACAGGTTCTTTGAGGGAAGATGAGTTGATGATGATACATTTTAGGCTTCCCTCATTCGTCTGCGACATTTACAGTGAGGCACTTCCCTTTGAGCTTAACACCAATTTTGGAGCAATCTTTGCTGCAATTCTAGTGCAGAAGAAGTTCGAGGCCTTAATACGATGAGAGAAAAGACGGAGGCTATTGTGGGAGTATAAATCCACACCACTTGAATTCGTTATGTCTTTTAGCGAGATCCGAAACTTCTGAGTAAAAACCACCAAAATACACGAACGAAGATCCAAAGATGATGTTTTTTATTAAGCTGTTTAGAAAGCTTTTTCGTATATGAGCAAAAGTACAGAGTTCTGCTAGGTTAATTGCGGATCCCCCCTTTCAGAGGGTTTACATGAGTATATATATATGTTTAAGTCGGTTAAGTTAATGTCTAAAGAGATAAGGAAGATTTCCTATTTCCTCGGGATTTCCTTCTAGCGAAACCTATCATCGTCATGGGCTTCGATTCATGGGCTGCCTTTGTCATCTCTTTTGTGGGTTTGAATTTGTGGGCTCGTTGTCTCGGCCCAATCTCTAACCATCGTTCACGGCTCGGGTGACGTCATGGCTCACGGCTCGGGTGACACCATAGTTCACGGTTCGGGTGACGCCATGGTTCACGGCTCGGGTGACACCACGGTTCACAGCTCGGGTGACACCACGGTTCATGGCTTGGGTGACGTACTATGGGTCGTGACCCCCGATCCGTCTGTCGTGCCATAGATCGGGGTATACGTCCCAGCTTCTTCACCGTGGGTCGTGACCCCCGATCCGTCTGTCGTACCATGGATCGGGGTACACGACCCATCTTCTTCACCGTGGGCCGTGATCCCCGATCCGTCTGTCGCACCATGGATCGGGGTACACGACCTAGCTTGCCTTGTTACGGTTCGGGGTACCCGATTCAACTACTTCAATCACGGTTCGGGGTACCTGACCCAACTTGTCTTGTCACGGTTAGGGATCCCGATCCAACTCTCCCTTCACAGTTAGGGATCCCGATCCAACTCCTCTTCACAGTTAGGGATCTCGATCCACCTTGTCACGGTTCGGGATCCCGATCCACCTTGTCACGGTTAGGGGTCCCGATCCAACTCTTCAACCACGATTTGGGGTACCTGATCCAACTCTTACTTCGTGGTACAGGATCCCGATCCAACTTCACAGTTAGGGACCCCGATCCAGCACCTTCACGGTTAGGGACCCCGATCCAACACCTTCACGGTTAGGGATCCTAACCCGACTCTTGCTCCGTCATTAAGGATCCCGATCCAACTCCTCCGTGGTTAGGGATCCCGATCCAACTCCTCCTTGGTTAGGGATCCCGATCCAACTTCATAGTTAGGGATCCTAACCCAACTCTTACTCCGTGGTTAGGGATCCCGATCCAACTCCTCCTTGGTTAGGGATCCCGATCCAACTTCACAGTTAGGGACCCCGATCCAACACCTTCACGGTTAGGGACCCCGATCCAACACCTTCATGGTTAGGGATCCCAACCCAATTTCTTCACAGTTAGGGATCCTGATCCGACTCCATCAATCACGGTTAGGGGAACCGAGCCGCGGTTAGGGATCTAGTTGCCAATGCTCTTTCATACTTCGTCATTTTCAATCGTTGATTCTCAAGGGGTGAAATCTGACCCCAACAGTTAGCCCCCCAGCTTGGCAGTGTCAGTGATGTTATTGCCGAGCTGTTAATGGTCGAGTCTGAGATCAACGATTCGAGCCGTTCCTTCTAACTAACCCGAACCATCTGTTTGGTGATGATCCCGAACCGTTATATGCGGGTGATCCCGAACCATCACTGATTGGTATTGTTGTACCTTTATCGGGGAGTGCAAGCATTTTTGCTGATTCCCGAGGCGAATGACATCATCATTTGCCTATATAACTCGCGATACTTCTCATTTCTTCACTACTTCATTTCTCCGAAAATTCTTCAAAGCAGGTAACCTCTCTCTTCTTTCTCTCTCTAATTTTTTTCCTTAAGTTATTTTCAAGTCGGAACTCCGTTGTTCTTCCTTCGCCGCCGATCCACTTGAATTTCCCAATCCATCTTCAACTGGCTCCGCCGCTATCTTCGAGTTTTCCGATAGTCTGCCTAAAAATTTGGATCTGACGAAATTTTTTAGAAGATCCTAAATCGTTCTTCGATTCTTCTGAGAGCTTCGATCTGTTTTGATTATTGTTGACAGTCCCGATCTGTTTTCCAAATCTCAGAGAGCTTGGATCTTCTCTCCTGAGCTTCTGGGGATCCTAACTTGTTTGTCTGCCTTTCAAAGGACCCGATCCATTTTTTTTTTAATTCAAAAGATGTCCCAGTTGTCTGGTTATGCGTCCACCGAACCGTATGCCCGCCTGTTTGGCATTTCAGGGCAGTCTTCGTCTCCCGAACCATCTCTTTCTCCCGAACCACCTCTCGCCCAAAGCTGTAGCAGGGAAGATTCCTATGGTGCACACGTTTCAGAGGATCTCAATGATTCAAGTGATTCGGGGATAGGGCCTTCTATCCTTGGTAGGAGAATGGTGCTCTCCGATTCTTCAAGAGCTAACAGTAACTCCGGCGATCCGTTGAAATTTGAAGTGCCTCATCTTCATGACTCTCCTTTTGACGAGGCGGCGAACCCTTATACTGATACAGTGGATCCCGATCTGCCAAAGATTGAACCAGAGGATTGGCTCTTTGATCCAGCCGTAGCCAGGCAGGAACTGAAATGCTTGATGGGCCCTAACTGTCGAGCTCCGAAGAAGAAAACCAGGAAACGACCCGATCCACCTGGTTCAACCCTCTCGACCTTGGATTCGCTGACGGCTCTAAGACATAGATTTAGCATTTCAGAGGAAGTTGAGCTTGTTCTTCCGTTGCCGTCCGATCGGGCCGACAATCCTCATCCTCATCACTTCACTCTCTATGAAAGCTTCTTCTACCGCTGTTTGTTGTGGTTCCCAATCCCTGAAGTTATTTTGCAGTTTTTATGGAAGCACAACTTGGCCATTGCTCAAATCAATGCTCGGGGAATCAGGCATATGGTCGGTATTCTGGTTAGGAGCTACGAATGCGACGTCGAAGTTGGTGTATAACATCTTAGCAACTTTCTTGAATTCAGACGCCGCAACAAAAGAGAATTAAAATATTATGTGTCGGGTAAAGCCAGGAAAAACATCATAAAGGGTTTCCCGACCAAGGATGATAATTGGGAAAACTACTTCTTTTTTGTCCCTATCACTGAAGCGTCTGTGGGCCCGAACTGTCTTTGCTTTATCAAGTCGAACTGGGGAGAAATTGGTAGCCGATCCGTTGCTCGACTTGGGCCACGGCTTGGGTTTTCAAATACTTGGTGATTTTCCTTTTTAGGTTTTCTGATCTTGCATATGCTGTGTTTTTTTGTAGTGCGTCATCTCCGCCTTTTGCTCCCCCCCGATCTGTCTGAGATACACGAAACGCTTTCCGCTCGCAAGTGCAATTGGTTAAGGGATTTCAACTTTCAACGAGAGAGAGAGCCCGAGCTTTTCGGAAGGACAATCCGTTGATCAATCGTCCTCTTCAAATTCTTCGAAAGACACGATGGGAAGACCTACTTTCAGGGATCGGGCTGCCGCGAAAGCCAAAGCGGAGGAAGAGGCGAAAAAGAGAGCAAAACAAGCAAAGTCGTTGAGCCAATCTCGTCCCCCGAACCAACCGCCTGCAACTATTCTCGCTCCCGAACCATCCTCCACTGTTAATCTCCCCGAACCGACTCCTTCCTCGTTAGCTCCTCAAGGAGTTGTCTTGGGGCTTCGTCCGACTGACTCCCAAATACTGCCGCATAAAAATAAGGGCAAAGGGAAAACCGAGAAAAAGGCCCCGAGCCGTAAACTCCAGTCATCGACAGTCGATAAAGGTGGAGAAGTGCCGAAGCGTCCAAAGCACGCTGGTTTGTCTCGAGTCGTCCTCGACGCAATTCCTCTTTCCACCATCCCCCTAACTGCTGAAAGCGTCTACAATGACGCTTCAGCGTCTACGGCCATCTTCTCAAAAATGACATGTCCGGGTGATCATTTTCCACCGCCCGACACCCTGCTTAGGGACAAGACTTACAGTGAGATGTCTCTCAGGGGCGTCAAGGTATACGTAATGTTACTTGTTTCGACCTTGGGGCCCGAACCGTTTAAGTTTGTATAATGACAGTATCCCGGTTGTTTTGTAGTTCATCTCCCACCTTAATAAGATGGTCATTGGGTATGAGTCTGACGCCCGTAAGGATCGCGAGAAGGTCGAAGATGCTAGGCAGAAAGCCATTGAGCTTGATGGGAGGCTCAAAGAAGTCGAGGCAAACCAAACCGCGGAGCAAGAAAAAGCTATCAAGAGGATCAAGAACCTTGAAGCCGACGCACAAAGATGCAGAAAACACATTAAAGAAGCCGACGAGCGGATCATGCGGCTGGAGTCCGGAAAGGCAAGACGGGATGCTCACATAGCCAGCTTGACGAGGCAGCTGGAAGCCGCAAATGAGCTTCTTGAGAGTAAGGTCGAGCAAGCTGCTCTAGAGGCCAAACGCGAGACTATGATGATGCTCGAAGGCAAAGTTTCCCGAGCCGAGAAGCTTATTGGCCAGATCGACGGTGAACCAAAGGAGAACATGATTGACCTTGCCCAGATCGAAGGCAATCTCCAATTCATTGGGCTGCTCCAAAGCGACAAGCTGCCATCTCTCGACGCCGAGCAGAAGGAGGGCTTGATGGGGTCTCATGAGGTATTTGCTCAGCTCGTGGCGGAGATGAGAGGAATCATGCGACTGTCTCCAGTCCGATCTGACATTCTCAAGGAGCTCAATGATGGTGAGCCCATGGAGACGGCTGCTGCAAGTGTCGGGATCCAGGATTTCTCTGGTTCTAACCAGGGAATGCCTGGTTTGGCTAATCTTAGTCCGGTGGAGGTTGCTAAGGAGATAGTCCCCGAACCACCTTCTGTGAAACCTCTCGAAGTCGCCCTAGAGAAAAAGGTCACAGAGTTTGCCGAGGCGTTGCTCGAGGAGGACAAAGCGCCTGGAACTAATGTAGTTGAGCGGATGGAGGAATCGGGGCAGAAGGCGGTCACGACTCCTGAGATAGCGGAGGATTACGATCCTCTTTTCTTTGTCTAGTTTTAAAAACTCTTTTTGTTTAATGCCTGGACGGCTTTATCCAAGTTGCCTAAGAACTTATTATCTTCTTTTTATTACCTGGTTGCTGACTTAGCTAACCCTTGCATTTGAATATATAAGTCTTTCGTTTATCAATAGATTCGAGAATGCCTTGCTTGCATTGTTTTTGTTGAGTAGTTGTTCTGACGAACGAATACAAACTTATGTTTGCGTAGTTATGAGATGATCAGTCTCGAGATGATCATTTCGGTTTACAGATAAATTACCGTAAACTTATCTGCTCCGATAATGAACATTTGTTTGCATAGTTTAGAATGGATATTTCGGTTTACGGATAAGTTATCATAAACGTACCCGCTCCGATAACGAACGAATATTTGTATAGCGCGCTTTTAATCCTGAGATGGATGTGAGAGTTTAGATCCGAAATGGATGCGAGAATTCGCTATTGTGGCCAGCAATAGTGGAGATGTGGCGAGATGCCCGTCGTAGTCTGATTTGCTCAAATATGTCTGTTTTGTTAAGACTTAGTGATCCTTGAAGGATGTTTAGATAAAAATTGTCTTTAAAAGCAAAGCTTGGATAGATAGTAGAATCTGTTACAAAGATGGGAGTATACGAGTATGCGTATACGTACCCACTCCCCCCCTTTTGAAAGGAGGGGGCAACTGAACCCATCCAAAGACGAGCTGCCTACGTACCCTTTGCAGGGATCAAGTCGCCCCATAGTTCATGGGAAGTAGCTTAGTGATAGTACTTTTTGAGATGCATTGCGTTCCATGATCTCGGTACTGGAACGTCTGTCATGTTAGCAAGTTTGTAAACTCCTGGTTTAACTACCTCGGTGATCTTGTATGGTCCTTCCCAATTTGCTCCTAGTTTGCCGGCATTTGTTTCCGCGGTGTTCTGAAAAACCTTCCGAAACACTAAATTTCCTTCGTAGAATCGTCGTTCTCTGACATTGGAATTGTAGTATTTCGCGGCCGCGTTCTGATAGTTCTGGATTCTGATCAAGGCTTGGTCCCTTCTTTCGTTGATCAAGTCCAGTTCGTCAAGCATCAATAGGTGATTGAGCCCTTCTTGTTCTGGCAATAGTCTCCGGCGAATCCCTGGGAAATGTACCTCCGGGGGGATGACACACTCTGTGCCGTATACGAGGGCGAATGGGGTTTCCCCCGTTGCTCGTCGTGGGGTGGTGCGGTGAGACCAAAGTACTCCCTCCAGTTCTTCAGCCCAACGTCCCTTCTTCTCATCAAGGCGCTTCTTTAGGCCGTCAAGTATTGTTTTGTTGATTGCTTCGGCCTGTCCGTTCCCTTGTGGATATCTTGGAGTAGACTTGTTGAGTCTGATTTTCCATTTTTCTTGTTCTGGCAATAGTCTCCGGCGAATCCCTGGGAAATGTACCTCCGGGGGGATGACACACTCTGTGCCGTATACGAGGGCGAATGGGGTTTCCCCTGTTGCTCGTCGTGGGGTGGTGCGGTGAGACCAAAGTACTCCCTCCAGTTCTTCAGCCCAACGTCCCTTCTTCTCATCAAGGCGCTTCTTTAGGCCGTCAAGTATTGTTTTGTTGATTGCTTCGGCCTGTCCGTTCCCTTGTGGAATCTTGGAGTAGACTTGCAGAGTCTGATTTTCCATTTTTTGCAGAAACCTTCAAAACGATTTGAGATGAACTGTGAGCCGTTATCTGTCACGATCTCGTATGGTACTCCATGTCGGCATATGATATTTTTGGAGACGAAGGCCTCTACTTGCGCATCTTTAATGTTAGCATAGGAGTCGGCTTCGACCCATTTTGAGAAGTAGTCTGTCAAAACTAGAAGAAAGCGTTTATGTTTTGACGGGTGCAGTGGCCCGACAATGTCCATAGACCATCGCATGAATGGATATGGCGAAGAGATTGATGAAAGTACTTCTGTTGGTTGGTGGATCATCGGTGCATGGCGTTGGCATTTTTCGCATTTGGCCGAAAACATCTTGCAATCTTTGATCATTGTTGGCCAATAGTAGCCGTGACGTTTGACTTTTATGGCTAGTGCTCTCCCTCCAGAGTGATTTCCACATGAACCGTTGTGAATTTCCTCCATAATTTTCCTGGCATTCCTTCCTTCCACGCAGTTTAGCAACGGTCCCGAGAATCTCCACTTGAAGACATTTCCATCAAGTAACACGTAACGTGCTGCCTGGGCTCGAAGCTTGCGAGCTGCCCATTTTTCGGTTGGTAGGACGCCGTCGCATATATATCCTCTAATTGCGCCGAGCCATTCCTTGTCACAACCATATTCTGGATCATTGTTGACTTTGTTTGCTTCTTCGTTGGGTTCAACGACAGGGTCCTTGGTGCTTTTCGTAGTTGGTGACTCAACGGGATTGTCTTCTTCCATTGGGGCAATATCTGGCTTTGCGGGTGATTGGTCGGCCAATTCTTCCTGCATTTCATCCATCACCTCTTGCCTGGTCGAGACGTCTGTCGCTTGTCTAGCCGCTTGTGAACGAGTTATGGCATTCACTGAATCGCCGGAACTGATGCTTGGGTATTGTATGAATTCTACCGGGATTACTCGCTTTAGATCTGGATCGGAAGTTGACGCAAGGGCTGCAAGTGCGTCGGCTGGGGTGTTCTCCCCTCGCGGAATGCGTGTTAGGATGAATTGTTTGAACTGTGCAGCCAATTCTTTGACGATCTTCAAGTAAGCTTCCATTCGATCATCCTTTGCTGCATATTCTCCGCTGAACTGATTCGCGACTAGTTGGGAATCGCAAAATGTATGGAGTTTCTTGATCTTTAGGCCGTTAGCGAGTTTCATCAAGACGATCAAGGCTTCGTACTCTGCTTCGTTGTTGGATGCATGAAACCCCAGGCGGAAAGACTGTTCCAGTAGTTCGCCAGTTGGAGAGGTTAGCCGTATCCCGACTCCTGAACCGTTTTTGGAAGATGAGCCATCAACGTGGAGTTTCCAGAGCTGTCCTTGCATTTCATCGTCAATGCCTTCTTTGGGGAGTTCGATAAGGAAATCAGCCAGGACTTGGGATTTGGCGCACGTTCGTCCGCGATACTCAATGTCATACTCGCTCAGTTCGATAGCCCAGTTTGCTAACCTCCCTGACTGACTTGGACTATGCTAAACAGACCTTCTCGGGAAGGTGCTTAGGAAGACGATTAAGTGTGACTGGAAGTATGGCCTTATCTTTCTTGCCGACATAACTATGGATAGTGCCAATTTCTCCATCTGCGAGTACCTCATTTCAGCGTCTGTAAGGGTTTTGCTGGCGTCAAAAATTGGCCTCTGCTCCCCACGCTCGTCTCGAATAACCACGCCGCTTACTGCTGTGGCGGAAATTGCGGTGTACAGAAAAAGTGGTTCTCCTGCTTCTGGTTTTGTGAGAACTGGAGGGGTGGCCAGGTAGCTCTTTAGTTGTTGAAAAACTTCTTCGCATTTTTTCGTCCATTCAAACTTCTTATTCCCTCGCAAAGTATCGTAGAAAGGTAGGCATTTGTCGGTGGATCGCGAGATAAATCGGTTAAGTGCAGCCACCCTCCCGGTAAGTCGTTGCACCTCCCTTTTTATCTTTGGTGAAGTCATGTTGATGAGTGCGTCGATTTGCTTAGGATTGGCCTCGATGCCGCGGTGAGTTACCAGGTAACCAAGGAATTCTCCAGAGGTGACTGCGAACCTGCACTTGGTCGGGTTTAACTTCATGTTGTGAAAATTTAGCTGCGAGAAGCAATCCATGGGATGAGTAATGTGATCTTGTTCTTCCAGTGATTTCACCAGCATGTCGTCTATGTAAACCTCCATTGTCTTTCCGAGTTGATCAGCGAACATCTTGTTCACCAGCCGTTGGTACGTTGCTCCGGCGTTCTTCAGGCCGAATGGCATCACCTTGTAGTAGTAAATCCCACGGTCTGTTATGAAGGCGGTCTTCTCGCGATCGTTGGGGTTCATCAAGATCTGGTTGTAACCTGAGAAGGCATCCACGAAAGATAGGAGTGCGTTCCCTGCCGTTGCTTCGACTAAGCGATCGATATGTGGGAGGGGAAAGCTGTCTTTTGGACTGGCTTTGTTCAGGTCGGTGAAATCCATGCACACACGCCATTTGCCGTTCTTCTTCTTGACCACCACCGGGTTAGCTAGCCAGTCCGGGTACTTCACCTCAGTTATCGATCCGACGCGCAGTAGTCTCTCCACCTCGTCATTGACCGCTTTAGCTCTGTCTGGCCCAAGTTTTCTTCTTTTCTGCTTTACTGGTTTGAAAGTTGGGTCGACGTTCAATTCGTGGCTTGTTATGCTGATATCGATGTCAGGCATATCCTCTACTTCCCATGCGAAGGTGTTGATATTTTTCTTTAGAAATGCCACGAGTTCTTCTTTGATCTTTCCATCTAACATTGCTCCAATTTCTACACATCGCTCCGGATGTTTGTCGTCGATGCAGACTGATATGACGGGGTCGCAAGTTGGTTTAGACACTTCTTCCTCGCGATCCACCGCGATCTGTAACTGCTATAACAGTTTTGAAAGCTCTTTCACCGGTTCTCTATCGGTCTTTATCTTCTTGCGCTTTGAACTTGCCGTCGGATCAGTCACCGGGTTTCTGAGCTTGAGTACGGCGAGGAAGCAGACGCGAGACTCTTTTTGATTTCCTCGAATCATTTTCACGCCGTTTGGTGTAGGGAACTTGATGCAGAGATGGTAGGTTGAAACGGCTGCGCGCATTGAATTTAACCAGGGGGTCCCCATGATGACGTTGTAGATGGCCGGGTGGTCAGCTACAGAGAATTCGACGATCTTTGTCACCTCGCCAGCTTGGACAGGCAATTTGATTGTCCTAGTAGTCATGGTGGTTTCTCCAGAGAATCCTGTCAAGGGTTTGGGAGTAGATATCACTTCGGCAGGTCCACATTCATTCTTCTCAGAGTCTCGAGGAAGATTACATCCACGGTGCTCCCAGTGTCCACCAATACGCGTGCTACGTCGCAGTCGTTGATGATTAACTCGATCACGAGAGGGTCATCATGCGGTCTGTCGATTCCGATCGTTTCTCTTTCCTCGAATGATATCACATCGTTTGGGAACTTAGATGGTTTAGACCAGTTGATGCTGATGTCTGCCCTCCGCTGGAATGCTTTGATTGACGAGACGGTATCAGAGCAATAGTGGGATCCTTCCATTATCATGCTTATCCTTCTTCTTGATCCAGAGGGTGGCGCTTCGTCATCCCTTCTGTCGCGCTTGGTGTGACCTTCCTTTCAGGTCGGGTTTGTATGTGTTTACGTCCATCTCGAAATCCTTGAGGCTGACGTTTCCTCCAAGCTCACCGGCTGCTAATTTTTTAGCAAGCTTCAAGCCTAGAATTCGGTAGTTCGCGGTTGAATGTCCGTAGATGTGGTGGTGTTCGCAGTAGGCCGTCTCGTCATAGGAACTGTCGCTTTTGGTCCACGTGCTCCATGAGCTTGTTCCACGGCCTCGGCCTCTTCCTCGACCGAATCCAAGAGCGTCGATTTGATAGTTATGAGCTCCTCGAAAGCCTCCCTCGTGCTGGATATAGCCGAAACCCTGGTTGTTCTTCCTAGTGTTGGAAGGGGCTGAAACTTGGGGAGAATGGTTCGTTGTCTTGGCCTTCCCGTACTTCTCGGTTAGGATTTTCATCTCTTCTTCTTCGATGATGAAGTCTGCGGCTCGATGCATAGCGTCATGTATCATTGTGGGGGCGTTCAGAGCAATTTCCTTGCAAAAATCTGAGTTGAACCAGAGTGCTCGCTTCAGGGCCAACAAGGCCGCTTTATCGCTCAAGCCTTCCACTTTGGACATGATGGCTTTGAATCTCCCGATGAAGCTCCGGAGTGTTTCACTCTGCCCCTGAGCCAGGGTCCACATATCGGCATCGGATGTCCCAGGATCCATGAATATGGAGTAATGCTTCAAGAACGCCGCAGATAGTTGGTTATAGCTGCCGATGGAGTTCCGTTCGAGCCTGGAAAACCACTGCAGCGCTGGTCCTTTAAGATGCTCCACGAAGAGAAGGCATTGTCCGGTATCTCTTTCGTGTTCTTTGAAGTTAGAGCATCCCATGGCTATAGCGAAAGCCGTGAGATGTTCTTTTGGGTCGGTTTTTCCTTCATAGATCAGGATTTTCATCTTTCCGGGGTCCAGGATTCTTGTGCTAGTAATCCGAGCTGTGAACGGGGTGTTTTGCGCTTCCTCTAGTACACAATCTATTTCTGGCACCTTGCTCGTTGCTTTGTGCATCATGGATCGGACAGCTTTTATGTCGGCAGCTGCTCGATCCATATCTGCTCGCATCATAGCCATCTCTTCTTTCTGGGTTCGGACTCCTGCTCTGCGTTCTTCATTGGTCCTTGCTTGCTCAGCCCAAAGTATGTTCTCCTCCTCCTCGGTCAGCTCTTGATCTCCTTCGGGGATGGCCTCGCGTCTTCCGGTTCGGGTCTGGCCAGTCACTAAGGGTCCTGGGTCGTCACGGCTCTCCGTGTTTTGCTCCATTTGGTTTTCCTCCTCCAGATCGACGATTGGTGCAGCCTCCTCTTCGATTGGTGTATCGCCTGCTCCTTGGGCTTCTGAAGCTAGGTTTGCGGAGCTTCGACGGAGTGATGGCAATCTTCCCCTAGTCCGCGGTGGGTTGAGGGGAGTTGTGAAGTCCAGGGCCGTCGGGCTGAGACGTCGAAGAGGGCGCCTCATTAGGTCAACTCCAGAACCTCTACCACGGGCTCGGCTCGCCGTTGTAAGGACTTCAAGCTTATCGGTCATCGTTGTATTTAGCTTATCCTGCTCCTCCACCTTTTTGAGCAGCGTCTCCAGCATTGTCTTTATCTGTGACAGGGCCTCTGGGTTCGTCTCCACGACTGCAGGCGTTGGTGTAGCTGTTGCTCTAGATCCATCGATTCCTGTGTCCTGCGGGTCGTCGGTTCGTCCGTCGTTAGTCATCTTCTTTGAATCTTTCGTGCGGTGGTTCCTTGGAGTAAGAAAGTTTCTGCCCCTCCTTCTAGCGCCAAATTGTGGGAGTATAAATCCACACCACTTGAATTCGTTATGTCTTTTAGCGAGATCCGAAACTTCTGAGTAAAAACCACCAAAATACACGAACGAAGATCCAAAGATGATGTTTTTTATTAAGCTGTTTAGAAAGCTTTTTCGTATATGAGCAAAAGTACAGAGTTCTGCTAGGTTAATTGCGGATCTCCCCTTTCAGAGGGTTTACATGAGTATATATATATGTTTAAGTCGGTTAAGTTAATGTCTAAAGAGATAAGGAAGATTTCCTATTTCCTCGGGATTTTCTTCTAGCGAAACCTATCATCGTCATGGGCTTCGATTCATGGGCTGCCTTTGTCATCTCTTTTGTGGGTTTGAATTTGTGGGCTCGTTGTCTCGGCCCAATCTTTAACCATGGTTCGCGGCTCGGGTGACGTCATGGCTCACGGCTCGGGTGACACCATAGTTCACGGTTTGGGTGACGCCATGGTTCACGGCTCGGGTGATGCCACGGTTCACGGCTCGGGTGACACCACGGTTCACGGCTTGGGTGACGTACTATGGGTCGTGACCCCCGATCCGTCTGTCGTGCCATGGATCGGGGTATACGTCCCAGCTTCTTCACCATGGGTCATGACCCCCGATCTGTCTGTCGTACCATGGATCGGGGTACATGACCCATCTTCTTCACCGTGGGCCGTGACCCCCGATCCGTCTGTCGCACCATGGATCGGGGTACACGACCTAGCTTGCCTTGTTACGGTTCGGGGTACCCGATTCAACTACTTCAATCACGGTTCGGGGTACCTGACCCAACTTATCTTGTCACGGTTAGGGATCCCGATCCAACTCTCCCTTCACAGTTAGGGATCCCGATCCAACTCCTCTTCACAGTTAGGGATCTCGATCCACCTTGTCACGGTTCGGGATCCCGATCCACCTTGTCACGGTTAGGGGTCCCGATCCAACTCTTCAACCACGGTTCGGGGTACCTGATCCAACTCTTGCTTCGTGGTACAGGATCCCGATCCAACTTCACAGTTAGGGACCCCGATCCAGCACCTTCACAGTTAGGGACCCCGATCCAACACCCTCACGGTTAGGGATCCTAACCCGACTCTTGCTCCGTCGTTAAGGATCCCGATCCAACTCCTCCGTGGTTAGGGATCCCGATCCAACTCCTCCTTGGTTAGGGATCCCGATCCAACTTCATAGTTAGGGATCCTAACCCAACTCTTACTCCGTGGTTAGGGATCCCGATCCAACTCCTCCTTGGTTAGGGATCCCGATCCAACTTCACAGTTAGGGACCCCGATCCAACACCTTCACGGTTAGGGACCCCGATCCAACACCTTCACGGTTAGGGATCCTAACCCAATTTCTTCACAGTTAGGGATCCTGATCCGACTCCATCAATCACGGTTAGGGGAACCGAGCCGCGGTTAGGGATCTAATTGCCAATGCTCTTTCATACTTCGTCATTTTCAATCGTTGATTCTCAAGGGGTGAAATCTGACCCCAACAGCTATTAGGAGTCTTTTGACTCCAATTTTCAGGTTCCATCGGATTGACCTCACTTCGACACATCGTGTGGACACGCTTGACCAGTTTCATGAGCGATACCTCAAGAACAACTTCATCTTCAAGACGGGCTTCAAGTACCAGTTCCATGACCGCGCTAGCATCTCCGTCTCTGCTCGCTCCAACTTCGTGATCTTACAGCTCTCACATCCAGGGAAACCCTGGAGTTCTTACCAGCACCTCAGTTCTTGTGCCCCATCCCATCATCAGTTGTTGCACCTAGGCACAGAGGTGGCTCTTCGTGAGCGAGTGTTTCACAGCCTTATCTGGAGGATGATAGAGTGCCAGACCTCTTTCTCATTTTCCATTTTCTTTTTATCTATATTTGCGTTCGTCATATCGTTCTTCTGATTTATTTTTACACCGAGACGGTTTGAAGTAAGTCTGGGGAGGGTATTTGCTGGGACTAACACCATTTTTCTTTCTTTTGTTTATCTTGAGTCATTTTGATGTTTTTCTTGAGTCAGTCCAAGTTGTTTTATTGAGTCAAAACTTTGTTGGGAATTATGACATTTTCTATGAACATTTACTTTGTTTTTGAGGATTAGTGACCATTACAGCAGGTTTATTCAGAAACAGACGATTCAGAAACCTCATGACTGGAACTGCCCCTAGAAGATTTCGGTTTGCATTGATTTTAGTGGATCTGATTTTGACTCTTTTACATTGATCTTCCATCCTCACTATTTGTCTCTTTAAATATGTTAGATCAGAGAAATGAACCAAATATTCAGGACTTCTTATTCCTTTTCACCACTATCTGTTGATCCTAAATGACCAGCTCATTTATAGTTGGTACCCACCTTGAACCTTTACCCTTTCAGACCTCATGCATTCTTGTCTTCATTGTCACATGTGCAGATATGTGTAAAAACATGGGAGAGAAAGAGGACCGACACAGTTTTTCAGTCACTAAAATGCGGAGAGTGAAGATACTTGGTGGTGTGCTTTGATATTCATTCAGAGCTTGGTTCTTCCCTGGGATTTACACATTGTTGTGGTAATTTTCGTGCCTTAGAGACTCCGAGTTCAGTGGATCAACTTCCCCCTATTCTTCAATAAAAAAAAATAATAACGTGGAAAACAGACAGGGAAAGGAAATTGATCTTTTTATAAGTCTCAAGGTTAGCAAAAATCTTAGGGAAAGACATGGATCGACTGAGAGAGAGACGAGGTAATTTGCAGAATTCTACAGTGATTTACAGTGATGTGCAGAGTTTAGCAAAGATTTCCAGAAAAATCTAAGTCAGGGGTAATTATTAACATTTGGTGATTGGAAAACTGTGGACATCACTAGGTCCATTCTCTCTTGCAATTTTGCATAATGTCTTGCATCTTCCGGAGTATCTGGTAACCCTAAACACTTAACTCCACTGCTAAATAGCCCTTAATGCCCAATGCCGTATACCCTAAATGATATCCTTTTAAGAGAAATTCCATACACTATTTGATCAATGTAGAGAGTTAATTGATGTGAAGTTGAGGTTTTTGCAGGCTTGAAATTCAGATGGATAAGGCTTGCGATGGTCATGATGGGATAAAATGAAGATGCCTTGAATTAACTTTGTTGTATATGGATTACATGTCAAAGATTCAAAGCTATTGTCTCAAGTATATGTGATTTTCAAACCTCAACTCTATTCTCAGTATTTGCTTGAAGACAAGCAAAATGCTAAGTCTGGGAGAGTTGATGTATTGCTTTTTTTACGCGTTCTAACCCAAGTTTTCAAAGGTTTTTCGAGTATTTTCTGTTTTTTTATAGTCTTTTCAAGTTGAAACAGGTTTGGATGGAGTCTAAGGCATAAGGAGCAAGTATGGAAGCAAAAGAGCAGAAAATGGGTCAGATCGATCGATCTACACATGGATCGATCAATCCGTCTCACCGTAGCATTTTAGATAGATCACAAAGAAGAAGATCGATCGTTCCAACATCAGATCAGTTATTTCTTATTCAACTGGGTTTTGCCAGAGACTTTCGAGGAAAACATGATTAGACCTATTTATTCTTTTTCTTTTTTACCACTGTTTAGGCTACGCTTTATTTTCTATTCAGACTTTTGGAATTTGTAAACTTTGGGGAGATGAATCTCTGACTTTACATCTCTTGTGAAGATTTCGGAACCCCTTTGGATTTATATTCTATTTGATCATGAGTTTTTATTCATCGCCTTGTTGTTTCTCTGCATCCATGTTTGAGTAGTTTCATAGTTAGTTTTAGGGTTTCAAGAGAATTTATGAATCATTGAATCAGACATATATAGGGATTTATCATTTGTTGTCTTCACCTATCGTTGTGTTTATTGCTTAGACTGAATTGATCACTTAGTCTCTGATTTAGAGTTTAATATATTCATCAAAAGTGTTATAGATTGCCTGATAAAACATAGGTGAGCGAGTTGTCCTCAACCAACGAAAGCTGATGCCAAGGCAATTCGTGAACAAATCAAACATGCTCGCTAATGCTTGTTCAGAATTCTAAGTTCAAACGACAGTTTAGAATCTTAGGTTGCTAGATAAAGTGATTGGTACCACGAAAGTGGATTGGTTATACATTCATGTTTGAGTTCAAGACTGCGCCTATTTGTTCCCTGAATAATTGTCTAGTTCATAATCTCTGAATTCCTATGCATCACCCTTGACCTAACGCTTCGTTTAATTGATCTTTACACTCTTTTTATTTGCTATTTTCGTTTCATATTGCAAACAACTAACATATTGTTTTCTTAGCTTAGTTTCACTCTTAAAGAATCATAGTATGATTCTTGGTCCTTGTGGATTCGATCCCTACATTACTACAACACTTGTTGTGCACTTGCAATAGTTTATATAGGGTTAAAAATCTGTGTATCATAGACTTTAGAAGATTGAAAGTTAGAGAGTCCTATCTTCTTTCAAATTACTAGTGACATGCCATCGACATTAGCTACAATATCACATAGAAAATCATAGACCTAGACTCCATTGATAGCATGGAACAACAAACTTTCCTGGGTTTTCGACTTTTTCGAGTGGCTTCATCTTAAGCCTTCTCTTGTAAGGTTTTTTATTCCTCTGGGAAACGTTCTTTTTCTGGTTTTGGCTATGAAAACATCCGTTTGAGATGGTTTAGGGGCAGCCGCAAACTCTTATTCTTTACTGGAGGCAACATTACAAAACTTCTTTGCTTTCCCTTCGACTTGTTTCTTAACGGCTTCCATTGTTTGAGCAAATTGTACATCCAACTAAGAGACATGAGTGACAATGGATTCTTACTTGTTGGTGAGATAATTGTACATATTTTCTATCTTTTCATTGATCTCCATTTTCTTTTGCTTCAAACCTTCTAGGCATTGCTTCATCATTGTTTCAAGCTTGCTTAGTTGTTGAACTGGCGCAACAACTTGAAGGAAAGTGAATGGTCGCTTCACTTGATAGACTACCTTTGGGTAGTGATAGCTCTAAAGTTTAACCCTAGAAAAATCCCTGCAAGTGCACAGAACTGCAGTTATAGTATAAAGGGTTATCGTATCCCTAGAGACCTAATGTTGCACAGCAAATTCTTAGTATCAAAATCAAGCTAAGTAAGTAAATAATGTAACTAACGAAAATAATTAAGAAAATCAGTTGGAAAACTAGTTGGAAGCGGGTTTTAAATCAATGAGACAAACGTTAGGCCTTGGGAAATTCTTTGGTAAATCTGAATTGTGAATTAAAAGAACCGTTAGGATTTTATGAAGTTTCGTTCTCGAACTCGAAGCGCAATGTAAAATCAACCAACTTTCGTTGCGAGGATTATCTATGTCTAGACCCTAGAATTCCAAATTTCTTTGCAAATTCAAACAATTTAGACAAGCATTAGGTTCATGTTCGATTGTTCACAAAATCCCTAAGCCAAATTTCTTTGCGAATAGGAATTTTGCTCATCTAAGATAGTTCAGGCAATCAATAATACTTTCGCATCTATTAATCAACCTAAGTTCTGAATTCTAGGTGATCAAGCTAGAATTATCATTAAATACAATCTAGATGAAGAACTATATGATTATCCTAACAGAATTCTATCTAATCTAACAATTCATCTTCAACCTTTGAATAACCCTAAATCTAACAAGCAAACTACTCAGACATGGCGATTGAAACAAACATCATGAAAAAGAAAGTTTGCATAAGATAAATAAGCAAAAGATACAAAGGGGTTCGAATTCTTCTCTCAAACGAACAAAGTCTCGGAATTGTCTCCCCAAAAGCTCTCAAAGCAATCTCTCTCTAAGTCTCGATAAATTCAGAAGTGCCTCTAACAATGGCTTTAAAAACCTAAATATAGTCTAAAACACGAATAGGGCTAATATGCAACTCCTGGAAATTTCTGGGTCAAAGATGCAATTTCTGAAAACTTGAGGTGCAGATTCGCAGGGGGTGTCGATCGACACTCTGGAAGGTGTCGGCCAACACCAGTGGAAAAACATTGCACTCTTCCTGATTCATCCGTCCTTTGTTTCCTCTTTGTTCGGTTTGACTCCAAATACTCCCAAAATGCTCCAAAGTCGCCTAACTCATGTAATAACCTACAAAGACTCATAAAGACTCTAAAAACACTTAAAAGACTCGATAAAACAACGGATATCATGGTCGAAAACCGGTAAAAACCATGATATATCAACTCCCCCAGACTTAGCCTTTGCTTGTCCCTAAGCAAATACTAAGAATAAAGTCGAGGTTTGAAAATCACGGGAACTCACCAACTCTCCAAAACACCACATTGACAATACTTTTGAACCCACATATCACAGAATCAAATTAGATAGTATGTCAGTGTACTTACCACAAGCTTAGCAATCGTCCCAAGATACGGTTCAGCATTTCTTAGAGAAATTCGACTTCACCATTGTTGACTCCTTTAGTTATTTAAGCGTGCGGTCTCATCGAGGGAATATCGATCAAAAAAACCACAAACTCTTCTCTTCCAAGCTTCTGAACATACAAAAAGTGTCAGTACAACTCCTTTATTTTCTCTTCCCTTAGTTGATTTTCTCCCTACTTTTCTAGGGTGTCATTTCTATTTTTTCTATCAACCCTTTTTTTTATAGCTCAAAAACAGTGCTTCTCACTTTTCTGTTCCTTGTGAGGAGACGTTTTCGTGAGATGCTCGCCTTCCTAGTCCTTTCTACGGAACTCGGGCTGCTGTCCTTGAGCTACTTTTCATTATCTTCTTTCTTCTTCTTTTTTTTTTTTATAGGGAAGATCAAAAGGAGATTGCACCAACTTCTCTTGACAGTCATTGAAGAGGAATTAGGTTCGATGTATACCAAGCCCCAAGATGAGAGAATTAAAGTTCATTAGGTGCGGAGTCAACACTGGATCCTTCGAACTCTCCTGAAACATGAACTTTCTCTGGTAAACCGATCCACTCGTAGTGTTCTACTTTCGTAAAATCTGCAATTAACTGTTGTAACAATGGTCCTTCAAGTATCAATGCAATGTGGTTAGTTCTAAAGAAAAGCTCATAATTCCCAACTAAGTTTTTGACTCAATAAACAACTTGGACTGACTCACGAAAAACATGAAAAAGAGTCAAAACAAAGAAAAATACATTAGCATTTTCCTCCCCCAGACTTAACCAACACTGTCCCCAGTGTGATAAAGACTAAAGATTGGAAATAAAGCAAAAGAACAAACTGAAAATAGAAAAGAAAGGTGGAAAGTGGTAACCGAGATAGATGTCTAAATGGGCGGAGTTGGACTACGGGACCGAGAAGTGCGAGAAGTCGCAGCAGCCTCAGTATCAACGGTGTGTGGAGTAGGCTTCGGGGGTGGAGCCCTAGTCTCCTGAACATCAGAACTGTGTGTACAAGTAATCGCTGCCCACATCTTTCCCAACATTGAAGTGTGCTTCTTGCTGTTGGTAACCAACCACTTGTTCACAGCTACCTGATCAGTAAACATGGGATCTGGTGATGGAAGAAACTCGCTGAGATCTGCAGGGAGAAAAGTCTCAAAAGCCTGTGTAGTGGTATCTCCAGCAAAATCCACAAAAGCAGCAGCAGGCTCATCTTCGCGCTCAGTCGCAGGTGCTCTAGAAGACGCTCCTCGACGTCTACCCCTAGTGGCATGAGTCATAAGGCTCAGAGGAGGTCTAAAGCTTAGGTCCACCTATGTGGCTATGGAAGTATAATCAGGCTGAGGTAACGGAATGATGAAATCGTCATGCTCAGTGCGAAACACATACTTCCAACCAGCTTTGAGTACCCTAGAGACTTTGAGGTACTCCTCACCAATGACAGCCATTGTACTCTCAACACGGCAAGCTGATAAGTCAATCCGAAAGTGCTCAAAAATGGGAGTGAGTAAATTCCCAACAGACTCAGTCTTCTACGTTTGAGGATTCCCTTTGAAAGGCTTCATCTTCAAATCTACCAAATGATGAGCAAACACAGCACCCAAATTGACCTCATCCTTATTTGGGGCATCTCCAGCGTAGTCATCCTCAACCAAGTGTCCCACAGCAAAGTGAAACAAGATTAGCTCCTGAACTCTCATCTTATTAGCCTCATCCTTACACAAGAGAGTGTGTCCAATGATCTTTCCCAAGTAGCGCAAAACCGGATGTCGGATATCAGATTGGGTACTACTCTTAGAATGGTAAGAGCCCGTACCAAAGTTAGACCAGAACACATCAGCATCAGGGAAGCTTGAAGGTATAGCCACATCCTGTGCCTGCCGATTAAACCCATAAATCTGGCATAATCTCCAGAGTGGAAGACGGTAACGCGTCCCTTGAGCCATGAAGGTCAAAGTCCCTGCACTAGCCTTCTTAACAATCCCACCATCATAGTAAACCCGAGCTGTAGCTAAAAATTGTCTCACCAACTCAGGATATAGCTTGTGAAACTTAGTTGCCAATGTACCCAAACCCAGAGTCTTCATACACTGCTTCACTTCATCCTTTATACCCATTGTCGTCAATGTGTCTTCACAAACAAAACGAGTAGGCTCAATCTTGACATCAATCCAAGCATTGTAGAACAGAGTATCATACTCATCCCAAGTCTCCTGAATTGGCCTTGTCAAACACTCAGGAGAATGTGCAATCTCGGCAAGGGGTTTATCCCAATCTCCAAATGGATCTTTGATCTTAAGCTTCTCTCTTCGTGGCCATGGAAATCGAGGTGACACATTAGAAGCTTCACCCGTCTCTCCTTGTCTTTCAACTGTTGTCTCAACACGTGGTCTTTTCTGTCCAGGCTGCTTCCGGGCAGTCTTTCCTACCATCTGTAAAACAAACAAGAGAGCAACCATCGAGAATTTCGTCGGAACGAGATTAGTCACGAGATTAAAAATTACGTTCCATCAAAAATAACATGACTCCAGCACAAATCTCATCATCACAACTGCATAATCATCAATGAGAATCTCCAAATTCGTCCAGAATTCCTCATAATTACAAGTTATTATGAAAATTTTCATAAAACCAAAGTCTAAGAAAATTGAATGAACTTGGTAAGGAAATCAACTATAGGGGTCGAAATTGCTTCTAAACAACCTAGATAGGCATGAATCCATCTAAAATCAAAGCAAAAGAAGCAAATTTCGAATTACCATAACCCTAAAGTCGGACTGAAATTTGGATATTACGGGCACATACCTCAGAGATCGGACAAGATAATGGAAGGGATGGATAGAGGACGAAAATCCACACAAATTAGGCGCTTGAATCACTCAAATCCGTCAAGAATTGAGAGAGATAGAAGCTTTCAAAGTTCTTAAGTGTTCTAATGGGGATTTTTTGGGGAGGGGGAAATATAACTGGTTTGAGTCGAGTAAATAAAGGGAAGAAGACTAACCTGGTGGATGGTGTCGAACGACACCAGGAAGGGTGTCGAACGACACTCGAGCATGGTGCTCGATTTTTCGTCGTTGCGAAAGAAAATTTAAAAACATATAAAACCAAAAGGTAGAAGACAAAAGATAAACAAAATATGTACACTTACCGGTGGGTTGCCTCCCACCAAGCGCTTGTTTTCAGTCATTAGCTTGACTTTGTCCGGACTCAAGTTTTCGGTGGATCCGATAACGGAACAATGTGTCCGTTCGGAATTTCGGTTTTAGCCCAGTAATGCTTGATCTGCTGACCATTCACAACGAATTCCTTGCCTTCAGGATCCAAAAGAACAACCGCACCATATGGTCGAACCGATTTAACAGTGAAAGGACCTGACCAACGAGAGCGAAGTTTTCCAGGAAACAGTTGTAAACGAGAATTATACAAAAGTACCTGGTCATTCGGTTCAAAGTGGCGGTTGATGATTTTCTTATCATGATATGCCTTAGTGCGCTCTTTGTAGATCTTGGAGTTCTCATATGCAAGATGTCGAATCTCATCCAACTCGTTCAGCTGTAACAGTCTCCTTTCCGTGGCGCTTTTGATGTCGAAATTCATCATTTTTACAGCCCAGGCAGCCTTGTGCTCTAATTCAACAGGAAGATGGCACGCTTTGCCATACAATAAATGGAATGGTGTAGTGCCCAGTGGTGTCTTAAATGCAGTCCTGTAGGCCCATAGCGCATCGTCTAACTTTGCAGACCAATCTTTACGTGTTTTTCCAACCGTCTTTTCAAGAATTTCCTTGATCTGTCTATTGGAAACTTCAACCTGTCCACTTGTCTGCGGGTGATATGGGGCTGCTACTCGATGCTGCACGCCATGTGATCTTAGGAGTTTCTCAAAGACTTTGTTGATAAAATGAGAACCCCCATCACTAATCACAATCCGAGGAACTCCAAATCTAGGAAAGCTGATGGATTTGAACATCTTCAGCACCACTGAAGCATCGTTGGTTGGACTAGCAATAGCCTCAACCCACTTAGATACGTAATCCACTGCAACCAAGATGTATTTATTCCCGTATGATGGAGGAAACGGTCCCATAAAATCGATGCCCCAGCAATCAAAAACCTCTACCTCTAGGATGAAGGTTTGTGGCATCTCATGTCATTTGTTGATCTTTCCTTTCCTTTGGCAAGCATCACACTGCGAAACAAACCTGTGAGCATCCTTGAACATTGTTGGCCACCAGAAACCAGCTTGCAAAACCTTAGAGACAGTCTTGAATGTCGCAAAGTGACCAGCATATGCAGACCCATGACAATGATATAATACATCCCGAACCTCAGATTCTGGAAGACATCTCCTGTAAATCCCATCAGAGCAGTGTTTGTACAAGTATGGCGCATCCCAGAAATATCGTCTAATCTCCCGCAAAAACTTCTTCTTAGCATAACCTGTAAAGCTATCGGGTGTCTTCTCCGCAGCAAGATAATTGGCAATATCACCGAACCATGGATGCTCAGGAATAGCTACAGCAGCTACAACATCAATATTTGCCCAAAAATCATCTGTTTCACAAATTTCCTGGCAGTCACGTGTTGGGTGTCGGTCGACACCAAGCCTGCAATTGGTTTTTCCGGCTTTTTCCCGACATCCAGCTCAGCAATTTTCGCCTCAATCATGTAAATGTTTTCCTCAGGCAAATGGTCATTGAGTGGGACGTCATCTTCGATTTTAATCCTGGAGAGATGGTCTGCAACTCCATTATCAACTCCTTTCTTATCTTTAACCTCGATTTCAAACTCTTGCAGCAAGAGAATCCAGCGTAACAAACGAGGTTTTGCATCCTTTTTCTGCATCAAGTACTTTAAGGCCGAGTGATCTGTATGGACCACAACCTTAGAACCAACCATATATGACCGGAACTTATCGAAAGCAAACACTACTACAAACAATTCCTTCTCCGTAGTAGTGTAGTTCCTCTGTGCATCGTCCAAAGTTCGGCTGGCATAATAGATGGCATGGAGTTTCTTGTCTTTTCGTTGGCCCAGAACAGCTCCTACTGCGAAGTCACTGGCATCACACATTACTTCAAATGGTAATTCCCAGTCCGGAGGTTGCACAACAGGAGCGCTTACTAATGCATGTTTAATCTGCTCAAAAGAAACAAGACAATCAGTAGTAAAATCAAATTTTACATCCTTACATAGCAGGGCGGTCAGTGGGCGGCTAATTTTGGAGAAATCTTTGATGAATCTCCTGTAGAATCCAGCATGTCCCAAGAAGCTGCGGATTTCTTTCACTGAAGTAGGCGGTTGCAGACTTGTCATAACTTCGATCTTCGCCTTGTCAACTTCAATCCCTGCCTCAGAAACTCTGTGCCCAAGAACTATGCCATCTTTAACCATAAAATGACACTTCTCCCAATTTAGAACCAAATGCTTTTCTTCACACCTTTGAAGCACCTTGCACAAGTTGTCTAGACATCCTTTGAATGATGGCCCATACACCGAGAAATCATCCATAAACACCTCCATGATCTCTTCTATCATGTCTGTAAAGATAGCCATCATGCACCTCTGAAAGGTTGCTGGAGCGTTACATAATCCAAATGGCATTCTGCGGTATGCAAAAGTGCCATAAGGACATGTAAACGTTGTCTTCTCCTGATCTTCTGGATGTATGGGGATCTGAAAGAACCCTGAATACCCATCCAAAAAGCAATAGTACGAGTGATTTGCCAGTCTCTCAAGCATTTGATCGATGAACGGCAATGGAAAATGGTCCTTCCTTGTAGCAGTGTTCAATTTCCTGTAGTCAATGCACATTCTATGCCCAGTGATTGTCCTTGTCGGAATCAACTCATCCTTATCATTCTTTACTACAGTGATTCCTCCCTTCTTAGGCACAACATGAACCGGGCTGACCCAAGAACTGTCTGAGATGGCATAAATGATCCCTGCTTCCAATAGCTTCATAATCTCTTTCTTGACCACTTCTTTCAGGTTTGGATTCAGTCTTCTTTGATGCTCAATCGATGACTTTGACTCGTCTTCAAGATAAATCCTATGTGTGCACAAGTCTGGCGATATACCTGAAAGATCAGCAAGAGAATAGCCAAGAGCTTTGCGAAACTTGCGCAGCTTGCTTAGCAGTAAAGTGAGCTCTGCATTGTTTAAAGAAGCATTAACAATCACAGGATAGGTGGAATTTGGACCAATAAATGCGTACCTTAGCCCTATAGGAAGTGGTTTTAGTTCAATTTTAGGAGCTCGTTCCTCACTCCAATCGCCTAGCTTAGCAGTTTTCTCAGAACTCTCAGTCAGTTTCTCTTGAACAACCAGCTTGTTCGCTTGCTCACTAGTATCCAGCATCTTGACATACCCGGCAGTAATGTCATCCAAGTAAGCTTCAGAACTAGTAGAACAAACCAATGCCCTCTCGAGTGGATCCTTAGGATGCATAGACTGAAAAGCTTCTTCTGCAATATCAGTGAAGGTGTCTACGTAGAAAGTCTGACCGTTGATCGTGGGCCTCTTCATTAACTTGTCCATACTGAATTTCATGACCAAATCACCAATATTGAGACTTATCTTCCCGTTCTTGCAGTCAATCAACGCTCCAGCAGTTGCTAAGAATGGTCTTCCCAAGATAAGAGGATCCTTGGGTTCTTCATCGTATTCCAAAACTATGAAATCTGCAGGGATGAAGCATTCACCAATCTTAACGGGAACGTCCTCAAGTAAACCTTCTGGGAACCGAACTGATATATCGGCCAGTATCAAAGAGACCCTTGTCGGCTTGAAATCCGTCATTCCCATACGCTGAGCAACTGAAAATGGCATGAGGTTGACACCTGATCCGAGATCACAAAGAGAATGCTCAAACCTGTCTGTCAAAATTGAACAATCCAACACAAAGCTCCCTGGATCCGGTAGCTTCGTTGGAATCTTGTTCATCAGAACCGCACTAACATCTTTAGTGATCATCAATACTCCTTCCTGAAGACTCTCATTGCTTGCAACCATCTTCTTAAAATATCTTCTGAAAGCAGGCGAAGTCTTAACTGCCTCAACAAACAGGAGTTCAACGACCAACCTTTCCATCATTGCCTTGCATCTAGCGTCTTCAATCTCTTTCTTGGACTTCTTAGGAGGCTTTGGATATGGAACATTGGGTTTGTAGACGCGTTCCCTGGAAGTTTCAGGTTGATTTTTGGCCTCCAGAATGGTGTCGGTCGACACTGGAATGGCCTGGCTCGACACCAGCCCGTTACTGATCGATTTTGGGTCGTCTTGTATGGGGTGTCGACCGACACTGACAGGTGGTGTCGATCGACACCCTGGATGGTCGACACCCACGTTCCTCTGGCTCGATTATGGGTCGTTTGGGGTCGATTTTGGAACGTTTATAGGGGGTGTCATCCGACACTCCCCCTTGGTGTCGGCCGACACCTTATCTGCAAGATTAAAATCATCATTCCCTTCAACTTCTTCAAGCAAAATGAATTCTTCTTCATTCACCCCCTTTCCAAACACTGGTTTCACCTCTTTTCCACTTCTCAAATTGATCGAATTGACATGTTGTCTTGGGTTTGTATCGGTTTTGCCTAGAAGAAAACCTTCTTGTCTCCTTACTGACTCTGCGGTCTGAGCAACTTGTGTGTCCAACTTCTTCACATGGGTATTGAGAGCCTCAAATTTTCCATTCATATCTGTGTACATGGCATCCATCTTACCATAGAAATCAACCGTCATCTTCTGCTGACCTTCAAGAAGCCTCTCAAACATAGACTCAATCTTGCTTGATTCTGGTGACTTAGGTTGTGGTGTCTGATAAGTTGAACTTCCATAAGTCCTGGTGTAGCCACTGCCTTGAGCCGGTTTTTGGTACGACTGATTGGAATCAAAGCCCATCGGATTACTTTCAGCATTTTTGTAACCTCCTCTCTGAGCATTGCTAGTGAAGTTTCTGTTGTTCTGACCATACTGAAGCCTCTGACCCTGATATCCTCCACCAATGTAGTTGACATCTTCAACTTCATCTTCTTCAATGGCCTCAACTTCAGCAGCAAAGTGAACGGCCTTTTTATTCTTACCCAACAAGAGACTATGCATTGAATCCAACTTAGCCTGGACCTCTGCAATCTGACTACCCTCTAGACTTCCAGCTTGCTTTTGCCTTTCATAATCTGACATCTTCGTGCTATTGCTCGAAGCCAAGTTCTTGATAAGAATCAAGGCATCTTGTGGGCTTCTTGTCATGAAATTCCCATTACTTGTAGAATCCAGTGACATCTGATATCTCCAATCAACGCCTCTGAAAAAGGTACTGAGCAACTGAGCTTCACTAAACCCGTGGTGTGGACAGTCCCTCTGATATGACTGGAAACGAATCCAAGCCGCCTTGAAAGACTCCATAGGACCTTGAGAAAAGGTAGATATCCTGGTTCTCAGCTCTTCAGATCTAGCATCGTCATAAAAATGGTTCAAGAACGCATTTTTTGTCTCTTCCCATGTAGTTAGCGAACTTGGAGGAAGTTGTTTCAACCAGCTAGCTGCTTCTCCTGCAAGAGAATATGGGAAAAGCTTACAGAACAGGTAGTCATTGCTGACTCCATTAGCTTTGATGCCACCAACCAGATCCTCAACTTTCTCGATATGATCCATGGGATGCTCATTGGAGAGTCCATGAAACTGATGCTGTCCCACGAGAGTGTAGTACTGAGGCTGAATCTGAAAATCGTGCCTCTCAAAAGCAGGAGGTCTGATCGCAGATCTGTTGGCATAGAACTGATCAGGCCTATTGTAGTCCGCAAGTGTCCTGACTACTTCGCGCCCTTCGAGTTGGAATTGCGCTTGATTGTTGTTCTCATTCTGATGCTCAAGTTGTTCCACAATCACATTACCATCAACACCAAGCTTCTGACCTTGCGCATTGCGCTTGTTTCCCTCTTCATCAAACAATAAACCAGCTTCATCCCGAATAAGTACTATCGGATTGACCATCTCGGCTGGTTTTTTCGCTTTCCTGTTCGTACGCTCCAAGTTTGCTAGCTCTTGATTACTGAGATTGACTAGCTTTTGATCTTTGTTGCTTCTGGTTCTGCGATTAGGCATACACCTGAAACACACAAGAGTAAGTGATAGAGCGCGTAAGTAACAAAAATAAAAATAAAAACTTAGACGAAATTCTACTACTAAAAATTCGTAGGCAACTATTAAGTCCCCGGCAATGGCACCAAAAACTTGATAGCTCTAAAGTTTCACCCTAGAAAAATCCCTGCAAGTGCACAGAACTGCAGTTATAGTATAAAGGGTTATCGTATCCCTAGAGACCTAATGTTGCACAGCAAATTCTTAGTATCAAAATCAAGCTAAGTAAGTAAATAATGTAACTAACGAAAATAATTAAGAAAATCAGTTGGAAAACTAGTTGGAAGCGGGTTTTAAATCAATGAGACAAACGTTAGGCCTTGGGAAATTCTTTGGTAAATCTGAATTGTGAATTAAAAGAACCGTTAGGATTTTATGAAGTTTCGTTCTCGAACTCGAAGCGCAATGTAAAATCAACCAACTTTCGTTGCGAGGATTATCTATGTCTAGACCCTAGAATTCCAAATTTCTTTGCAAATTCAAACAATTTAGACAAGCATTAGGTTCATGTTCGATTGTTCACAAAATCCCTAAGCCAAATTTCTTTGCGAATAGGAATTTTGCTCATCTAAGATAGTTCAGGCAATCAATAATACTTTCGCATCTATTAATCAACCTAAGTTCTGAATTCTAGGTGATCAAGCTAGAATTATCATTAAATACAATCTAGATGAAGAACTATATGATTATCCTAACAGAATTCTATCTAATCTAACAATTCATCTTCAACCTTTGAATAACCCTAAATCTAACAAGCAAACTACTCAGACATGGCGATTGAAACAAACATCATGAAAAAGAAAGTTTGCATAAGATAAATAAGCAAAAGATACAAAGGGGTTCGAATTCTTCTCTCAAACGAACAAAGTCTCGGAATTGTCTCCCCAAAAGCTCTCAAAGTAATCTCTCTCTAAGTCTCGATAAATTCAGAAGTGCCTCTAACAATGGCTTTAAAAACCTAAATATAGTCTAAAACACGAATAGGGCTAATATGCAACTCCTGGAAATTTCTGGGTCAAAGATGCAATTTCTGAAAACTTGAGGTGCAGATTCGCAGGGGGTGTCGATCGACACTCTGGAAGGTGTCGGCCGACACCAGTGGAAAAACATTGCACTCTTCCTGATTCATCCGTCCTTCGTTTCCTCTTTGTTCGGTTTGACTCCAAATACTCCCAAAATGCTCCAAAGTCGCCTAACTCATGTAATAACCTACAAAGACTCATAAAGACTCTAAAAACACTTAAAAGACTCGATAAAACAACGGATATCATGGTCGAAAACCGGTAAAAACCATGATATATCAGGTAGAATGATTGCTTGGGCTGTTATTGACGCCCTTGTTAGGAATTTTGTTGAGGATAGACTTGATCTTGATGGTTCTCAACGTTAGTGTTTCGGTAGGAAAGATTTGGATGAGACCGAAAGTTGTTGTTGAAACCTCTATTTCCGAATTTTTCACCAATGTAGTTCATTTCTTCTTGATTCTCCTCTATGCCATCTCCAATGTACTCCATAAGAGGCTCATTATTTGGATCCACCACGTCTTCAATAGCATGAACTTCTCTTTTGACCTTAAGTAGTTGCGAACCATGTTCTTAAACTCCAAAAATTGTTTTGAATCGGAAGATGAATGAGTGGTGTGCATGTTTCTATTGTAGTCCGGACAACTATTTGCACCACTTTTTCTAAAGTAAATCGACTTCGGTTCTTGAATAATCCACAGATCAAAAGCTTGGCTTTCGGTACTGATTTCATCATGAAGTTACCATTACTTGCAGTGTCTAAGGAAAGCTTGTATTAGTGATCGATTCCGTTGTAGAAGATGTTCCATAGATTTCCTTCGGAGAAACCGTGATTAGGGCAGTTCGTAGTAACTCCTTGAATCGTTCCAAAGCCTCATAAAAGACTCGGTTGGTCCTTGTTTAAAACCTAAAATATTTCTCCTTATAGAGTTCGATCTCTGTTTGGTATAGAACTGGTTCAAGAAGGCTCATTTGCACTCGTCCCATGTAGTAGTGGACTGAGGGGATAGAGAAATCATTCATCTAAGTGCTTTGTCACTTAGAGAAAAAGAAAACAACTTGCACTTGAAGTAGTCGGCATGAACTCCATTAGCTCGGGTTGTACTGCAAATCTTCTCTATGTGTTGATAGGGTCAAGAGGATGCTCGGTGGACAAACCATGGAATTTTTTTTGTTTCACCAAGGCTATGATTTGAGGCTTGATCTCGAAATAATTCCTTTGAGGGAGAGGTGGATGAATTTGATTTCTATAAAAAAAAATGCATCAGAAGATTCAAAGTCACCAATGATTTGGTGTTGACGATGCTCAGCAAATTGCGCTTGTCTTTGGAACAAAGGATGCTGGTTTTGAAGGTTTCATTGGTAGAGGAAGTGTTGAGCATGTTGCTTATTTTCTAAGTTCACTGGAGGAATTAGATGATGATCTTCAACTCGAGCTGGAGGATTCTGAACTCCACCCAATGGAGGTGGGTCTTGAATGTCTTCTCGAGGGAGCTGGTCATCATGAGCTCTTCCACGAGGTTACGGCAAGAAAGCAGTGTTGGCATTAGCTTCAACTCATGCAGTAGCAGCAACTCGTTCTTCTTCAGTTTGATTGTTTTCGTTTCCTAGTTCAGCCATATTTTGTTGTTGTCTTTGTTTTCGAAGGGTTCATTCAAGTTTTTCTATCTCTTGCTCGGGCTCAACTAGCTTTTCTGTATTTGATCTTCTAATCATGCACCTAAAACACACATAAGAAAGAAGAAAGAACGAAACCAGATCCTTAAAAAGAGAAATAAAATTGTAAATAATTAAAACAGAAAATTAAAACTTTTGAGACTAGATTTTAGTCACAAATTCGAAAGTAATATGCTTCAAATGGCCTGGCAACGCCGCCAAAAACTTGATGGTATGTAAGTTTTACCACTCAACTAAACCATCTGCAAGTGCACATCAATCAAAATTAGTATATATAAGGGATCAACCACAAGGACTTGTCAACTACACTACGAATTGTAAATAATCAAATCAAGGTAGAACAAAATATGAATGTCATTTTGTGATTAATAAGAAAGTAAATAGAACAGCAAGTAAATTAAATAGGTATTAAATCAATGGGAGAAAAGCGTTTAGAAATTAGGATCTTCGCAGAGAATCATGCAACGATAAGAAAGATTGATTTCAATGATTTGGATAAAAACCGTATAGTACAAAGAACATGACGGTATAGTTTTTCCACTATTGTGGCTCAAACTACTATGATTTAACAATCTAATAGACTCAACTTTCCCAACAAGAAGAAAGTATGCTTTAATTCGTTCAGGTTTTGATAAAGTTGTCTAGACTCCTTAACTCAACTTTCACAGGTTAAGACTTCTAGCTCATCGAATACTAGTTTAGGAAAATAGATGTATCAATTTTGAGGTTCTATTGACCAAAGATCATATCAAAAGATGCACGGTCAAGTAATCATGCATTAGGAATAAGTAAAGATGAAGACTCTAATGATATTCCTAAACAATCATCAATCAATATCGAATTATAAAACTCACTGATCCCTAAAACCTAACTAGATGACTGCTCAGACATGATATGATTAAGAACACAGCAAGAGTAGGTACAAATCATCATGAATAAACAGGAGTTAAAAGAATAAACGATTAGAATTCTTCTCTATGGCGAGTACAAAGCGAGATCTTCTCCTTGAAGGTCTTAAAACTCAAATCCAGTGAAGAACAAAGATGAAAAACGTGGTTACTGCTTATCCTTATGATATGCAGCTACTCTTAGGTAAACTATAGTGTATTATGAAGGCTTATATCTAACAAGAGGCTAAAAAACAAGTATATATAGGCTTAGGTTCGTCTAGGGTTCATTTTAGGGCAAAAGAGGAAATTCAGTCATAAACAAGTTGCACTGGACAGGAGCACTGGGCAGGATCCATGACTAGTGGTGGAGCCCTGGTAAGAGGCCTAGGAGAGTTCGTGACCAGTGCTGCCCCCTTTCCTTGCATCAGTTTCCTGCACTTGCTTCTTCTGCGAGCCACATGAATAGGTCTTCAGTAAATCGAGTGTAACTCTTCAACCATAGCTCCAAATAACTTGAAACCAACTCCATTAGAAAGGAAACTCAAAAATATTTCTCTTCACCAAATTCAATCCAATTCCAAATAACTTGAAACCAACTCCATTAGAAAGGAAACTCAAAAATATTTCTCTTCACCAAATTCAATCCAATTCCAAGTCGATTAAGGCCTCCAATAAAGGGTAAAATTATGGTGCTTCTCTTCTGTCCAACTTGGGAAAATGCATAATTTGTGACTTGTGAGTTTTGTGACTTGGATGATTCTCTTAACTTGGGAAGATGGTTGCAGTATGATTTACAACTCTTTTGCTCCATTTTTTATCTTTATTGATGATTTACCCTGAAAAGACTCTGAAACTATAAATACAAGAAAAACTACCTCTAAAGACATAAAACCGTGATAAAATAGTAAAAACCATGCATAAACAGTAAAATATTGAGTATATCAGCGGTCCCAAAGCTAGCCCCCACGGGAAACACACCATCCATCGCATGCCAAACTCATCCGTTGGTCCAACCTTCCACCTTTGATGCTTAATCACCTACCTGACTCTTACCCACCCATTAACCTACCATTTCACTTAATACATTTCATTTACATGGTACGGCTAAGGTATTAACTTCAAATCCAAAATCATTTTACCATCTATTTATTCCACTTTTTATTTTGATTTTAATGAGTTTGTTCCATCATTTTCCATTGTTTTCATCACAAAAGAGATAGTGTAAAGTAAGTCTGGGGAAAGATGTTTATCCATTACTAACATTGTTTTTTTCCTTTTTGTGCTTTCTATTGAGTTTTTATTAAGTATTTTTTTCTTTAGCCATTTTATTGAGTCAAAACCTTAGTTGGGAATGACCTTTTCTGAAAATCACAGTCTTGATCATGCTTTCTAGTTAACATTAGCAGGTTTGGTTTAAGGAGGACATTTAGAAACCTCACGTTTAGCTACTTCGCATGACATAAGGATCTTTGCAGGATGCATGGCTTTACAAAAACTTACTTGACTTTAATACATGCTTAATTCTCACTTGGGGTTTGGCTATCATGGAACACGACGCCCCAACAATTCTAAAATCACATACCGGCTCAAGACTTGACTTTTGACCCCTTTCTAAAAAAAAGAGAAAAAGAGGAAAATAAGAGGAAAAAAAATCGATTAGGTAGCAATCAAGTGAGATGGGAAATCGACGTAAACCCATCATTACTCACGTATCATGGAAGTTTCACATGGGGAATTAGCATAAACACATCATTACTCATGCATCATGGAAATCTTAATCGACTAAAAGAAAAAAACACACACACATATATATATACAGAAAATGGAGATACAGAGGAGGAGTCGACGGAGTGAGTAAAATGGGGCATTGGAAAAAGTTTCAAATTGTTGAGTGATCGATACTCCCTGTTGGGGTCAGTTTTCACCCCATCGAGATCAACTGCTGAAAATACAAAGTATGGGGAAAAAGCCTAGCCAAACGAATGGAGAGCCTAGCCAAACAAACACTTGGTTCGGCGACAAAGGAAAGGAGGAGACGAGCCAAACTTGGCTCGGCGACAAAGGAAAGGAGGAGACGAGCCAAAATTAGCTCGGCGACAAAGGAAAAGAGGAGACGAGCCAAACTTGGCTCGGCGACAAAGGAAAGGAGGAGACGAGCCAAACTTGGCTCGGCGACAGAGGCAAAGAAATAAACCAAACACTGGCTCGGCAGCAGGAGGAAGTAAACAACGAGCCAACACTTGGCTAGGCATAATGAAGGAGTAGCGACGAGCCAACACTTGGCTCGGCAGCAGGAAGAAGTAAGCAACGAGCCAACACTTGGCTAGGCATCATGAAGGAGTAGCGACGAGCCAACACTTGGCTCGGCAGCAGGAAGAAGTAAGCGACGAGCCAACACTTGGCTAGGCATCATGAAAGAGTAGCGACGAGCCAACACTTGGCTCGGCAGTAGGAAGAAGTAAGCTACGAGCCAACACTTGGCTAGGCAACATGTTGGCAGATAACCAAACGGTGACGAGCCAAAATGTTGGCGAACCAACAAGCGGTGACGAGCCAACATGATTGGCGAACCAACAAATGGTGACGAGCCAACATGTTGGCAAACCAACATACGGTGACGAGCCAACATGTTGGCAGACTAACATTCCGGCTCGGCGTTAAGGCAAAGAGGTGACGAGTCAACAATGAAACTCCTCTCGCTCGTTATCAGAAGGAAGCATCTGTAAGGCAAAACATCATGGTGACAAGACAAGTAGAACAGGATAAATGAAGAGACGAGGCGACGAGCCAGCCCACCGATGACCCAAGGAAGCAACCAGCCCAATATCTTGATGGGACGAAGCGACAAGCCACGAGATGCTGGTGGGCTGAGTTAGCATATCAAAGTAAAAATCCCACACCTAAACCGACTTAGACAAGTCAGAGAGAAAAGGAAAATCCCGAAGAATAAGGAAGTTTTCCTTTCTCGTTTAGTAAAAGGCCTAGCCGACTTATTCGTATATATAGACAATGTACCTCTTTGCAAAGGGGATCCGAAAATTGACCTAGCTAACACTTGTTATTCTTTGCAACAGCTTTCAAAACAGCTAATAATAAAAACCATCTTTAGATCTCTGTTCTTGGTTTCTTTTCATAGAAGTTTGTCGAATCCCTAAAAATTCCTTACAAGTTTTGGTTGTGTGAGTTTCGACTCCCACACTCCCTCGGTGAGACCACACGCCATAAAACCAGAAAGGTGCAAAACTCTTGTATTCCTTAAGTTCTAAAGGCCTGTGAAGTTAGTGAAAGTTGTGGCGGGAGTACAATAAATTGCTCGGGTTAATTCTTGTTCTAGTAGTCTGCAGACTGCAATTCAAGGCATGGTTCCTAAGGTAACTAAATTCCTATGTTGTCAAACCTCTTTTCTATGATTGGATGTGTTGTTTGAGGACAAACAAATATCTAAGTCTGAGGGAGTTGATATGTCTCAGTTTTTAGCATTAGTTTTTAAAAATTTTATTTAGTGTTTTAAATATTTTAAGGTGTTTTCCTAGTTCTTAGAGTCTTTACAAGTTATTTGGACAAATTGGACCAAAAAGGACAAAAAGGCAACAAATTGTGTTTCTGGACAGAGCCAAAGTATCATAAGTTTTAGATCGTTGAAGACCTTATACTTATTAAAATGAGCTAAAATTCGGATAAGGGATGGCCACGAGAGTTAGATTTCATGACGAAGTTATTTTAGGTCATTTGGATCAAAGGGTGAAGAGTTATGCCGAGTTTTGCAAAGACTGTTAGAGCAGGCCACAACCCGCAGGAAATGAGTTCCCACCCGCGGCCTCCAAGAACAATGACCGTGGAAAAAAGCTCTTTCCTACGATCACGTCGCTTGGACGTGGCTCATCCTCCTTGACGTCCCAGAAGCCCAAATCAAGTCCAAACATGCCCAATAATTTTCTAAACCGAAAAAGAAAAGCCCTAGAGACCTAAAAGACTCTCAAGACCTGTAAATACATGTTTTAATCCTCGTAGGGCATGACAACCTCATAAACAACAAAATTTACAGCCAGCATATCATATTTTCATTGTTTTATTGTTTGAGGAAGAAGTATCATCCTCTTTGTAATCATTGAAAACATCTCTAAACCCTTGTGTTTTTACTTTGATACGATTATGCAATTCTTATTTTCTCTTGCCATAAATTGTTCGATTATGATTGTGTAGTTTCTTTGTTGGGATAAGGGATATTCAAAGGAGATTCATAGATTGTCGGTTTATATATAAAACAATCCTTTCGTTTGAGCACGTCTCCTAGTAATAGTAAAGACTTGCAAGGTCCTAGGTACTTGGCAACCGACATGAATCAATATGACCCTTTATATCTGAAATTGAATTTTTGAAGGAAATTAGCATAAATATATATATATATATATATATAATAACCACGGTTGATCAAACAGTTAAAAATTGATTGGAGCTTGAGGAATTCTTTAAAATACTACTAAAATATGTTTTTGTTCCAAACATACCATCATTAGGTTTTTTTCCAAAAATACAACTAAAAATTTTGTTTTTTTTAGAAATACCACATACATTAAAAATGAATTTTAAGAGTTTATAATAGGGGTGTCCAATCCGGGTTTCGGATCGGTTTCGGTTCGGTTTGTTCGGGTTTCGGATTATTTGCTAAATAAAAAAGAGCTACCAAACAAAAACCATATCTATATCGGTTCGGTTCAATTCGGAATCATTCGGTTTTCAGATTTTTTGGTTTAAACCTTAACAAAATATAATTATGATATTTGATTTAAAATTGTATAAATGGAAATTTTGGTTTTGAACTCTTAACTTTGTAAGTAACTAAAACATACGAAAACGAAAAAATTGAAGAAAATCCTATATATATATATTAATAGAAGAGACATTCACAAAAAATCATAGTTGTTGTTCAAAGAGCGTTTTAGGGGACATGTCATTTAATTTAACCAATCAGAACATTTCAATGAAAACTATATGTCATGGTGGAAATCTCTACATATTCTCATTAATTTTTCAACATAAGCCCATTAATAAATGTTTTACAAATTTAAACTCAACTAAATGTAATATTTTAGACTTGCCATATCAACTATTTTTAATATTTTCTGATATATTAACAAATTTTTCATTGTTATATTATTAACAATATTATCTATTGCGTATATATGTATTTAGATTAGTATACTATATAAATATTTCTATTATGATGTAGTCTATTATACATATTTAATCACACTTGCAAATATTTATACAATTCATTATTGGAAAACGTATATTTTTTTTCGTTTGTTATGTCCCACAAATTCATATAAATCTAGAATTTATCTGATTTATTGTATGCTCTATAATTTACACGAATAATGAAGATCAATTTTACACTTAAAAGAAATTGAAATAAATAACATTTGCATATGTTTTGATCAATTTTACACATAAAATATTAAAACTAATGGCATTAACAGATGCTTGATCAAAAGTATTCAACTTTATTACATTTATACACAATACATATCATTTTTGTACGTTTATAGATGTTATCATTTATATGCTTTGTCATACACGTTTAAATATTAAAAATTTATATATGTTAAAATCGATTAATCAACCTATTTAATCATTTAATCCTGCACTTGGCGCAAGTCGAAATCTAGTTAATATATAATATCTAGTGATGAAAAAAAGTTTGAACTTTCAAAAGAATTTTTTTAGAAAGAAACACATCTCTATTCATCAGTGTATTGTTGACGAATATATAAAACATAAACTTTTATCAGAAAAAAAAAGTTTTCGGTTTATTGTGATGTGTATGTATATATATAGAAAAATAATTAAACAGGCTAGATTTTGTTTTTCATTAGGCTCATGGACATTGTACACAAATATTTATTAATTATATATAAAATATAATATATAGTATACATACTGCTATATGTGGTTATTCGGGTTATTCATGTTACTCGTATATTATCCGAACCAAACCAAAACCCAACGTGTTCTTAAAAACTATACCCAAACGGTTATTTAGGATACCCGATATCCAACCCTATTATTCTATTTCGGTTCATATCGGTTCGGGTCTGTTCGGATTTACCGGATTGTACACCCCTAGTTTATAATTTAAATTTTTGGGTTTAGATTTCATATTTTGGGTTTAGGATTTAGTTTTTAGGAGTTATAATTTAGTTTTTAGGATTTGTGACTTTAATTTTGAGGGTTTAAAGTTTAGTTTTAGTTTTGGGGTATTTTTGGAAAACTAAAACTTTTCATGGTATTTTTGGAAAAAAAAGCTAATGATGATATATTTGGAACAAAAATTTATTTTTATGGTATTTTTTTGAGAATTTTTCATGGAGTTTTCGTTAAACTTGAAACTGTGGTTGTACGCTTTTATTTGAAAAATTTGACTTTAAATATTTTGACTAGTTGACTTAAACAAAAAAAATTGTTAAAATAATAAAATCATGTATTATGTATGAGCTTCAGAAGAAAAAAAAAACCATGGTGAGAAAGAAAAAGATTGCAAAAATTTATATAAACATATATAGGATTGTAAAAATATTAATGTTTGATTGGATAAAATAAACTTGAAAAATAAAAGCCTCCCACATAAAAGCAATGGAGAAGGGAAATAATTGAAGCATACAAGATGTTTCTTCCATTTTTCTACCCTACTCATTCTCTTTGCAACTCACTCACCCTTACTAAAACTTCTCTCAAGGTCACTTTTATTCTCAACACCAATTACTTCAACTTTTCTTTCTTTTTAGGTTGATCCTAGGGAGTTCTTTTCTTAAACTTAAACATCTACTCTTGCTCTTCTTTATTTTACTCATTTTTTTATTCTTTTTTTTTCTTTGCTAGGAGCTTCTTACTTAGAAATTTTTAAACTTAAGAGTAGTGTTTCCTTTATATTTTCTCTCCCTAGGCAACCTTCTCTTTTCTTATTAGCAAATCACTTGGTTTCACTCTTTTTATTCCCTTTATTTTACTAACCATTTTGGTTCTTTTCTTCTTCTCTTCTCTCCACTTCTCAACAAAGCTCACACCCTTATAAAATCAATGACCATTCCTAAAACCCTCATAAGACCCAACGAAACGTCAAGACACTCTCAAACCCACTTAGACTAGCCAATGAGACTACTCGTAATGGAAGAAAAACCTTGTCGTTTTCATATCAAGAGATTTTATGCATGAAGTGCAAAGTAGAAAAGGCCTCACTCAACAAGTTAATGAAGGTTTCAAAGAAAGGCTAGGGGTTTTAAAGGTATGGTACCATCCTCATTCAAAAGACATATTTTCTCGGGATTGGCCATTCAAACCATCGGGGAGCTATAAAAATGGATAAAATGGTTTGAATGTGTATAAGTAAACCATGATTTTAATACAAGCAATCAAACAACAATAGCTTAGAGAATCTAGAGCAAAGAGATCAAAGATGTAAAGAAACAAGCTTTTCACGGTTCACTAAGCTAAAGAAGAGCATTATCAAGATTTTCACAAGGAATACTATGTATTTAAAATCTTTACAAGGAAATTCTATCATTGTTTTCATATGTACATATGCAATCTAGAATGAATATGCAAGAGAATGAAATACAATTAAATGAGAAAAATCTTTTTTATGTTTTTCAAAAAAATTCAAAATTTTAGGATTTTTGTGGTTTTATCATATACAATGCACATGAGACTCAAGTATTGAAAAGAAAAACAAAACAAACTAAAGTGACATTAGCAAACTATTCTTTCCCCGGACTTACTTCTCACCTTCCCGGTGAGAAAGCAAAACCGAAGAGAAGAACAAAGAAAACATGGATATGCAAAGATGAAAAATTTAAAAACGAGGCGGTATTTACAATGGTAGGAATGGTACCTTGGAGGTAGTAGTGGTCAGAATTGAAATCTTGGGAAGAAGGAGGCTCAAACGTGAAGCGGCGTGGCATTGGAAACCTTAGGTCTTGGAAGCAACTCGTGTTGCAATACCTTAGACACGGCAAGAAACAACACAAAGGGGTTTCATCTTCATCCATGAAGCGATACACAAGCGTGTTTGGAGCAAAATGACCCGCTAATGTGTGTGTCAATACCATGTAGTCATAATCCATTGTTGGCCTCTCTTGGATAGGAGTGTAGAGGGCAAGGTTTATGCCAACGCGCTCGAAGAGTGGAGTGAGCATGCCTACGATGTAAATCATAGGGTCCTCCTCGGAAGACACTTGGAAGCGGGTTTGCAAGAGGTTTGTGAAGAACATTGATGCAGAATCCGGGTAGAAAGTGGGGTCACGCTCAATGGGACACCCATGGTAGTCGGGGAGGAAGTAGTGAATCGCTCCATACATCAATCTCAACTCGTTTGAAGTGGGGACACCCGGGTTGTGACGAGCATACACGGTGTTGGCCATTAAGCAGAGGGCATAGCGGATAGAGGGTTTCTCTTCTTAGACATCCGAGAGTTGAGATGAGTAGGGCTCATCCATGGCTATGTTTCTTCAAACCGTTGACTCTTGATTGAATTCTTGAACCGAATCAAAAGTAGCCTCGGGGAATCCATATACTTCACAAAAATCCTTGAAGGAGATTGAGTATTTCTTCAGCCCAACCATGAAGTGAATATGTCCTCTCCCATTTGGTCCATCTTCAATGTATTGAAACATGGCTAGGAAGTGCTTGGTTGGCTCGGGATATGTCTCATGATCCATTTTGGCTAGCTCTCCCAAGTGCATCCTTTCCACAAGATCATCCACTTGATCTTGGATTCCCATTTCAAACAAAACACTTGGCAAGCAAAGCGGGTTGGATAAATGGTGGCTCGGTCTAACTCATTCAAGAACCAAAAAGCTTCTTGAGACCACTCTTCAAACACATAATTCCCTTGGTGAGAATGGCGTCTTGTTCTTGATGAAGATTCATGGTTCGTGTGATTGGTTGATCCTATAAAAGCAATTCTCAAATGAGAATGGTTCATAATTGAAAGCACAAAGTGACTATCCATTTTTCTTGACCATTGTTGAATTTCAAAGAGCATCAATGGGTAGGCACATAATTCATCAATCAAAGAATACACACAAACCGATCAATGAGATCATTATAACACCAATCCAAGTTTCTTCCTATTTCATCAAACTAGCAATTCTATATCAAATCCAAAAGTTAGAAAATTGAGAATTTCTCAATATTTTAGTGACTAATTTGCAAACAAGTTTAAGGAAGTATTTGAATGACAAAACTTTAATCATATTCCACTTTTCCTAAATTTTCAAAATGCATACTCATTTTCGTCACTATTCACACTAAGAACCCTAAGAGGTGAAATTTTCAAAATTGAACCTTTAATTAATCTCAAACTCTTAAGAAATCAACAATCCATGATAGAAGAGTCTTGTCCTACAAAAAAAAGCAAGGAAGCTCATAATCCTAATCTAACATTTCATGAAAACCAAAAAAGTGAGCTTAAGCTTGTACTTCAATTGAGAGAAGGGTTAATAGAGAGAGCATACCTTTGTTTTTGCAAATGATAGGATGCATAAGAGCTAATGGGAGTTGAAATTTCGGATTCCTCTTGAAAAATGAGTTTGGGTGTGAATGATAGGATGCATAAGAGCTAATTGGAGTTTGAGGAATTCTTTAAAATACCACTAAAATATGTTTTTGTTCCAAACATATCAGCATTATGTTTTTTTCTAAAAATACCATTAAAAAGTTTTGTTTTTTTAGAAATACCACATACGTTAAAAATGAATTTTAAGAGTTTATAATAGGGGTGTCCAATCCGGGTTTCGGTTCGGTTTGTTTGGAATTCGGATTATTTCCTAAATACAAAAAAGCTACCAAACAAAAACCATATCTATATCGGTTCGGTTCAATTCGGAATCATTTGGTTTTCGAGTTTTTCGGTTTAAACCCGAACAAAATATAATTATGATATTTGATTTAAAATTGTATAAATGGAAATTTTGGTTTTGAAATCTTAACTTTGTAATTACTAAAACATACTAAAACGAAAAAATTGAAGAAAATCCTATATATATATATATATATATATTAATAGATGAGACATTCACAAAAAATCATAGGTGTTGTTCAAATAGCGTTTTAGGGGATATATCATTTAATTTAACCAATCAAAATATTTCAATTAAAACTATATGCATAGTGGAAATCTCTACATATTCTCATTAATTTTATAACATAAGCCCATTAATAAATGTTTTACAAATTTAAACCCAACTAAATGTAATATTTTAGACTTGCCATATCAACTATTTTTAATATGTTTTTATATATTAACAAACTTTTCATTGTTATATTATTAACAATATTATCTATTGCGTATATATGTATTTAGATTAGTATACTATATAAATATTTTTATTATGATGTACTCTATTATACATATTTAATCACACTTGCAAATATTTATACAATTCATTATTGGAAAACGTATATTGTTTTTCGTTTGTTATGTCCCACAAATTCATATAAATCTAGAATTTATCTGATTTATTGTATGCTCTATAATTTACACGGATAATGAAGATCAATTTTACACTTAAAAGAAATTGAACTAAATAATATTTGCATATGTTTTGATCAATTTTACACAAAAAAATATTAAAACTAATGGCATTAACAGATGCTTGATCAAAAGTATTCAACTTTATTACATTTATGCACAATACATATCATTTTTGTACGTTTATAGATGTTAGAATTCATATGTTTTGTCATACACGTTTAAATATTAAAAATTTATATATGTTAAAATCGATTAATCAACCTATTTAATCATTTAATCATGTGCTTGGCGCATGTCAAAATCTAGTTAATATATAATATCTAGCGATGAAAAAAAAGTTCTAACTTTCAAAATAATTTTTTTAGAAAGAAACACATCTCTATTCGCCAGAGTATTGTTGAAGAATATATAAAACATAAACTTTTATCAGAAGAAAAAAGTTTTAGGTTTATTGTGACATGTGTGTATATATATAGAAAAGTAATTAAACGGGTTAGATTTTGTTTTTCATTAGGCTCATGGACATTGTACACAAATATTTATTAATTATATATAATATATAATATATAGTATACATACTGATATATGTGGTTATTCGGGTTATTTATGTTAGTCGGGTATTATCCGAACCAAACCAAAACCCGACGGGTTCTTAAAAACTATACCAAAACGGTTATTTAGGATACCAAGTATCCAACTATATTATTCTATTTCGGTTCAGATCGGTTCGAGTCTGTTCGGATTTACCGGATTGGACACTCCTAGTTTATAATTTAAATTTTTGGGTTTGGGTTTGTATTTACGGTTTAGGGTTTAGTTTCTATTGTGAAGTGTGTGTATATATATAGAAAAATAATTAAACGAGTTAGATTTTGTTTTTCATTAGGCTCATGGACATTGTACACAAATATTTATTAATTATATATAATATATAATATATAATATATAGTATACATACTGCTATATGTGGTTATTCGGATTATTCATGTTAGTCGGGTATTATCCGAACCAAACCAAAACCCGACGGTTCTTAAAAACTATACTAAAACGGTTATTTGGGATACCCGATATCCAACCATATTATTCTATTTCGGTTCAGATTGGTTCGAGTCTGTTCGGATTTACCGGATTGGACACCCCTAGTTTATAATTTAAATTTTTGGGTTTGAGTTTGTATTTTTAGTTTAAAGTTTAATTTTTAGGATTTATGACTTCATTTTTGAGAGAAACTGTGGTCGTGCGTTTTTATTTGAAAATTTTGACTTTAAATATTTTGACTAGTTGACTTAAACAAAAAATTGTTAAAATAATAAAATCATGTATTATGTATACGCTTCAGAAAAAACAAAATCATGGTAAGAAAAAAAAAATTGCAAAAATTTATATAAACATATATAGGATTGTAAAAATATTAATGTTTGATTGGATAAAATAAACTTGAAAAATAAAAGCCTCCCATTTTAAAGTCTTCTAACTCCTCTTCCTTACTTAACTCCGCCGTTCAGTCTTCATCGTCTCCGATCTCTCTCTCCGGTGGTTGGTGCTTCTCACCGCCACCGTGAGAGAGACCCCCTTGTTCTCCTCTTCATTTCGGTTACCGCTTCGTTAATGTTCTCACGGTAAGTGCTCGCAGATCTCGGTTTGTTCTTCGCTTGTGGCCTCGTCGACGCCGGCTTCCTCTTGAGTCGATGAGGTCTGGCTTGACCCGTTTCTCCTTGCCGAGAGGTATCGTCATCGCTGGATATTGGCTTCGAAGTTGAAGTCTGGCTTGTCGATTTGTTTGAGGCAGATTGAGGAACATCCTTTGCTTCTCCTTGGTTTAGGCTCTGGAGTATGTGTATATTATCTCTATGCTTTTCGTTTTAGTTGGTTTTCAGTTCTTAAGTTTCAATAAAAGGCTTCTCAAGGGGGTTGTGGCTACTCTTCTTGTTCTACGCTTTTGTGTCTGAGGTTGAGGTTTTACTTCCTACAGATCGATTTTGATTAGGTTTGGTCTAGACTTCGTCTCTGCCGAGTTTTGTTCTCCTCGCTGGTAGATTCATTTTAGATGGATCTAGTTAGGTTGTGGGCTCTGAATCGGATCAGATGATGGTTGCTCTTTGGACGGATCTATTCGCAGGGTTCTGGGGTTCCTGTTGTTCCTTCAATTAGGTTCTCATGGTCTCTGTTCTAGGGTCTCTAGGTATTATCCTGATTTATTTTTGCGGTTCGAATTTGTTCAACGGGGGTTCACCTATGCGAACTCGGAACATAATTGACAAAGGCAATCAACGAAGGAGGTTTATCTAGATTAAGAGAATTGTTGTCAAAGATATTAGAAGTCCGACCGCTATTGTGGATACGGGAACGTCTAATTAGTTGCCTTGAACTTGATACAATACCGTTTTGGTATTGCTAATGTGTCTTCAAAGAGGTTGTCCTCATTTTTCCGATGCGGAAAAGACCATTAGTTTCTCTTCGTATTTCATATGTTGATCATCTTCAGTGATGTAATACGTTTAAATCAGTATCAATAAAATAAAGTGTTAAAAAAAAAAAAAAGTCTTCTGACCAAGCGCTCCCACTTTCTAGTTTTACCCGATCCTGATTTGAACACAGAACTATGTTCCAATTTTGTAACAAAAAAGTGTTTCCGGCCATATACAGAATTACATTCATTATCAACGGATCTAAAAGTACTATAATAGCAGTAATAGAAAACGGAGTACAGAACATATCATAGATAAAAATGTGATTGCTTGATGCTCCAAATATTCTCATAGCCATGATTTTTGTTTCTGGCAAATTTAACCAAACTTTAATACAAGGCCACATAACATATAAGCGTGATGCTTCATGAACTGATATTCATCCAAGAAGAATCAAATTCAAATGTTCGAATTGCGAGTTATATCATACAAAGGAAAATACCCCAATAAGAATCTATCATTTTATCGTCAATTAGGGTATAAACAATCTTCCAATACAGGGTTCAGGGCTTCAATTATAAGAGAATCAAAGCGAACCAGTCAAATAACGTTACCTTGAAGCTGCGTGGTCTACTTGCGTGAATCCTCGAAGGTAGGTAAGCCCCATTCCTCGGGTTTGAAATCTAGCAGAGAGGCGAGAACTTGATCCGCAGCCTCACAGTAGGACTTATCTAGTCTTGGATCCGGTACCATTATCACATTCCTGCTCACACACCAATCAAAGACAACGGTTTAGCTTTTTAGGGCTCAAGCTCGACAACTAATTGCTCATCCATTGAGAGAACTTACATTCCAGCGTTTTTAGCTGCAAGGACTCCAGAAGGCGCATCTTCAAACACCAGAGCCTTCCGTGGGTCTACAGGACCATCCTATGAAATCCACAAAGAAGATGGAGACATCAGTTTACAAACTAATTTATTTCGATAGAATGGTTTTCTGTATAGTTTTAATGACCATCTGTACCTCGAATCTCCTAGCTGCAGCAAGAAAGCCGTCTGGCGCGGGCTTCCCTTGCTTCACCTCTGGGTCATCTCCCCGCACTATGTGATGCATCAACGAAAAAAGTTCACGGTGTCTTTGTGTTTTTAGATCAAAATGTCGTGTGTGGGTGCTGCATAAAAAGAAGCGGAAATCAGATCAGATATGCCAAAATGATAAATACATTAAAAAGAAGCTGAAAATCGCAATTTGGCACTCTCGGCAATCTATTATGAAAAGTAGATGTGCGGATGCAAAAAGAGGTACCCCGTGGCCACACAAATTGGAATTCCTTTCCCATGGAGATGTCTGAGAAGCCGACTAGCTCCTGCATTAGAGAAGCCGACTAGCTCCACACAGATTAAGAAGGATTCGGGCGTAGTGACTCAAAGAGTATAAATCAGAGGCCGATTACAAAAATGAAATAAAACACATATCCATCATGTATATTGAAAGAAACGAATGGCCTAATCAACAGGGGATCAAGTTCACTGATTGAACACAACGGGAGAACAATTTGTCTGTGTGTCAATCTACATAGGCGAGGAAAGCAGATTTTACCTATAGCTGTCAATTGGTCATATTGCCCGTGGGCTAGTCCAGTCCAAATCAATATGGTCGGATCATGGTCAGGCCCAAATAGATTATGGGTTAAAGACCAATTTTGTCCGCGGTCAAAATGGGCTAAGACCGCACGGACAATGGACAGTCCAAATACTTAAAAAAATTAGGGTTTAATAAATTTGGGGGAAATTTAACATCTTCTCGAGTTTCATTTATTTGGTGAAAAACGAAAATGTGTTTTTTGTTTTTTTGACGGAAAAATGCATAATTATATTTTTGATGAAAAAATATGTGATGCATTTTTAGCAGAAAAACACGAAAACGCGATTTTGAATTTTTGGCGAAAAAGCGTAGAATCAAGCTTTTGGCAAAAATACATGAAATCACATTTTTTAGTGAGAAAACGCGGAAATACGTTTTTGTCAGAAAAACGCAGAATCAATTTATTGGCGGGAAAACACGGAATCACTTTATTGGCGGGAAAACGCGGAATCGCATTTTTGGCGGGAAAACGCGGAATCGCATTTTTTGGCGGGAAAACGCGGAATCGCATTTTTGGCGGGAAAACGCGGAACTGCTTTTTTGCGGGAAAACTCGGAACCGCTTTTTTGGCGGGAAAATGCGGAACCGCGTTTTTGGCGGGAAAATGCGGAACCGCATTTTTGGCGGGAAAATGTGAAATAGGGTTTTTAGCGGAAAAATGCGGAATCGGGTTTTTGGCGGAAAAACGCGGAATCGGTTTTTGGGCGGGATAACGCAGAATTGCGTTTTGTGCTGGATAACGCGGAACTGCATTTTGGCGGGAAATACGGAATCGCGTTTTGGACGGGATAACGCGAAATCGCGTTTTTGGTGTGATAACGTGGAATCGTGTTTTGGGCAAGATAACTAAAATTTATTTGTGTTTGTAATTTTTATTAGTAATCGTATATTTTAATTTTTAATTTTTATTTTTGGAAGTCTAAATTTTTTAAATTATGTTAAATTGGGCTGTCCGTGGGCATGTCCATATGGATCTTTATTGGGCTTGGTTGTGTTTTGGACCATCGTAACAAACCAATTATAGCCCATAAAAACAAATGTCCATGTGGACAAGCCCAATTGGACGCGGACGGACCATTTGACAGCTCTAATTGTACCTGGCATTAGGTCACTTGTAGGGAAGAGGTCTTGCAGCATTGACTCTCTCTCTACAATGAACTCTTGGGCTGAAAGAGACTCACTGATTCCACATTCTTCAACAAAAAGCGTTGCCGCTTCTATCGCTTTTCTCCCCATCATCTTTCCCTTCAAAGACCAATCAAATGTTTTATTGTATCTAGCAAGTATCTTTTCCTGGACCTCCGTGTAAAACTTTTCAGTGTCTGCAAATAGTAGACAAAAGTTAGCATAAGCTATGCTCACAGAAAAAGACACATCTGTTTTACCATTTTACTAGAATAAAACATTTGATTAATCCCACAAATTACAATGTGATTCAAAATAGAGCGCATCAATCCACATTCTTATAAACCAATAGGATTTTGATGGATCAATGAAGCTCTGAGAAATTGAAACTAGAGGAAACCAGAAGCTTAAAAAAGCCTTTTTCTTTTGCCAAATTCAGACACAACTTCTTCAACCAAAGTGTTTCTTTGATGTTCCTCGTATTTATAGTCTCATGAAATCGAACTACATTAAAAAAAAAAAAAAAACCTTGGCCGCATCAAACAGATAACTCATGAAATCGATACAAATTAAGCAAAAAAAGACAAACAAAATTGATCAAGGACCAAAGACAGCCAAGTTACCGAGAAGGAGACCATCCATGTCGAAGATGACGTGAGTGATCGATCCTCTGACGGAGGCTGCGGCGGGAGGAGTCGACATCGCCGCTACCAATCGAAGATCTACTGAAGCTCTGGTTACTGATTTCTGTCGAGAAACGAAGACCGGAATCTTATTAGAAGATCGGAATGGAGCAACGAATCTAGTCGGAGTTGCTAACATAACAAGACGCAGTAAATTGACCTATGACGCATATATAACGTCACTTTTAATCGGGCTTTTCAATTAATTGGGTCTTCCTAACTGGGCCTTAATTACGAGATTCAGGACGGTGACGTTTCATGGCTTCTAGCCAATAACTTCGCCTACGTCTCAACCCCTTACCAAGCTGAAAAGTTAAAACAGTACCTACAATACAAATTTTCTTGAGGAGAAACCTAACCAATCATGTGGTTGTTGCATCTAATTATCACTACAAAGAATAATAAGTTTCACATCAATTACTTTTTGATGTTACTCTCGTTTTAAACACAATGTGTTTGGGGAATTTTTTTGTCGACGGTCCAACTAGTAGGTGGCAAGTGTTCTATACAAATAACAAATGCGTTGAGGGCAGAAGAACACAATGGTGAGGTATTTCTAAAGCTCTCTGCCGCTCAAGTTATCAAAAAGAGAAATAAAGACACAATGACCACATGATGAAACATGGAGAGGCTGGAAAGAAGTCGAAAAACAAAGTGAAAAGAAAGAGAGTTACAACGGGTCGAGAGCGGTCAAAAACTTGATGAGCATATATTATTGCAAGTTTGAATTCAAAAAAACCCGAGATGCAACTACTACGAAACTTTAAACTCTAAGCAATAAATTACAAGTGCATGGCAATGTCATTGTAATACTTAGAGGTCATTCTTCCACAAGGAATATGTTTTAGAACAATAGGAATACAAGAAACAAGTGAAGCTAAGCCAATTCAAGGTTTGTGTTTTGTAACAAATTCTAACAACCTAAGAAATAATGCAATAAGCAATAAAAGTGATTAAACAAGAACAAGAACCATAAAAGAAATCACGTATAAACAAACCAAACTTAGAAAAAGTAATTTAGAAAAGTCAACTAATGTCATGGACCGTGGAGGTAGTGATTTCAAAGATCTCTTCAGCTCCTGCGTACCGGTCTTCCCTTGGTGTGAATTATAGGTTCAGAACTTAGCCTCCCATTTTTACCAGGTGTTTTAGTATAAATTTGCAGAGGTGGCTATGGTTTGATTGGATTCTCTGTAATTCGTGGTTTTGTTTGTTAAAAATGTTTAAGCTGGTTTTTCGGTTGTAACATGTAAAGCTTCCCCAACAGGGCTTTGCCTCCTCTGTTGCGGGTTTTTAACTCCGATGTCGTACTTGTTGACATCGGCTTATATTTCATCATGTACATTCATTCTGGTTTAATTCAACAAGTTTAGATTGAAAAAAAAAAAAAAAAAAATTAATAATGGATTGCTCTCATGGGTAAAACGGTCTTTTACTCGACCTCTATTAGGGTTCTTAGTTTCTCTTTGCTTCGTTGATGATGATGATGATGATATATAATATACCATACACACTCGATCGATCGGGTCTCTTCCGAGAAATCTATTGCAGTTGAAGAAGATTGGAGTATTCACTTTCGTGTGCAGAAATGGCGGCGGACAGTGGACCGCGAAGCAACACGAGGGAGACCTTGAGGGCTCTGCTTCTTCTACCTACGATCTCCAGCGCAAGCTCGTTCAGGCCGCTCTCTCCGCCGATTCCTCCGGCGGCATTCAGTCCTCATTTTCTCTTATCTCTCCTACTTCCGCCGTCTTCCAGGTATAACTCATCTCTTTCTTCAGATTTGGTTAAAACTGTCTGACTTAGATTGTTTGGAGTCTGTTTTATTAGAAATTGTAATCACAATTTTTCTGGAGTTTGTGATCTGTTTTATTAGAAATTGTAAGCACAATTTTTCTGGAGTTCGTGAGAATCAGACCTTTCTAGAAATCTGGTTTGCTGTTCGATTCGACTGATGAAATGGTTTACATTAGTTATTGATCATAGTGACATGTTATTATGGTAAACGAATTATTCCAAAGCCATCTTCTTTGTGGTGGAAATCTCCCTTTCAAAGCATAATAATCTGTTCATTTGTGATTTTGTAACCCTGAGACCTAAATGTTACAGCGATGGTTATGCTATACACTTAGTCACTTATGTCTCTCTAAGAATATTTATTTTGTCATGTAGTTTCCATGGCTCTGAAACTAGTACAAGTCAATACCAGTGAACAAATTTCTGTTTTGCCATTTATATCAGTTCATGTGGAGCAGGTGATTGTCGGTGGTGCTGTTGGTGGAGGATTTGCTTCGGGTGGAGGTGCTGCTTCGGGTGGTGGTGCTGGCGATGCTGCAGCCGCCCCCAAGGAAGATGAGAAGAAGAAAGAAGAATCAGAAGAGGAAGAAGGAGACTTTGGATTCGATCTCTTTGGTTAAGCTGAAGATAGTAATTTGGAGGAGTTAGTCTGAGCTTCATTTTTGTGTGGGTTGTTTCTTCTATTGTCATGTGATAATGAATGCTGCTTTGCTTTCAATTCCATCTACCCTCATTGCACGAGACTCTGATGTAATGAAAAGTTTCTTTATTTGATCATTTCACATAGCCCTGGGCATTCAGGTATTCGGTTCGGTTTCGGGTAGAAACCGGTTCCGGGTCTTTCGGGTAAAGGAGTTTAGGATCCATCGGGTATTTTTGTATTTTCGGTTTGGTTCCAATCGGTTTCGGGTCGGTTCGGTTCTTAATTATAGGAACCGATAATTACCCGAAAAAATTCGGTTCTCATTTGGTTCGGTTCGGTTCCGGGTATTTTTTACCCAAACTATCCAAAAATATCTGAAAATATCAAAAATACCCGAAACATAATTTAAAAAATCTGTAAAAATTGAAATAATACACTTAAATTGATTAATTTTACCCGAACTATCCGAATATTCCTAAAAATATTTGAACTAACTAAATTAACCGAAAAATAACAAAGAAAAAATTATAAAATTTATCCAAACATACCCAACCTAGAACCAAAATATCTATGAGTTAATTTATGTTTCGGGTATTTCGGATACCCGTTCGGTTCTCGGTTTGGTTCAGGTTCGGTTCCGGTTCTTCGGTTCTAAGCATATAGACCCATCGGATATTTTTTAAAAATCGGTTCGAATTCGGTTCGGGTAATTTCGGGTCGGTTTTTCGGTTCCGGGTATTTTGCCCACCCCTAATTTCACACGTAAGCTCCTTGCTAGAAGAATCAGAAAATATTGGCTCAAAACAGAAAGCTGAAATGCCACAAAATTCTGTGTAATGAAGAAAGCATATCATTGACAATTGCGTAATGAGAGCAAAAGCAAATATATTTGTGAATTTTCACATTTACGTTGAAAGCGGCTACCTACTATTTCACGACTATCATGTAAAATTTGGCTTCAATCCCTAATACTGTTTTTAAAAGTTTCGAATTGTTTTGGTGAAAATCCACAAACCAGTTACAAATACTAGTAAACTACTGATACATTTATGAATATTTACCATCATGCCCACACAACACTATCACAACGGCTATTACAAAGTCCACGGTAAACAACATTTCTTCACAATCATTTGCTTCCACTAAACCTTTCCAAGCTTTCATGAAAAGCGACTGTGTAGAGTAAATCCAAGTCAGCATCATCTCAATTCTTTGCTTTCTGCAGAAACAGATCAAGAGAGCAACATTTCAATGAAACAACCACCAAAATTTGTTATTCTTGATCCACACACCAATCATTTCAAGTCTCTTCAGGCTTGTGCTTACCCTGTTTCTCTCTATATAACCAGGTACCCCACATTTATATATGTATGTCATTCTCGAGCGATTCTTTGATCATTTTTAGCATGCAAAGTCTATTTGATTGTGTAATTCGCCCTGTTTCAGCCAATATAATCCGGTACACAACATTAAGAGCCCTTTTGTTCCTAAGATTTTGATTGTTCACCTACTCAAAACTTGACTACAGTTGAGGAATTTTAGTAGTACCTTCACCAAAGGGCTGTTCCAAACGAGTAACAATATGTTTCCCATATGTGTATTTCTTCAACGCAGATGCGTGCATTCTGACTCGGCAGAACAATGTCGCACGCTGATCAGCCGTACATGTCTCAAATATCTTCTGCACCACATAGTTTCCATACTGGTCCTTCATCATCATCTGTTAAAAGGTGAGTCACAGTTAATATACAATCGGTTAAGAAGAAAATGTATCAGATTTGGTTCCATAAGCTCACCAATAGACTATCATAGCTCTCATTGACCCCTGCAATCTCTTTGATGATGAGGTCCCGCTCAATTCGACCACCATACTCCAGACACTTCTCTATAACATTTGATGCAAATTTATGTAGGCTAAGCTGCACGATGTGCCCTGATAGTTTCCTCACGATTCTCTCACTTTCTTCAGATGTCCCTTTCTCCAAGACATGCTGCCAAATAGCAACATTGGTTTTAAGTGGTAATCGGTTACAACTTGAACTGTGGGGGGTTTAATTCGAATTCAGTTGTAAATGATTTGTAAGTTAAAAATGGTATTCCAGACCTGTGTAACATAATTGCCATATTGGTCCTTCGAAAGGACGCATACTGATTCCAGTATCTCCTCAGTAATGAACCGACACTCATGCTCAGTTGAGCAACGCTCCAAAAGCCTCTATACACAAGAAAAAAGAGGCATTGTTCTAGAGTACAGTGAGAGAAACGAAAACAAGAAGAAAAAGAAAAGCGTAAAATTAAGTTATTTAATACCTGTATAACACGGCAGCCATAAGGATGCATAGAGAGTGAGGAAACTTGACCACGAAATGCAGATAACATGAAACCAATTCTATCTGCCGGGATATTCTCAATGCATTTCTGGATCACATGGTTTCCATTTTGGTCTCGAACACATCTCATGACCTGCCCGTCAAGTTCACGTGCTAAACGAACTCTCTGATCAGGTTCTATGACATCAAGAGCCTAACACCACAACAAAGTTTCACCCCATGTCAATCATTTTAACAGTCCAAATTCAGAAAAAATCTAGCGACTTTTGTACCTTTTGTATCACGCGACAACCATACATCTGCAGACTAAGTGGTACTATCTGTCCCATCAGTTGATCCGCGAGTTCCTTTCTCTGTGTTGAGTTTCCGTATTCGAAAAACTGAAACAGATATCGCAAATAATCAATAAAAGGGATAGAGTCTGATGGACAATGCACTGTAAGACATAGTGTCAAGTAGAAACAGACCTTCTGAATGACATAATTGCCAAACACATCGGTCATTAATTTGCAAGCATGAGGAAGAACTTCCCTAAAGACAGCTGCTTTTTCTTCTGGATTACAATTTTCAAGCTTTTGCTGAATGAATCGGCTCCCGTGTTGATCCGCACTGAAAGGAAACAAGATTTTACTCTCAACTTTGTAATCATATGCTTGGGGAGAAACCCAAGAAACGACTGGTAAAAGTCAAATAAAAACTTGCCTGAATTCAACAATGTGTCCTGTGATGTCGGATAAATCAAACCTCCTGCCTTTCCCAGATTTCAGTTCTTCAAGAAAATTGCACAATCGTGGGCCATTGGCACGTTCCATGCTCCCCTGTGGCTGCCACCCAGGATATGTCTCTACATAGGGAACAGAGCCCGGTGAAAGAGGAGCACCGAGCTGTGTAGGCAGATACTGCACCATAATGCCCATATTTGGCTGGATATCATAATAATTAAGACCCATCATTCCTGTTCTACCCACATTAGAGTTACTCGGCCCTCTAATTTGTTGGAAGAACTTCGGATCATCTTTCTGAGACTCAGGAGCATTCTTGTGGTTCCTAGGAGCCAGCTGGTCTATCTGCCCGAGGGACTGTTGACAGTACTGCATATACATAGGATCTGGAAAAGAAGGTTGTCCCGGTGGAACATAGAGCTTCTCAGCATATTGCATTTCACCTCCGTGGACTACATTTCCCGCAGTTGGCCCAGATAATTGAGGAATAAAATCTGGACCAACAAAAATCGGAACGGAACCATGGGAAGGGTATCCAGGTATAAACTGTGGGATCAAGTTAGGGTATGGTCCATAACCATATTGAGGAGAGTAAACAGCAGGAGACTGCATGTTATAGACATGAGCTGGTGAAGTCAAATAAGCCGTTTGGGTAGCAGTGTAAAGCGGAGGTGGCGTAAAACCTGAAGACTGAAGAACAGTCTGACCATCACCCGAGAACTTGTAAGGTTGTCCATAATGAAACTGTCCAGTTCCAGTAACTGCATCGTTTACGCCTTGAGAACCCATTTTGCCACCACCTTGAACCCAGGTTACATTGTTTTGTTGTTGATGCAGCTGCCTTTCTGGCCTTGCATACCTTGGTTCTCGAGGGTATTTAGCCGTTCCAGGTCCGGATAAGTTAGTATTCTTCACTTTAGAGATAAAATTCGATCCATCGGGAGTCATCTCAATGCCAATGGAACCTTTCGTCACTGAAGAAGCTTTATCTTTAACCATGACATCATCTGATATCTCCGAGAAGTTACCACTCTCATCCGCCGTGTTCATTTCACCATTTGAAGAGTTAGACCGACTATGTTGAGGGGTCGGTCCAGAAGAATTATCATCCTGCGACAAAAAGAGATTCAATTGTAACTAATTATAGGGCTCGAAGTATCGAAAACCTTGAAATTTACATGAAATTCGAGAAAAAGAATGACATTTCTCACTGATCACAACCAGAATACAAATGAGAAGGGAAAGAAAGCGAAGCCGAACCTGCCTGAAATCTGCCAAACCTTGAGAACCAGGCGAAAGACGAATGTCCAACCCATTTATCCTATCTGAAACACTATTAACAGATTGCTGTTGAGAGCTTTCATCCTCAGACACTTCCTTGTGAGTAGAAAGTGTACCATGGGACATATGAATGGGGGAATTAATTTTATTAAATCCCCGGTTACTTCTAAATCTACCTACACGATTGTCGATGAACTGATACTCGGTAGGGTAATAAATCGGTGGAGAAGGCATGCGATTAAGGTTGTGATCAGACGAATAAGAAGGATGAGCAGTTACGGGCTCCTCAAACCCGTGGTTTTGAAAACTCGGTAGCTTCGAGTTGTTATGACCCGAGCTGCCCTGTCGTGACAATAGATTATCCACAGCTAGAAAAGATCCCTCCATGCTCGGCGGCGCACTTCCACTTCGATTAGGAACAGAAACTGGCCCAGAATTAGACCATCTTTCGTTGCTTCCAGACATCATAATAGGATTCTCAGTTGCCATTGCCTCAATTTCTTTCTTAGTCTTCTTCTTCAACACCCTGTCACCAACAAGAGAGATTTAACAGTTACTGAAGAAAAAAGCTCTCTTCACACAAATATCACCAATGATATCAAAATTATGGATAAAAGTGCAATTAAAACACACTAATTCATCTACCATGGTAAGCAAATAAGCTTGTTTCCGATATTTTCTCATAAAAAGCGCAAATAACACATAGCTTCTAATCAGAAGCTCAAGTTTAAACATACTTCAAGTGATCAAACAAGGCAAATTCCGCAGGATTCAAAAATCGAGTAGTAAAAGTGTAGAACCCAAAAGGAAAGAAGACAGAACAAGCAAGAGCAAAACCATAAAAGACTATGACATAGATATACATGACCGTGTAAATGGTCCTCGCATTAGAGGCAGAGAGAGAGAGAGAGAATAAACAGAGTGTAAGTAGGACGGAAATGAAAAAAAAAAATCTAGATTTCTTCTTATCCCATTAAAAAAAAAAACCCCCCCTAGAAAAGAGCAATTTCCTTAGCGAACAGAAGTGTACGGTAGAGAGAAGCGGTGAGAGATGCTCTTACCAGAAGGGCGATTTTTGTGGAGGAAGCAAAAGATTCACTGTTTACAAACCCTAGATTCTGCTGCTCTTAAGTCGTCAGAGAGAGAAAGGTGAGTTATTGGGTCTTTAAAGTGACCATCTTTGGCTAAGTCAGTGGGATTTTTAAATGTTTGGATTTTTTTTTTCCTCTAATGGCAACAAAAAATACCTATTTCCACCATTACGGTCCTTTCTTTTTATGGAGTTTTGACTTTTTGATCATTATCGGTAAACCAACATCTTATTACTTCTATAGCCAATTTCTCATAGTGGTTTTTATTTTATTTTTTACTAGAATATTTTATTAAACAAAGTAGAATACGAGATGAAATAAATTCCCGGTGAAAAACACTAAATCCCCAAAGACTACGCCCAAAAAGAAAAAACAAACCCGAAACTAAAGACAAATGCTAACAAAGCCCAAAAACGAAACAAATATGAACCTCCATAGGCTCGAGTCTAAACGAACAAGTCTCACCAATCAAACTCCCTAACTCTTTGGCAAACTAATCTGATCGAAGCAGACAACTCGAGTCCAAAACAAACAACCAGTGATTCCGCCTATAGTGAATCAAGACTACCTCCCAAACCAAACATTCCTAGACTTCTAATCCGGCAAGAAAGAACCATGATTGAGCATCAAGATCCTCACAACTCTTTCGAAAAACGGCGATGTTGAGAGACACGACTTTTTGACACCTTGGTAGAAACCTTTGAACTGATCAGACCTCGATTAGGTCAAATAAGTAGATACAAGGAGCCGAACCACCTCAAACCGGTTAAAGCCGAAAACAGACGCGATCGACAACAGATTGATCCCGGTGAGGTAACGAAAAAGACCACCAAAATGAACCACGGAGCTGGAAAACACAAGACATAGCACAAATAGATTCAACCAAGTCGAAACCTCTTGCTTCGGGCAGAGTTAGTACACCCTTAACTCCCACACACGAAGCTGCTGTAGCCAAAGGTGAAAAAATGCCACGAATCGTAAGCCCAGGGTAACAAAACTGGAATAGACGAACGTATAGGCTTGAACCGAGGACAGTCGGCTAAAACACCCAACATCGGCAATACCCAAATCCAACAGATCCAGATCTGGACAGGGGAAAAGGCAAAACCATACGCAATCGTCTGCGAAAAGTGAAGAGAGAGAACTCACCGAAATCGGCAAGAGGTAGACCGCAAACCCCGGCTGGAGGCCAAGAAGCAACCACCGGAGAAGACTCAGATGCGGCAACGAGGCTGTTAATCAGAGAGAAGAGGTGTTTGTCACAAAAGCAACACCGTCGACACTAAGGTACCGGCACCTCCGATTCTGGTTGCCAACCACCATCACCACTATTGAGAGAGGACCCAACCTCCTCCACTAACTCCGATAACGAGTAGCGACGAGAAAGAGAGAGACAAAAATGAAGCTAAAGGCTAAGAAGCACCAGAAACACGAGAAGGAACCGGCGGCCGGCGCTGGAGGAGCCACCGCCGCGGGTTGAAACCAGGACTAGATCGGCCGCTTTCAAGAGAGAATGAGAGAGAAACTTAAAAAACTAGGATTTTTTTGTCAAGTTGAACCTTTCTCATAGTGGTCTAAATTTGGATTTTATTCGGAAAAAATATATTTACAAAAAGGTCATTTAGAAAAATAAACACTTTAAAAACTTATTAGTAAAATATATAATTTATCATTCATAAATTATTAAATAAACAGTTTTTTTTACAATTTGTCTAATAGAAAAGTGAGAGATAGAGATAGAGTAATTGTTCACAGTGGATAGTACTATTCACGGTGGACACTATTCAAGGGATACACTGTTCACACCCTCCGTATATTGTCCACACTGCTTTGTATACCGTACACTATTCACTATTCACGGTGGGTACACTGTTCTCACCCCTCTGTATATTATTCACACCGCATCGTATACCGTACAATGTTCATACCGCATCGCATACTCTTTACACTGTATCGTATATCGTACACTATTCACACCGCTACGTATACAATTCATGGTGGATACAATATTCACACCGCTCTGTATACTATTCACGGTGGATACAATATTCACACCGCTCCATATACTATTCACGGTGCTCCGTATACTGTTCACACCGCATTATATATCGTACACTGTTTACACTGCATTGTATACTGTATACTTTTCATGGTGGATGTGGGAGTCGAAACTCGAACAATTAGATTTGTCAAGACTTTTAAGGGATCAGAAATTTCTGAGATTAAAACCACAAAAACGAAGATCCAGAGATGGTTTTTGTTGCTGTTTTGTAAAGTGTGGGAGTCGAAACTAGCACAATTGAATTTGTTAAGACTTTTAAGGGATCTGAAACTTCTGAGATTAAAACCACAAAAACGAAGATCCAAAGATGATTTTTATTTCTGTTTTGTAAAGCTTTTCGTACAAGTGTTTGTAGAGCAAAAAGCTTAGGGTTTTGCTAAGTAAATTGCAGATCCCTTTCTCAAGGGAAGTACATTGGTATTTATAAGAATCTAAGCCGGCTAGGTCAACTCCTAAAAAGATAAGGAAGATTTTCTATTCTTTCGGGATTTCCTTTTAGCGAAGTCGGCTACAACCATGGGCTTTAACCTCGTCACATCTCCATTATGGGCTTGAACTCGTCACTTCGTCATCATGGACTCTAGCATGTGGGCTCGTCATCTCGGCCCATACTCTCGTTTGCTCAGCTCGGCCCAACTCTCTGTCTCTGAGCTTGGCTTGATTCATCTCGTCGCACTGGTCCTGGGCCTAAGTCTAGGCTCGTTACCTCATCATCGTCGGCTCGGAGCTCGTCACCTTGTCGTTGTGGGTTCTCAGCTCGTCACTTCGTCTTATGGGCTTGCTGTACTCGGCCCAGTTCTTCGTGGCAAGCTGAACTCAGTCTAGTTCTTTGTGGCGATCTGACGAACTTGGCCCCGTACTTAGTGGTGAGCTGACAAGCTCAACCCATTACTTAGTGGCGAGCTCAAGAGCTCGGCCCAATCTCTCGTGGAAAGCTCGGCCTTTTCTTCGACGACGAGCTCGATCTTATCTTTGATGGAGAGCTTGGCCTTTTCGTTGGTGGCGAGCTCGGCCTTGTCTTCTACGGTGAGCTTGGCCCATCTTGTCTTTGATGATGAGCTCGGCCCATCTTGTTTTTGATGATGAAATTGGCCCATCTCTTCGGGGCAAGCTCGGCCATCTTTTCGACGAGCTCAGGCTCCTCGAGCTCGTCGCTTCGTAGCTAGTGAGTTCTGCCAGATTGATATGTCTCCACAATAATTGATGTAACTTTCTGACCGTTGATCCAAATGACTTCAAAATTCTTTTGGATGAAAATTTACTCAATTTTCTATCTTGTGTAAATTTTAGCTCAATCCAATGACTTTAAGGCCTTTTGCCGAGCTCATCTCTCCAACTCGGCAGGAACGAGCTCATTCCTGTAGCTCAGCTTGTTTTCAGTAAATCGGATGTATCTTGCTAACCGCAACTCCAAATGATACGATTATGAGCCTAGAGAACCATTCCTTTAAGATGTTCCAAGAATAAAAGACATTGTCCGGCATCTTTTTTGTCTTCTTTGAAGTTCGCTCTTTCCATTGCTATGGCGAAGGCTGTCAAGTGTTCCTTTGGATTGGACTTTCCTTCGTAAATCGGTATTTTCACTTTTGCAGGGTCGAAAACCTTCATCTTCGTAATTCGAGTGATGAATGGTGTGTTCTGTGCTTCTTCAAGTACTCGATCGAGCTCGGGGGCTTTGCTTGTGGCCCTATGCATCTGGGAACGAACAACTTTTATCTCTGCAGTAGTTCCCTCCATATCACGGCCGAGGTCGGCACCGCTTCGTTCGACTCAAGCTCGGCCAACACCTGCAAGCTCGGGATCGCTGACGCTTTCCAAGTTTCAATCGCCTTACGGGTTTTCTTCCAGATCGATCACCGGATTCGTTCTGTCCAAAGTCTGAGTGTTTGCTTCTTGTGTCCCTGTGTTCGGCTCGGTGGTTGCAGCTGCGTGGTGCGGCGGGGACAATCCTCCTCGGATCCTCGTTGCACTAAGAGGCGTTGAGAAATCAAGAGCTGTTGGATTAAGGCGTCGAAGGGGGGGCCTTATTAGGTCAACACCTGAGCCCCTACCTCGGGCTCGGCTCACCGTTGCAAGAACTTCCAGCTTGTCGGTCACCGTCGTGTTCAGCTTATCCTGCTCCTCTGCTCTTTTTGAACAGCGTCTCTAGCATCGTCTTCATCTGGGCCAGGACCTCCGGGTTCGTCTCCAAAGCTGCAAGTACTGGTTCATCTTTTGCTCTGGATCTGTTAGCTTCGGTATCATGCGTATCGTTAGCTCGCCTCTCTCCGTCGTTAGTCATCGTTCTTCAAATCGGTTTTGCGGTGGTTTCTGGTGTAAGAAAACTTCAAGCTCCCGCAGACGGCACCAAATTTTGGGAGTCGAAAGTAGCACAATTGAATTTGTTAAGACTTTTAAGGGATCTGAAACTTCTGAGATTAAAACCACAAAAACAAAGATCCAAAGATGGTTTTTATTGCTGTTTTGTAAAGCTTTCCGCATAAGCGTTTGTGGAGCAAAAAGCTTAGGGTTTTGCTAAGTAAATTGTGGATCCCTTTCTCAAGGGAAGTACATTGGTATTTATAAGAATCTAAGTCGGCTAGGTCAACTCCTAAAAAGATAAGAAAGATTTCCTATTCTTTCGGGATTTCCTTTTGGCGGAGTCGGCTACAACCATTGGCTTTGTGTTCATGGGCTTTGACCTCGTCACATCTCCATTATGGGCTTGAACTCGTCACTTTGTCATCATGGACTCTAGCATGTGGGCTCGTCATCTCGACCCATACGCTCATTTGCTCAGCTCGGCCCACTGGTCCTAGGCCTAAGTCTAGGCTCGTTGTCTCGTTACCTCATCATCGTCGGCCCGGAGCTCGTCACCTTATCGTCGTGGGTTCTCAGCTCATCACTTCATCTTATGGGCTTGCTGTACTCGTCCCAGTTCTTCGTGGCAAGCTGAAATCGGTCCAATTCTTTGTGGAGAGCTGACGAACTTGGCCCGCACTTAGTGGTGAGCTGACAAGCTCAACCCATTACTTAGTGGCAAGCTCACGAGTGCGGCCCAGTTTCTCGCGTAAAGCTCGGCCTTGTCTTCGAAGATGAGCTTGATCTTCTCTTCGACGAAGAGCTCGGCCTTGTTGTCGGCGGCGAGCTCGGCCTTGTCTTCGACGGAGAGCTCAGCCTTGTCGTCGGCAGCGAGCTCGGCCTTGTCTTCGATGGTGAACTCGGCCCATATTTTTTTTGATGATGAGTTCGGCCCATCTCTTCAGGGTGAGCTCGGCCATCTTTGCGATGAGCTCGGGCTCGCCGAACTCATCGCTTTGTAGCTAGTGAGTTCGGCCAGATTTATATGTCTCCACGATAATAGATGTAACTCTCTGACCGTTGATCCAAATGACTTTAAATTTATTTTGGATGAAAGCTTACTCAATTGTCTATCTTGTATCCAAATTTCAGCTCAATCTAATGACTTTAAGGCCTTTTTCCGAGCTCATTCCTACAGCTTGGCTTGTTTTCAATAAATTGGGTGTATCTTGCTAACCGCAACTAACTCCATTGGAAAGCTAACTCAAAGATCTTGTTCTTCACCAAATTTTGTCCAATTCTGAGCTGATGCGAGTCTCCAGCACCGAGCCCGTAGTCTTTGGTTCGGCTCGCCGGAGATTGATCTCTCCGCAAATTCAGCTAGGCATAATTCTTACTTAACCATTTTCTTTTCTTGATCTCAGTGGGGTAAAACCTGACTCCAACATAAAGCTTTTCGTACAAGTGTTTTTAGAGCAAAAAGCCTAGGGTTTTGCTAAGTAAATTGCGGATCAAAAAGTGTAGAGTTTTGGCTAGGTAAAAGTTCTGGATCCCCTTTTCAAAGATGTACATAGATATATATATTCTAGTTCTTCGGGATTTTACTTTTTGCATGTCGGTTGTGACATCTTGGGCTTCGCATCTGGGCTCAGCCTCCAACGAGACTTCTCTCGGGCTCGGCCCACCAAAGTTTCTTCGTTACGAGCTTGGCTTTCTGAAACTACTCTTCGTATTATTGGGCTCAGCCCATGATTATTCATATGTTTGATTCGTTGCTGGGATAGTCGGCGTGTTGCGAAGCTCGCTGGCTAGCCGTTATATTATCGAGCTCGCTGGCTCACATTATTAACCAAGCTCGCCAGCTCGCCGTACTTTTTGCTTTGTCATGAACTCGGGCTCGCCGAACTCACTACTTGGGTTTACCAACTTCGCCACTCGCTAGTTGGGTTCACCGACTTGTTCACTTGAGCTCGTTATCTGGGCTCGCTGATCTTCCAATTGGGCTTGCTCATATATTGCCGAGTCTAGCCCAGTTTAGACACTTAGTCATTTTCATACACTGATCTCATTAGGGTGTAACCTGACCCTAACAGTTAGCCCCCCAGCTCGGCAGTGTCAGTTATGATAATGTCGAGGTGAGAGTAGTCAATGATGTGATCAATGTTCCGGTCAAGCAGAAGTGATATGTTGCCGAGCTCGTCTTGTTAAAGTTGCCGAGCTCATTTTGTTAAAGTTGCCGAGATCGTTTTGTTAAAGTTGTCGAACTTAAGCAGTCGTGTGCATTCGAGCTCGCCTAAATGCTTTTAGTTGAGTTTGTGACCGATTTGAGCTGAGCTCGTGCAAGTTGAACTTGAATGATTGTCTTAAGGCGAGTTCATTACCATGCCGAGCTCGGGTAGCTTCATTTTTGCCGAGCTCAGTCATAATGCTTGCCAACTCGGTTCTTTTTGCATATGGATTCTAGCTCGACAACCTTTGTTGACCTCGTGTTATCGAGCCTATGCCATCCAATATTGCTGATCCCAAGTATGAGCCTGTCGCTGGGCTAATTTTGTTTTGAAATCTGGCTCGGCAATTCTGGGGACTTGGTAAAAATTGTAGTGTTCTTGGGAAGTGTAATCATTTTTTGCCGATTCCCGAGGCGAGATGATGTCAACATATGCCTCATGTTGGGGTCAATATTCACCCACCTGAAGTTAACATGTGAGAAAATAACTATAAACGGCACGGTGTCGACAAAGCGTCGCGAACGCCCGAGCCAAAATCAAATGGCTCGGGTGACACACCAAGAAACGGATCGGGTGCCACGATCCACGGTGAAGATTAGGTCGTGTACCCCCGATCCATGACAAAGCAAAAAGGAACGGGTGCCATGACCCGCGGTATGACAAAATGGATCGGGTGCCACGACCCACGGTGAAGATTGGGTCGTGTACCCTGATCCGTGACGAATCAAAAGGGATCAGGTGCCATGACCCACAGTACGCCAAATGGATCGGGTGCCACGACCCACGGTAAAGATTGGGTCGTGTGCCCCGATCCGTGACAAAGCAAAATGGATCGGGTGCCATGACCCGCGGTGAAGCCATCCGAGCCGTGAACCACGATGCCACCCGACCCAAACATGGGCCTCGGCCATCCGAGCCAAAGCTTAAAGACAGGGAGTTGGGCCGAGCTGAGCAAATGAACGTATGGGCCGAGACAACGAGCCCATGAATTCAAGCCCATAATAGAGATATGACGAGGTCAAAGCCCATGGTGGTAGCCGACTTTTCTAAAAGAAAATCTCGAGGAATTAGGAAATCTTCCTTATCTCTTTAGACAATGACTTAGCCGACTTAGACTTGTATAAATAGACATGTACATCTCTTGAGAAAGGGATCCGCAATTTGACCTAGCAAACACTTGTTATTCTCTGCAACAACTTTCTAAAACAGCTCTAATAAAAACACCATCTTTGGATCTCAGTTTGGGATCTCAAACTTCTGAGATTAAAACCACCAAAACACAAACTGAGATCCAAAGATGGTGTTTTTATTAGAGCTATTTTAGAAAGTTGTTGCAGAGAATAACAAGTGTTTGCTAGGTCAAATTGCGGATCCCTTTCTCAAGAGATGTACATGTCTATTTATACAAGTCTAAGTCAGCTAAGTCAATGTCTAAAGAGATAAGGAAGATTTCCTAATTCCTCGAGATTTCCTTTTAGAAAAGCCGGCTACCACCATGGGCAAAACCTTGTCATATCTCTATTATGGGCTTGAATTCATGGGCTCGTTGTCCCGACCCATACGTTCATTTGCTCAGCTTGGCCCAACTCCCTGTCTTTAAGCTTTGGCTTGGGTGGCCAAGGCCCGTGTTTGGGTCGGGTGGCATCGTGGTTCACGGCTCGGATGGCATCGTGGTTCACAGCTCGGATGGCATCGTGGTTCACGGCTCAGATGGCTTCACCACGGGTCGTGGCACCCGCTCCATTTTGCTTTGTCACGGATCGGGGCACACGACCCAATCTTCACCGTGGGTTGTGACACCCGATCCATTTTACCGTACCGTGGGTCATGGCACCCAATCCCTTTTGCTTCCTCACGGATCGGGGCACACGACCCAATCTTCACCGTGGGTCGTGGCACCCGATCCATTTTGCCGTACCTTGGGTCGTGGCACCCGATCCCTTTTGCTTCGTCACGGATCGGGGTACGCGACCCAATCTTCACCGTGGGCCATGGCACCCGAACCATTTTGCCATACCACGGGTCATGGCACCCGATCCCTTTTGCTTTGTCACGGATCGGGGTATATGACCTAATCTTCACCGTGGATCGTGGCACCCGATCCGTTTCTTGGTGTGTCACCCAAGCCATTTGATTTCGGCTTGGGCGTTCGCGATGCTTTGTCGACACTGAGCCGTTTATAGTTATTTTCTCATCTGTTAACTTCAGGTGGGTGAATATTGCCCCAACAGTTAGCCCCCAGCTCGTCAGTTTTAATGCTGAACGTGTCGAGGTTAAGAGCGGTCTGAACTTAACGTCCCTAACAGAATCATCGTAGTGATCCCGAACTGTTCTGGTGAAATTACCGAACCATTGAAGAGGGCCTAACCGTTTAGGTGATTTTATAAAATCTCCGAGGCATTTTATTTCAAGATGTACTACCGAGCAGTTATGTTGCTCTGTTGATTCGGGGTGACCTTTCGCAAGAGTTTGGCTCAGGACTCATAGACTATGCAGATATTTCCCGAACTGTTTGTCGTGTATCCCTATCTGTGGCATTGTTTTATTGAAGAGATTTGGCTCGGGGTTGCTGTATCACTCAAACTCTGCTCGGGGGTCTCTATGACTTTGGCAAATTATCTCCTTTCTCGGGGAGTCTAAACGCTTCTGCCGATTCCCGAGGCGTATGACGTCACTACTTGCCTATATAAACTGTGATGCCTCCCAATTTTTCATTACTTCATTTCTCCCAAAAATTTCCCAAAACAGGTAACCTCTCTCTAATATTTTGCTTAAGTTATTTTTAACTAGGGCCTCCATCATTCCTCCTTTGCCACCGACCCGCTTGAGTTTCCCGGTCCATCTTCAAATAGCTCCGCCGCTGTTTTTCGAGTCTCCGGTGATTTGTTTGAGGATTTGGATCTGGCTGTTAGTTTATTTAGAATATCTTGACCTGTTCTTTGATCTTTAGAGGGTTTTGATCTGTTCTGATAAGCTGTTGAGAGCCCCGATCTGTTTTTTATTTCTTAGGGATCCCGATCTGTTTATCTATCTTCCAAAGACCCTGATCCGTTTCCAAACATAAAGGATGTCTCAGTTATCCGCGTCTGTGTCACCCGATCCGTACGCCAGGTTGTTCGACAATCCGGCTCAATCTTTACTTCTCGATCCGTCATTCTCCACCAATCCATTCCACGCTCAAAGTTGTAGCCGAGCAGATTCTTCCGGTGCGAATATTTCAGAGGATTTGGATGATTCAAATGGTTCGGGGGTAGGACCTTCTGTTCTCGATAGGAAAATGGTGTTCTCCGAATCCTCGAGATCCGACAGTAATGCCGGGACTCCTAGCAAATTTGAAGTCCCCACCTTCACGATTCTTCGTTTCATGAGACGGCAAACCCTTTTGCAGACACAGTGGATCCCGAGCTGGAAAAATTGAACTAGAGAATTGGTTCTACGATCCGGTTGTGGCTAGACGAGAGTTAGAACGTCTGGTTGGACCTAGCCAACGAGCTCCAAGGAAGAGGAAAGCTAAGAAGTGACCCGATCCACTTGGCTCAACTCTCTCTACCTTAGATTCGTTGACAGCCCTTAGGCAGAGGTTTAATATCTCAGAAGAAATTGAATTTGTTCTTCCCTCAGCGACGGACCGAGCCAGTAAACCTCCTCCCGATCACTTTACTCTCTATGAGAGCTTCTTTTATCGCTGCCTACTATGGCTTCCGATCCCCGAAGTGATCCTGCAATTTTTATGGAAGCATAAGCAGGCTATTGCCCAAATCAATGCTAGGGGAATCAGACATCTGGTCGGCATTCTTGTTAGAAGTTACGAATGTGACGTTGAGGTTGGGGTCGAAAGAGAGTTGAAATACTACGTATCAGGTAAAGCTAAGAGGAAGTTCATAAAAGGATTCCCGGCCAAAGATGACAACTGGGAGGATTACTTCTTCTTCGTTCCCAACACCGAGTTGTCAGTGGGATCAAGATGTCTTAGCTTAATCAAGAAGAGCTGGGGAGAACTTGGTAGCCGACCCGTGGCTTGTTTTTGGGCTACGGCTCGGTTTTCTTTTATATTGATCTTTTTTTGATTACTTATATTGTTTCTTTCTTTTGCAGCACGCCACTTCCAACTCTCATTGCCTCCCGATCTGTCTGCAATTCACGAAGCACTTTCAGCTCGAAAGTGTAGTTGGAAAAGAGATTTCAATCTCCAGCGAGTGGAGAGAGCCCGAGCCCTCTTTGAAGGTCAATCTGTTGGTCCATCATCTTCTTCTAATTCTTCAGTCGATACCATGGGAAGACCCACATTCAGAGATAGAGCCGCAGCCAAAGCGAAAGTGGAAGTTGAAGCTAGGGAGATGGCAAAGCAGGCCGAAGCGTTGGGTCAACTTCGCCTCCCGAGCCCCCAGATTAATGTTACTCTCCACCACGAGCTAGTTTCCTCTAGCCATCCTCCCGAGCCGAATCTCAATTTAGCTCTCTAAGGGGTTGTGTTAGGGCTTCAACCCGTAGAATCTCAGCTGGTGCAACACAAAGATAAAGGCAAGGGGAAAGCCAAAGAGAAGAAGGGAACGAGCTGAAAATGCCAGTCATCGACGAATGACAGAGGCAAAGGGCTGGCTGAGGCGTCAAAGCGACAGTGTTGTGCTGAAGTTTCTCAACTCATTCCCGAGGCGATTCCTCTATCCGCCGTACCCATTAATGCTTAAGAGGCTTATAACGATGCTACGATGTCCGCGGCTATCTTCTCTAAGATCACTGCCCAGGTGATCGTTTCCCCCCATCCGACACCTTGCTTAGGGATAAGGCCTACAACGAGGTGTCTCTTCGGGGGGTCAAGGTGTGTTTTCGGCTTTTCTTTTCTTTTTTGAACTTTTTGTTGCTGTGGCCCGAGCCATTTTCGTTTGTCTTGTCACTTCTGTATGTTGAACAAATTTTTCCTTGTTTATGCACAGTTCATATCCCATCTCAATAGGATGGTCCTCGGATATGAATCTGACGCTCGTAAAGACAGGAAAAGAGTTGAGGATGCTAGGAAGAAAGCCATCGAGCTGGATGAGAAGCTAATAGAGGCCAAAGCAAGTCACGCCTCTGACCGAGAAAAGACTCTTAAGAGAATCAAGAGTCTTGAGGCTGAGATGGAAGGGCGTGAGAAGCACCGAAAGGAAGCCAATAACCGGATCATGCGGCTGGAATCGGGTAAGTTGAAATACGATGCTCATATTGCTAGTCTAACGAGGCAACTAGAGGCGGCGAATGAGCTCCATGAGGCCAAGATGGAGCAAGCAGTTCTGGAGGCCAAGCGTGAGATGAAGTCATCGTTTGAGGACAAAGTCTCCCGAGCCAAAAAGCTTATTGGCAAAATTGGTGGCGAGCCCAAAGAGAATATGCTCGATCTTGCTCAGATCGAAGGAAATCTTCAGTTTATTAGATTGCTTCAAAGTAAAGAGCCGCCATCTCTTGATGTCTAGGCGAAGAATCTGGCTGAGCAAAAGGGGGAGCTCGAGGGTGCCCACGAAGCATTTGCCAACCTGATAGTTGATATGGGGGAAACACTGAGATTGTCCCCTATTCATTCTGATATCTTAAAGGAGCTTAACGACGGCAAGCCTATGGAGTTGGCTGCCGCAAGCGTCGGCATTAAAGATTTCTCTGGCTCGAACAGGGGAACGCCGGGTTTGGCCGATCCAGACTTGAAGAAGATGCCAGAGGATCCGACATCTTCTGAATCAAGTGGGGATAGCTCAAAGAAGATTCCTGAGCCGCTTTCTGAGAAAGGCACCAAAGGAGCTATGATTGTGCCCAAGCCAGAGAAAGCCATTGATCCCGTCACCGAAGAGCATGAAGAAAGGGGGGAAATTGAGCACCCCGAAGGGCTTGAGCTAGGGGAGACTGAGAACCCTGAAGCTCTGGAATCCTATGATCCCTTATTTTTTGTTTAGTTTAAAACTCCTTTAGATGCCTGGATGGCTTTATCCGCTTTGTAGTCTTTTGAAGAACTACTATTTTTGTCTTGTTATCACTTTAACGCCACATGTTTTGATGTGATCCTGACCAGCACGAAAGACATGAAGCTTGGAACTGAGCTGGAAGCTGATGGAACTAAATGAATGAAGCTTGAACCTGATGGAAACAAGCTTGTAGCTAAGGAGGAGCTCGTAGCTGAGGAAGCAGCTCATGCTAGAGTTAAGCTTAAGCCACAATGGAGAAGACATGATCCTAAACCTCCCTGGTTTTTTATTCAAGCTAAGTGTTTTCATCAATGGGAAAAGTGTAGCAGTTATACTCTTTTTCCCTTGTCGAGTTTTGTCCCATTGGGTTTTCTTGACAATGTTTTTAATGAGGTAGCTGTTGCACTTCACAATTGCCCATTTGATGAAACAAAGGCCCAAAACCAAGGCCCAACAATGAATTTTCGTCCAAGTGAAGCCAAGAAGAGAAAGGAAGCTTTTATCTGCTTAATTTAGTTGTTATTTCTAAGAGAGTCTGCATGTAGACTTGTCTTCTTCTTTATATTTCCTGTTCTTTCTTTTGCAGAACTCATCGATCTTTTTATGAAAAAAACCTTTTTAAGTTAGATCATTGTTGGTGTGTCATATCCAGCAAACAATTTCGTTTTCTTTGTGTGTAATATCAAAGAAATCGATCTGGTATATCAAAGGTCTTCTGCAGCCTTTGTGCGACCCTTCAATCCACATCCCTTGTCAGTAGAGCTTCACGGCTTCATTGCAGCAAGGCTTATCCCCTTTCTCAACTTCAGATTGGCGATTATAGGAGAATCATATTAAGTGGTATCAGAGCAGACAGTCTGCAAGTTAAGTGTTCTATCTCTTTCATTTAAAGTCTGTTCATCTTCTATGCGAGTAGATCTGTGTTTCTGCGATTTTTGGTTTGTATTTAACTCCTCATATTCTAGATCTGATCATTTCAAGCCATAGGTTGCATAGATCTTCTCCTGCGAATTTTTTGTACTTGTCTAGTCATATTCAGCGTTCTGTTTCATAGTTTTAAGTTGCCAGAGTTGTGGATCTATTCATTCAAAACCATAAATCCGTGTTCTGCATTTTTTTCTGGGTTTGTTGTGGCTGTTCACCTTCCATTTTCGAACCAGTGTTAATTGTTGCAGAAAATCGCCACTCATGCATCTGTTTAGTCTAGGTAATTTGTTCTCTTAAGAGTTTGTTTCTGTAGAACTCTTTACTGGTGTTTTGTGTTTTCTGTAGCAGGAAACATGCCTGGAACAGAAGAGGAAGAAGAAGCAAGCAATGCTCAGAACAATAAACTGCTTCTTGAAGCTCTTACTGCTGAAATGAAGAAGATGATGGCAACCAGTCTGGAAACTCTTAAGCAAGAATTTCGACAGAATGCAAATCAGGAGCAGAGGCGTGATGAGCCTAGGAGAGAACAAGAGAGGTCTCCAAAGAAAGAAAAAGAACCACATAGGCAGATCCAAGTTGAAGCTTCTGATAAATACTATGTTCATCATAGTAGTTCTTCTCAAAACAGCCCTGAAGAGCTGAAACCCAAGCAGCCAGACAAAACACAGAGCAAACCATATCAAGCTTCTCACACTCTCAAACCTAAGGTTCGTTTTAAACCTGAATATCAGCTTGCTAATGAAATTCAACTCTATACATTTTCAGGGAAAGAAAACTATTTAGAGTGGGAGAAAAACATTGATAATTGGTTCTACTACAACCACATCTTGAAAGAGAGGAGGCTTGCTTATGTTATCAGTCAACTTAAGGGAAGTGCTCATAGATGGTGGTTACAAGAAACAGATGACCGGTGGTTCTACAAGGAGACAACTATCACCACTTGGAGAGAACTGAAAGAACTACTGAGGAATAAGTATGCACCAAAGAATCAGAATATTAGTCTTTCTAAAATCAAGAGAAAGAATGAAGTTCTCAGCCATGAATCGTTGTGTAAGATAGCAACAAAACCAGAGTCAAGCATTGATCAAATAACGGCCCAGATAAGTTCTTGTCTTGATAAAGTGGTACCTAAGTTATCTACTATTTGTATGATGCACTTGTCTATGTCCAAGATAGTATCAAAGAGCACACGTCCAAAGGAGAAGAGCCTCCAGCAATGAAATGTGCAGTGGATAAGAAACAAGCTGCAGACACAATACACCCCATGTTGCTTGAGAAAACAAAACCTGAGGCACCCATACAATCTCATATGAGCAGCAATGTACAAGGTACGTGTCTAGACCCCCTTTTTGGTTTATAAAACTAATGTGTTTACTCATGATGCAGGAAGAACAAATGTGAACTAAATTCTTCTTGAAGAAAAGAAGCAAAACCTGTATTCTGAGTTTAAACATAATACAACGCAAGATGAAACCAAGGTTCAAAGAAAAACTTTACATGACAAAGATACCGTGAATGAGGATGTAACAGCAGTCATAAGAGTTTCAAGAAAAGAACCAGACGACGAGTTCAATCCAGAACCAAACAGCAAGTGGAAATCAAAAACAGAACAAAGATTTGTTCAAACACCAATCCCTCAGGTAAATCTTACTCTAGACCAGTGTGTTTTTATTAAAGCCTTGACAAGTATGATGCACTTGTCTTGCCCAAGAGATGTTGAATTAGGTCTAGGAACCAAAGGAGATCCCACTGCCCAAAGAAAAGAAATACCCACAATGGTGATCGTCGCTTCAGATCAAGGAAAATCTAAGCAGGACGTTGTTCAAACAATGGTTCATTAGCAGATAAGCCCTAAACCTATTTATTATGTTTTTGAAACTGTTATGATAAGGATAATGTGCTTGCTTTGTTCAAATTATGCTGAGACAGGTTTATGTACAAAAAAGAAGCAATGGACTTATGGAGAAACAATATTCTTCGTTTCTGACCAGAAAGAAGACCGAGAAGGATCTAAAACCTTACGACTCGAATCCAGATACCAAGAGCATAAAAAATAGTCAAAGCTTCTTTGATGTTCAAAGACGAACCACCATATGCATTACTTATGCTCAGATCAAACTACAATCCCCAACAAGTAATCATAGTACAAGCCAGAGATAATGAGCTTGTGTACACTAAGGTAAGTATCCCTGATGTCAAAGTTCTTTTGTCCCTTGATCACACAGATATAATGCGCTTGTCTATGTCAAAAGAGCCAATTACAGGTTTTGGACCAGCCTTGAAGCGCACAAGAAGAATCGAGAAGAGGGAGGAAGACTGATGAAAGAAGAGCCACCAGACTCAGCATACAAGCAAAAACCAAGCCAAAACCGATATGGAGGTATCTCTCTAACCCTTTCTGATTATAATTGTATTAATTTGATCTATTCTCTTGCAGATAAAATGGATTTGAGGTCAAATCCTTTTTAAGAGGGAGGGGATGATGTGATCCTGACCAGCACTAAAGACATGAAGCTTTGAACTGAGCTTGAAGCTGATGGAACTAAAGGAATGAAGCTTGAACCTGATGGAAACAAGCTTGTAGCTAAGGAGGAGCTCGTTGCTGAGGAAGCAGCTCGTGCTAGAGTTAAGCTTAAGCCACAATGGAGAAGACATGATCCTAAATCTCCCTGGTTTTTTATTCAAGCTAAGTGTTTTCATCAATGGGAAAAGTGTAGCAGTTATACTCTTTTTCCCTTGTCGAGTTTTGTCCCATTGGGTTTTCTTGACAAGGTTTTTAATGAGGTAGCTGTTCCACTTCACATTTCCCCATTTGATGAAACAAAGGCCCAAAACCAAGTCCCAACAATGAATTTTCGTCCAAGTGAAGCCAAGAAGAGAAAGGAAGCTTTTATATGCTTAATTTAGTTGTTATTTCCAAGACAGTCTGCATGTAGACTTGTCTTCTTCTTTATATTTCCTGTTCTTTCTTTTGCAGAACTCATCGATCTTTTTATGGAAAAAAACCTTTTTAAGTTAGTTCATTGTTGGTGTGTCATATCCAGCAAACAATTTCGTTTTCTTTGTGTGTAATATCAAAGAAATCGATCTGGTATATCAAAGGTCTTCCGCAGCCTTTGTGCGACCCTTCAATCCACATCCCTTGTCAGTAGAGCTTCACGGCTTCATTGCAGCAAGGCTTATCTCCTTTCTCAACTTCAGATTGGCGATTCTAGGAGAATCATATTATGTTTGATAAATGTGTTTGCGAAGAAATGTCTAGTGTGCTTCTCGGTGATAAGTCTAAATGCTTTGCTTGTATTGTCTTTGATAAGATATAGCTGTTTAGATGAATGGATTTAAGTATGGGTTTGCATAGTAGTTATGTTTGAGATGAACAATTCGGCTTACAGACATGTTACCGTAAACTTCCCTGCTCCAAAATTGATCATAAGTTTGCATAGTTTAGTTTGAATATTTTGGTTTACGGATACATTACCATAAATGTATTCGCTCCGACAATGGACATATGCTTGTATAGTTTAGGATGAACATCTCGGTTTACGGATACGTTACCGTAAACATATCCGCTCCGACAATGAACAAAATATTTGTATAGAGCGCTTTTAATCCTGAGACGGATGTGGCAGTTTAGATCCGAGATGGATGCAAGAGTTCACTACTGTGGCCAGCAGTAATGAAGATGTGGCGAGATGCCCGTTGTAGCTGATTTCGTTCGAATATGTCTGTTTTTAAGACTTAGTGATCCTTGAAGGATGTTAGGTAAAACTTGTCTTTGAAAGCTTTGCTTTGATAGATCGTAGAATCTATTACAAAGATGGGAGTATACGACGAGTATACGTATACGTACCCACTCCCCCCTTTTTGAAGGAGGGGGGCAACTAAACCCATCCGAAGACGAGCTACCTACGTACCTTTTGCAGGGATCAAGTCGCCCCGTAGTTCATGTGAAATAGCTTAGTGATAGTATTTCTTGAGATGCATTGAGTTCCATGATCTTGGTACTAGAACATTGGCCATCCTGGCGAGCTTATAAACACTGGGTTTGACTACCTCTGTGATCATGTAAGGTCCTTCCCAGTTTGCTCCCAATTTTCCTGCATTTGTTTCAGCTGTGTTTTGGAAATTTTTTCGCAAAACTAAGTCTCCTACGTAGAATCTTCGTCTTCGAATGTTGGAGTTGTAGTATTTTGCTGCTGCGTTCTGATAGTTCTGGATCCTTATTAAGTCGTGATCTCATCTTTCGTTGATTAAATCCAATTCGTCAAGCAGTAATAGGTGATTCAGTCCTTCTTGTTCTGGAAGGAGTCTGCGGCAAACTCCAGGAAAGTGTATTTTTGGTGGAATGACACATTCCGTCCCATAGACAAGGGCGAATGGGGTTTCACCAGTTGCTCGTCTTGGAGTTGTGCGGTGAGACCACAATACTCCCTCTAATTCGTCTACCTAGCGTCCTTTCTTTTCATCGAGGTGCTTTTTCAAACCATCAAGGATTGTTTTATTGATTGCTTCTGCTTGACCGTTCCCTTGTGGATACCTTGGAGTGGACTTGCTAAGTCGGATCTTCCATTTTTCACAGAAAGTTTCGAAACAATTAGAAATGAACTACGAGCCATTGTCCGTCACGATCTCGTATGGTACTCCATAACGACATATGATATTCTTCCAGATGAAGGCCTCCACTTTTGCGTCCTTAATCCTAGCGTATGAGTTGGCTTCGACCCATTTCGAAAAATAATCTTTCAAAACCAACAGGAATCGCTTCTGCTTCGAGGGGTGCAGCGGCCCGACGATGTCCATGGACCATCACATGAATGGATATGGTGATGAGATTAATGAAAGCACTTTCGTTGGTTGGTGAATGATTGGCGCGTGGCGTTGACAATTCTCGCATTTGGCCGAAAACTCCTTGCAGTCTTTGATCATCGTCGGCCAATAATAACCGTGACGTTTGACTTTTATTGCTAGTGCTCGTCCTCCTGAATGATTACCGCACGAATCGTTGTGAACTTCCTCCATTATTTTCCTTGCGTCCATTCCTTCTATGCAGCTCAAGAATGGTCCCGAGAATCTCCACTTAAAGACATTTCTGTCGAGTAAAACATAATGAGCCGCTGGGCTCGAAGCTTACGAGCCGCGCACTTTTTGGTTGGTAAGACCCCATCGTATATATATTCTCTGATTGCGTCGAGCCACATCTTGTTGCAGCCATATTCTGTTTCATCGTTGATCTCGCTTACTTCTTCATTGGGTTGTGATTCGACGATAGGGTCATCATTGCTTTCGATGATTGGCAACTCTTTGAGAATGTCCTCTTCCATTGGAGCAATATCGAGCTCGGTGGATGGTTTGTTTACCGGTTCCTCCTGTATTTCAGCTGTCTCCTCCTGCCCAATTGTAACTTCTCTCGCTTGCTTAGCTGCTATCGAACGAGTTATGGCGTTCACTGTGTTGGAAAGATTGATGCTTGGGTGTTGGATGAATTCTACTGGGATAATTCTCTTTAGGTCCGGATCAGAAGTCGATGCAAGGGCTGCAAGTACGTCGGCCGAAGGTTTCTCTCCTTGTGGGATGCGTATCAGTAGGAATTCTTTGAATCACATAGCCAATTCTTTGACTATCTTTAGGTAAGCTTCCATTCGATCATTATTTGCTGCATATTCACCGCTGAATTGATTTACGACCAACTGGGAATTGCAGAATGCATGAAGCCGTTCGATCGTCAGGCCACCAGCGAGTTTCGTCCCAGCGGTGAGGGCTTCGTATTCTGCTTCGTTATTGGATGCGCGAAAACCCAAGCGAAATGACTGTTCCAGAATTTCACCGGTTGGAGAGGTTAGATGTATCCCCACTCCCGAACCACTTTTGGAGGATGAGCCGTCGACGTGAAGTATCCAGGGTGGATTCGGTGTTTCGTAGCCAGTGCTTTCTTCAGGGAGTTCGATAAGAAAATCAGCTAGGACTTGAGATGTTGCACATGTGCGCCTGCGATACTCGATATCATATTCCCTCAGCTCGATCGCCCATTTTGCTAGCCTTCCTAATTGACTTGGGCTATGCAAAACAGATCTTATCGGGAATGTACTCAGGCCCACGATTGAGTGTGACTGGAAGTAAGGCCTTAGTTTCCTTGCAGACATTATGATAGATAATGCCAATTTTTCAATTTGTGGGTACCTCGTCTCGGCCTCTGTAAGGGTTTTGCTGACGTAAAAGATTGGCTTCTGTTCCCTGCGCTCATCTCGAATCAACACGCCGCTTACTGCCATGGCAGAGATCGCAGTGTACAGAAAAAACGGCTCTCCTGCCACTGGTTTTGCGAGAACTGGAGGGGTAGCCAAGTATTTATTCAGCTATTGAAAAGCCTCTTCGCATTTATCAGTCAACTCAAACTTCTTGTTCCCTCGCAATGTATCGTAGAAAGGTAGATACTTATCGGTGGATCGTGAGATGAATCTGTTAAGTGCAGCTACCCTCCCGGTAAGTCTTTGCACGTCTCTTTTCGTTTTTGGAGAAGTCATATTGATGAGCGCGTCGATTTGCTTAGGTTTTGCTTCAATGCCACGGTGAGTGACTAAGTATCCAAGTAATTCTCCTGACATGACCGCGAATCTGCACTTGGTCGGGTTTAACTTCATGTTGTGAAAGTTCAGCTGTGAGAAGTATTCCTCGAGATGAGCTACGTGATCTTGGTCTCTTAGTGATTTTACCAGCATATCGTCTATATAAACCTCCATTGTCCTTCCGAGTTGATCAGCGAACATCTTATTCACCAGTCGCTGATACGTTGCTCCGGCGTTTTTCAGGCCGAACGGCATCACCTTGTAGTAGTATATTCCACGATCTATTATAAAAGCTATTTTCTCCCGATCGTCAGGGTTCATCTGGATCTGGTTGTAACCTGAGAAGACATCCGTGAATGAGAGGAGTGCGTTCCCTGCTGTTGGTTCGACTAGCCGATCGATGTGTGGAAGGGGGAAGCTATCTTTTGGACAAGTTTTGTTCAGGTCGGTGAAGTCCACGCATACGCGCCATTTTCCATTCTTCTTCTTGAGTACTACCGGATTAGCCAGCCAGTCCAGGTACTTGACTTCGGTTATCGAACCGATGCACAAAAGTATTTCTACCTCTTCATTGACTGCTTTGGCTCTGTCTGGCCCGAGCTTTCTCCTTTTCTGCTTCATTGGTTTGAACATTGGGTCAACATTCAGCTCGTGGCTTTTTATGCCGATATCGATGCCGGGAATGTTTTGGGGTCATAATCCACCCTGGTGAGATCAATGGGAAATGGCTAAGTATAGAAATACGAAGAATCGGATAAGGCCTAAGCTAGCGAAGTCATGGCCGAAGTCGCGGTCGAAGTCACGGCCGAAGTCGTGGCCGAAATCACGACCGATGTCGTGGCCGAAGTCGCGGCCGAAGTCGCGGCCGGAGACGATTCTATACAAACTCAATTCTATACGAAGTCGTGGCCGAAGTCATTGTGTCCGAAGACGATGTGGGAGTCGAAACTCGCACAACCAAAACTTGTAAGTAGAATTTAGGGATTCGACAAACTTCTATGTAGAGGAACCAAGAACAGAGATCCAAAGATGGTTTTTATTATCTTAGCTGTTTTGAAAGCTGTTGCAGAGGATAACAAGTGTTTTGCTAGGTCAATTTTTGGATCCCCTTTTCAAAGAGGTACATCGTCTATTTATACACAAATAGGTCGGCTAGGTTTCTTTTTAAACGAATAAGGAAAACTTCCTTATTCTTCGGGATTTCCTTTCTCTGGTTTTCGTGGGCTTCTTTCTTTGCCTCGTCGCCTCGGCCCACCAATGTCTTGTGACTCGTTGCCTCATTCCATCTAAGATGTTGGGCTTGTTGCTTTGTTGGGTCATCGATGGGCTGCCTCGTCGCCCATTTCTCCTTGATGCCAAGCCAAGTGTTGGCTCGTCCCTTACTTCTCTTTGCTGCCGAGGCGAGGGTTTTGGTTCGCCAACGTGTTGGCTCATCACCGTTTTGCTGGTTTGCCAACAGGTTGGCTTGTCACCTAGCCAAACGTTGGCTCGTCACTCACTGCTTCATGCCTAGCCAAACGTTGGCTTTTCACCTAGCCAAACGTTGGCTCGTCACTCACTGCTTCATGCCTAGCCAAAAGTTGGCTCGTCACTGCTTCTTCCTGTTGCCTAGCCAAGTGTTGGTTCGTTTCTTGCTTCTTCCTGCTGCCTAGCCAAGTGTTGGCTCGTTTCACTGCTTCGTCCTGCTGCCTAGCCAAGATGTTGGCTCGTCACCACTACTTCTTCCTGCTGCCTAGCCAAGATGTTGGGTCGTCACCACTTCTCCCTGCTGCCGAGCCAAGATGTTGGCTCGTCACCACTTCTCCCTGCTGCCGAGCCAACATGGGTGTTGGCTCGTTGCCACTTCTCCCAGCTGCCGAGCCAACATGGGTGTTGGCTCGTTGCCACTTCTCCCAGCTGCCGAGCCAACAGGGGTGTTGGCTCGTTACCCTTTGTCAATACCGCGCCAGAGAAGTGTTGATCTCGATGGGGTGAAAACCGACCCCAACAGTTAGCCCCCCAGCTCGGTAGTATTATTGATAATAGCGACGAGGTGAAAAATCGAGATCGAGATCGACTATCTTTGGGTTACCGAGCCAAATTTGGGGTGAAGTTGTCATCCAGGCATTGATACATGCCGAGCCAAACTGATAGTGTTACCGAGGTGCTTTAATTCCGAGCCAAATTCCTTGACGTGCTGCCGACTCAACTTGTCACTTGCGTTGCCGAGCCACTTTGGCTCGTTATATTAATTTAAGCTGTCATTTTGCCGAACCGGCACTTTTGTCATGTTGCCGAGCCAACTTATCACTCGTATGACCGAGCTGTTTTGGCTCGTCATCTTGCCGTATTGCTTTGACTGCCATTCCGCCGAGCCATCTTCTTCTGATATGCTGCCGAACCATCCCAATAAGTGATTTGTCTTTGGCTCGGCAGTAATGTTGGCTTGAAGTATCTCTTATCATGATTACAACTTTATTGGGAACCGCAAACATTTTTGCATGTTCCCGAGGCCGCGTGGTGTCACGCGCTGTACTTTCATGTGTCTTTATATTCAGATCCTCGTCTCACTCCTCATAACTCACTTCTCTTCATTTTCGAAAAATCAGGTAGCTCTCTTCTCTCTCTTCTTTTCTCTCTCTTTTTGTTTAAGTTGTTGGCTAGGTTTTTATCTGTTTCTTCACTTCCGCCGCCAACTCTTTGAGTTTTCTGGCCCATCTTCAAACACGGCTCGGCGATTCTATAAACTCTCCGATCCATATTCAAATCCTTCCGGCTACCCCTTGAGTTTTCCGGCCCATCTTCAAACATCTGCGGCGAGTGTTTGAATTTCCCGATCCATCATCATCCGGATCGCACTGCTGCCTTGATTCTCTCTGTCTCCGAGCCGAAATTCTTTACATCGAGTGTGTCTCCGAGCCAAGATCTCTCCACCTCCTGCTAAGTATCAGTTTGACTTCGAGCCAAACTTTTTCTAATTCCTGCCAAGGCGTATTCCCGAGCTAAAAAACTCTGATGTCTCATACCGCCGAGCTGGAAGATTCAATTGGTTCAGCAAATTCCGCTTCGCTGCTCGGTCGTAAGATGGTTTTATCTCCTTAGATTTCCGAGCCAGCTGAGCCTAGTTCCCCGCTGGGTCGATTGCAGATTGTCGTCCCTTCTTTGTCTGATGAAGCTTTTGATGCCGAGGCGGATGCCGAGGCAATTTTGATTCAGAGAGCTCTTGAAGAATTCAAAGCCGAGCCAACAGAATACGTTATTGACAAGGTGGAAAAGGTGCGTTTGGAGAAATTGTTTGCGAGCCACCAAGCTAGCACATCGACGTGGCGAAAGCCTAAGAAAAAAGCTCCCAAGAGACGACCCGACCCACCTGGTTCGTCTTTATGCACTGCTGAGTCTTTGGAGGCACTGAGGCATCGATTTAATATCTCAGAAGATGTAGATCTGATTGTTCCGGCCTCGACAGACCGAGCTGAATCTCCGCTGCCCGGGCACTTCACTCTCTACAAGTGTTTCTTTTACGATTGTCTACTCTGGTTCCCAATCCCTGGTTTGATCGTCCGCTTTCTGTACAAACATGGGTTAGCGCCGAGCCAAATTACGCCTCGCGGGATGCGTCACTTAGTTGGGATCCTGGTTCGGAGCTATGAGTGCGATGTAACTATTCGCATCTCCCATCTTCGGCAGCTCCTTGAGTTTCGAAAGATCAAAAACTCCCGAGCCTATTACATTTCCAATAAGAAGCAAAGGAAGATTATCGAAGGCTTCCGAAGCAAGGACAGTGACTGGGGACACTATTTTTTCTTTGTCTCTTTAACGATGCTACGGTGGAAGCCGAGAGCATTCATTACATCAGGGCAGAGTGGGGAACTATTCGTGGGCGAGCCGTAAACTTTTTAGGAGATTTGCTAATGTTTTGTTTTGTAGCGAGCTGACCACTGCTTTTTCTTCTTTGTTTTTGCAGTTCGGCAGATTCTCCCACGTTACCCAGAAGACACGCTCACGCTTCAGGACACACTTGCCGCTAGAAAGTGCCATTGGGAAAAACATTTTTCCCTAAGAAGAGTCAAAAAAGCCCGAGCCATTTTCGCAGGTGTTGAAGTATCTGATAGCTCGGAGTCTGAATCTCCATTGCCAAGTCCTCCAAGAAAAACCATGGGAAAAAGACTAACGATCCGCGATAAATAGGTTCTAAAGGAGAAGGAAGAAAGAGAGGCAGCTAGCCGAGCCAACGAGGCAACTAAAGCAATTGAACAATCCGCCGAGCCAATTGCCGAGGTGCCTTGCCAAACTGTGACTGAAATCGAGATTCATCCTTCTTCCGAGCCACCAGCTCTTGCCGCCGAAGCTAGAGAAATAGTTTCGGCTCTCGTTTCAGTCGTTAGACCCTCTTCTTCAACAATGTCCCAGCACAGGGAAGGCAAAAAACCTTCTGGCAAATGCCCTGCTTCCGAGGCCGATAAAGAGAGAACCAAAGGAAAGCAGGAAAAAAGAAAACGCCATAATCCTGTGGACCCGACTTCTGACGAGCCAGAGCCTACGTCGTTCAGGCATGAGGGACCCGAGCCAATATGCAATGACGAGGCAGCTTCAGCGACCCTCTTCTCGCAGGTCCGTTGCTCGGGGACAGATTACCTTCCCTTGACATTCTATCTCACAGCGACCTGTACGCTGACATGTCGCTTCGAGGCACTAAGGTATTTTTCAGGGATTGTGTGTGTCTTTTTGTGGCAGCAACAGCCGAAGTCATAGATTTTGCCGGCTCGAACATTGGTACGCTTGGAGTTGCTGCTCTCGCCAATGAATTGTCTGCCGAGCTGGAAATGACCGCCGAGCTGGACCCTCCCAACTGATATCTTCTTACTTTTTTCTTTTGATTCCGAACTTTTTTGTATTTCGAACAGAAGTGCCTGGATGGCTTTATCCACTAAGTTATGTAACAGTTGCCGTCTGCTGGCGCGGTTCCTCTTTATATTTTTTGTTGGATTTTCTGCTTAAGTATTTAACACCATTTTGGTGCGATATTGCGAATCGTGGTTGTCTTCGTATTGAGAACTTTTGTTGTCAATTTAGGGTTTGCGGTGTTCCAACTTACATTCCCGTGCTTTTGACAATGAAACATGTTTAAAATCTCATACTAACTGGTGGGTTAGGATTATGTTTCAGAGATGTTTACGACCAGTGTACCAAGGGGCGTTTACTGGGTTTAAGAGTTTACTTCGAGTTTTAATACTTGCGAGTTTTTGACTTACGGGTCCCTCTTGAACGTAAACTTGTAAGAATATCGTCCAGGATATACCTTTCGAATATTAGGCCAGGATATACCCAGTCAGAATTTATATAGCGCGCTTATATACCCGTAAGAGGGTGTTGAGAACCCTATCCCATATAGAGATAGTGGTATAAAATCCGTAAAGGATGTGGTTGTCTGTCTGTTCTGGCCAGTAACAGACGAGGTGATAGAATATCCACGAAAGATGTAAAGTTGTGATTCATGTAGGCTAAGTGACACTAGTTTTTTGTTTGAAATAGTTTGAAGTTATTCTAAAGTGATGCGAGGTATGGAAGTATACATGTATACGTACCCACTACCCCCCTGTTTTTAAGGAGGGGGACAACTGAACTCGTCCAAAGACGAGCTGCCTACGTACCCTTTCCAGGGATCAAGTCATCCCGTAGTTCATGCGAAGTGACTTAGTGGTAATACCTCTTTAGGTGCATCGCGTTCCAAGATCGTGGTATCTGAACATCAGACATGTTTGAGAGCTCGTATACTCCTGGTCGAACCGTCTTGGTGATTTTGTAGGGTCCTTCCCAGTTTGCTCCTAGTTTGCCAGCATTTGTTTCAGCTATGTTCTGAAAAACTTTGCGGAGAACCAGATCACCTTCTTTGAACTTGCGACTTCTGACGTTGGTGTTGTAATACTTAGCCGCTGCTTGTTGATAATTTTGAATCCAAACCAGTGCTTGATCTCTTTGTTCGTTGACCAAGTCTAACTCGTCGAGTATCATTAGGTGATTCAGTCCTTCCTGCCCCGAAAGAAGTCTGCGTTGTACTCTAGGAAATTGGACTTCGGCTGGGATGACACATTCTATGTCGTAGACAAGAGCAAAAGGTGTTTCACCGGTGGCTCACCGCGTAGTGGTTCGATGTGACTATAATACTCCTTCGAGTTCATCTGCCTAGCGTCCCTTCTTTGCATCAAGGCATTTTTTCAGACCGTCGAGGATAGTCTTGTTCATCGCTTCTGCTTGTCCGTTCCCTTGTGAATAACGTGGGGTAGACTTGCTAAGTCGTATCTTCCATTTTTCACAGAAAGCTTCAAACCTTGTAGAAATAAACTGTGAGCCGTTGTCGGTGACAATTTCGTATGGAACTCCATGTCGGCATAAGATATTCTTCCAGACGAAGTGTTCTACTTGGGTATCCTTTATGTTGGCGTAAGACTCTGCCTCTACCCACTTGGAGAAGTAATCTGTCAAAACTAACAGAAATCTCTTTTGCTTTGATTTATGCAGGGGCCCGACAATATCCATCGACCAGCGCATGAAAGGGTAGGGCGCTGAGATTGATGACAACAGCTCCGTTAGTTGGTGAATCATCGGGGCATGTCGTTGGCATTTTTTGCATCTGGCGGAAAATTTCTCGCAGTCCTTCACCATAGTCGGCCAATAGTAACCATGACACTTGATCTTGATTACCAAAGCTCTTCCGCCGGAGTGGTTGCCACATGAGCCACTATGGACTTCTTCCATAATTCGACACATGCCATCAGCGGTCCCGAGAATCTCCACTTGAAAATGTTTCCGTCTAATATAACGTAACGAGCAGCTTGAGCTCTGAGTTTTCGAGCAGCCTACTTATCTGATGGTACCTCGCCATCTATGATATACACTTGGATTGCTCCAATCCACTCTTTGTCACATCCGTAATCTGCTTCCGTTGGTCGTGGATCTTCCTCCATCTCCACTGCTTCACCTTCGGCTGGAGGATCTGTGTTAGGCTCTTCTTCTATCTCAATTGCCTCATATTCTGCTGAGGGTGCCGTGTTTTGGTCTTCCTCCATAGTGGTGATGCCGGCGCTTCCAGATGCACCTTCGGATTGGGCTGCTGTTTAGGAGCGGGTGACTGCATTCACAGTATCAGAGGGGTTGATACTTGGGTTTTTGATGAATTCCACTGGGATTATCCTTTTCAAATCTGGATCGGAGGTAGATACGAGTGCTGCTAGTGTGTCTGCTGAAGTGTTTTTCCCGCGTGGTATCCATGTTAATGTGAACTCTTCGAACCGTGCGGCCATTTCTTTGACGACCTTCAGATAAGCTTCCGTTCGGTCATCTCTGGCCGTGTACTCGCCGCTGACTTGGTTGACCACCAGCTGTGAATTACAGTAGGCCTGGATGTGCGAAATTTTAAGTCCAAGAGTCAAAGCTTCATACTCTGCTTCATTTTTGGATGCGCGAAAACCCAAGCGAAATGATTGTTCGAGGATTTCGCCTGTTGGAGAAGTTAACCTTATTCCTACTCCGGATCCTTGCTTCGATGATGATCCATCTGCGTGAAGCTTCCATACTAGACTTGGAGCCGTCTCTTCTATCGTTTCTTCTGGGAGTTCTATCAGAAAGTCTGCGAGGACTTGAGACTTCGTGCAGGTTCTGCTCCGATACTCGATGTCGTATTTGCTCAGCTCTATTGCCCACTTTGCCAATCTTCCAGACTGGCTAGGGCTATGTAGGATGGATTACAGGGGGAAAGTGGTCAAAGCCACAATTGAATGTGACTGGAAGTATGGCCTCAATTTTTGAGCGGACATTATCACAGACAATGCCAGCTTCTCCATCTGTGGATCCCGAGTTTCGGCGTCGGTGAGAGTTTGGCTGACATAGAAAATAGGCTTCTGCTCGCTGCGCTCTTCCTTGATGAGTACTCCACTCACTGCTGTTGCCAAAACGGCCGTGTATAGAAAAAATGGCTCGCCTTCCACTGGTTTCGTAAGTATTGGAGGGCTGGCTAGGTATTCTTTCAGTTGTTAAAAAGTCTGCTCGCATTTTTCTGTCCATTCAAACTTCTTGTTCCCACGCAGTGTGTCGTAGAAAGGCAAACATTTATCAGTTGACCGAGAGATGAAACGATTCAGCGCGGCGACCCATCCTGTTAGCCTCTGGACTTCACGCTTTGTTTTCGGTGACTCCATCTGTATGAGCGCATCAATCTGTTTCGGGTTAGCTTCAATTCCACGATGGGTGACCAGATATCCAAGGAACTCTCCGGACGTGACCGCAAATCTGCACTTGGTCGGGTTCAGCTTCATGTTATGTAGATTCAGTTGCTTGAAACATTCTGCTAGGTGAGCTACGTGATCCTTCTCCTCTAGAGATTTCACCAGCATGTCGTCTATGTATACTTCCATCGTCTTCCCTAGTTGGCCAGCGAACATTCGGTTCACTAGTCGCTGGTAAGTTGCTCCGGCATTTTTGAGACCGAACAGCATCACTTTGTAGCAATATATCTCGCGGTTTGTGATGAACGCCGTCTTCTCTTGATCGTCTGGGTTCATTAGGATTTGGTTGTATCCGGAGAAAGCATCCATAAATGAAAGGAGTTTGTTGCCTGCTGTTGCTTCCACCAATCGATCAATGTGTGGTAGTGGAAAGCTGTTTTTTGGACATGCTTTGTTCAGGTCGGTGAAGTCCACGCATACACGCCACTTCCCATTCTTCTTCTTGACCACTACTTGGTTAGCGAGCCAGTCAGGGTATTTTGCTTCGACTATTGATCCCACGCGTAGTAACCTTTCCACCTCGCCGTTCACTGCTTGTGCTCTCTCTGGTCCGAGCTTTCTCCTTTTCTGTTTGACTGGTTTAAAGGTTGGATCCACGTTCAGCTCGTGGCATGTCACGTCGATGCTGATACTGGGCATGTCTTCTGCTTCCCACGCGAAGGTGTTTACATTCTTTTTAAGGAAAGAAATCAGCTCTCCCCTTATCGGATCTTTCAGCTCGGCCCCTATCTCAATGCAGCATTTTGGATGATTGTCATCGATGTTTACTGAAATAACGGGATCGCACGTGGGTTTGTTCTTCCTCTCACGATCCTCCGCAATCTGTAATTGCTATAAGAGTTTTGCCAACTCCTTCTCGGGTTCCCTGTCAGTCTTCATCTTCTTTCTCTTGGTGATGGTTTCCGTGACGGGGTTCCTGAGTTTATGCTCGGCTAGGAAACAAATGCGGGACTCTTTTTGGTTTCCCCAAATCGTTTTGACTCCTCCGGGGGTCGGAAATTTGATGCAGAGGTGATAGGTCGATGGTACGGCTCGCATGGAGTTTATCCAGGGTGTACCCATAATGACATTGTAGATCGCAGGATGATCTAAAACCAAAAATTCCACTATCCTAGTTACTTCTTTAGCTCGGACCAGAAGTTTTATTGTTCCAAGGGTCATGGTTGTTTCTCCCGAGAATCCAGTTAAAGGCTTAGTCGCGGCTATGATTTTGGATAGGTCTATGTTCATCCTTCTGAGAGTTTCCCGGAAGATCACATCTACAGAGCTTCCCGTGTCTATTAGAACTCGGGCAACATCGCAATCATCCACGATTAATTCTATCACGAGGGGGTCATTATGTGGTCGGTCGATGCCGGTGGTTTCCCTTTCTTCGAACGAGATAACATCGTTTGGAAGTTTGGAAGGTGCTGACCAGTTGACACTTGCATCGGCTCACCGCTGAAATGCTTTGATTGATGACACCGTGTCCGAACAATATTGTGATCCTCCCATTATCATATTTATTCTTCTTCGAGAACCTGACTATGTCGCCTCGTCATCTCGCCTTCCTCACTTGGGAGTATCATCATTTTCATTTGTCTGGTTCGGCTGATCCTTTTCGCCTTCTTGCTCAAAGTCTTTCAGGCTGACTGCGTTACCGAGTTCTCCGGCTACCAGCTTCGCCGCAAGCTTCATTCCCAAGGTTCGGCAGTTGGCAGTTGAATGACCGTGCATGTGATGATACTCGCAGTAAGCTTTTTCGTCGTACGAACTTTGACTTCGTGTCCAGGTGTTCCATGTTGTTTTACCTCGGCCTGTTCCCACCTGGTAGTTGTGGGCTCTTCCAAAATTGGGTTTCTCGTGGTGTACATATCCGTTTCCTTGAATACTCTTCTTGTGAGGCGGTCGGTTCGGAGTTTGGAAGGAACGGTTCGTCGCTTTGGCGACTCCATATTTCTGAGACAAAACCTTCATCTCTTCTTGGTTGACTATGAAATCTGAGGCTCGGTGCAGTGCGTCTTGGATTGATAGTGGTGTGTTCAGAGCAATCTCTTTTTGGAATTCGGATTTTTACCACAGAGCCCTTTTTAAAGCGAGCACAGTGGCCTTGTCACTTACGTCTTTGACTTTTGACATCACTGCTTTGAATCTTCCTATGAAGCTTCATAATGTCTCCATAGGTCCTTGAGTCAATGTCCATAGGTCGGCATCAGATGCCCCTCGATCCATAAACATGGAGTAATGCTTCAGGAAGGCGGCAGACAGCTGTTGGAAATCATCAATGGAGTTCCGCTCTAATCTTGAAAACCATTGGAGGGCTGCACCCTTTAGATGCTCCACAAATATGAGGCAGAAACCGGCATCTCTCTCCCTTTCTCTGAAATTGGCTCGGCCCATTGCTATGATAAACGCTGTTATGTGTTCTTTTGGGTCGGTCGTCCCTTCGTAGACTGGGACTTTGATCTTTCCTGGGTCAATCTCCGGGACTTTACTAGTTGCCTTGTGCACCTGGGATCGGACGGCTTTCATCTCAGCAGTGGCTCGAATCAAGGAGGCTCAGATTTCGTCCAATTCTTCTCTCTGGCCTCGGCTCGTTGTTCTTGGCTCGTCAGTGTGTTGTGCCTGTCGTACCCACAAGAGATTTTCTTCCTCTTCTGCTAAGCTCCTGGCTCGGTTCAGGTTGATGTCGCCTTCACTGGCTCGGGCTTCCGTCGGTGTTGGTGCAAACCCTTCGCCAAGGATGCTCCGTATTGTGATCTCCTTCCACATGCCCCTCTTTGCCAAGGACGATTGTTGCAGCCGAAACATCGTTGTTGCGTTGGTCACGCCCACCGCTGGCTTCTCTTGCTCCGGATACCAGTCGGGGTGGCTCGGTGATACTTGATCTGGTTGCCGCGGGTGTTTTGTTCGTTGATGGGATATGGTGGTGGCAATCCTCCCAACGTCCTTGGTACGTCACGTGGTGTTGAGAAATCCAGGGATGTTGGGTTTAAGCCGAGCCGTCTGGTTATTCCGCTAACAGGTGGGTTCATAGTCGAACTAATTCCTTCGGATCGAATGTTTCTGGCTCGGCTCTCCGTTGCCAGTGTCTCAATTCTCTCCGTCAGCGAGCTATTCAGCTTTTACTGCTCCTCGGCCTTCTTCAACAACGTGGTCATCATGTTTTTCAATTCTGTCAGTTTCGAACGTTCCTTCTGTGTTTGCTGGCGGCGGATTGGTCCTTGTTCCAGGAAGATCGATGCCAGTGTCGCTTGCGCCACCGCTGCTTCGGTCTCCGTCGGTGGTTCTTAGGTGTCAGAAAGTTTGAGAGACTCCCCACAGATGGCGCCAAATTGTGGGAGTCGAAACTCGCACAACCAAAACTTGTAAGGAGAATTTAGGGATTCGACAACCTTCTATGTAGAGGAACCAAGAACAGAGATCCAAAGACGGTTTTTATTATCTTAGCTGTTTTGATAGCTGTTGCAGAGGATAACAAGTGTTTTGCTAGGTCAATTTTTGGATCCCCTTTTCAAAGAGGTACATTGTCTATTTATACACAAATAGGTCGGCTAGGTTTCTTGCTAAACGAATAACGAAAACTTTCTTATTCTTCGGGATTTCCTTTCTCTGGTTTTCGTGGGCTTCTTTCTTTGCCTCGTCGCCTCGGCCCACCAATGTCTTGTGACTCGTTGCCTCATTCCATCTAAGATGTTGGGCTTGTTGCTTTGTTGGGTCATCGATGGGCTGGCTCGTCGCCCATTTCTCCTTGATGCCGAGCCAAGTGTTGGCTCGTCCCTTACTTCTCTTTGCTGCCGAGGCGAGGGTTTTGGTTCGCCAACGTGTTGGCTCATCACCGTTTTGCTGGTTTGCCAACAGGTTGGCTTGTCTCCAAGTGTTTGGCTCGTCAGTACCTCTTCTCGACACCGAGCCAGAGGAGTACTGCTTCCTCCTGACGCCTAGCCAAGTTTTGGCTCATCACTCACTTCTTCATGCCTAGCCAAACGTTGGCTCGTCACCTAGCCAAACGTTGGCTCGTCACCTAGCCAAACGTTGGCTCGTCACCTAGCCAAACGTTGGCTCGTCACCTAGCCAAACATTGGCTCGTCACCTAGCCAAACGTTGGCTCGTCACCTAGCCAAACATTGGCTCCTCACTCACTGCTTCATGCCTAGCCAAAAGTTGGCTCGTCACTGCTTCTTCCTGCTGCCTAGCCAAGATGTTGGCTCGTCACCACTTCTCCCTGCTGCCGAGCCAAGATGTTGGCTCGTCACCACTTCTCCCTGCTGCCGAGCCAACAGGGGTGTTGGCTCGTTGCCACTTCTCCCTGCTGCCGAGCCAATAGGGGTGTTGGCTCGTCGCCCTTTGTCAATACCGCGCCAGAGAAGTGTTGATCTCGATGGGGTGAAAACCGACCCCAACAGACGATATGGCTGAAGTCATTTCCATACGAAGACGATTCTATACGAAGTCATTTCCGTACGAAGACAGTTTGGCCGAAGTCAATTCTATACGAAGCCAATTCTATACGAAGTCGTGGCCGAAGTCAATTTCCATACGAAGTCGCTGCCAAAGTCAATTCTATACGAAAAGTCGTGGCTGAAGGCAATTCCCTAAGAAGTCATGGCCGAGGCCAATTCTATACAAAGTCGTGGCCGAAGACAATTCTATACGAATTCGTGGCCGAAGTCAATTCTATACGAAGTCTTGGCCGAAGCCAATTCTATACGAAGTCGTGGCTGAAGCCAATTCTATACGAAGTCATGGCCGAAACCAATATGGTCGAAGTCGATAAGGTCGATCCCAATCCTGGCATAGGCAATGGGCCGAGCAAAGTACGCAAACTTGCGGACCGAAGCAACAAGTCCATCTTCGGCCGATGTCAAGATGAAGGCCCATGAAGCCGAGCCGACTTAGGTAAACGGAAATCCTGAAGGATTAGGAAGTTTTCCTTATCTCTTTGGAATTGGCCTAGCCGACTCAAACTAGTATATATATATATATATCTATGTACATCTCTTGAAAAGGGGATCCGCAATTTACGTAGCAAAACCCTAGACTTTTTGCTCTCAAACTCTTGTGCGCAAAAGCTTTTCGAAACAGCTTAATAAAACCATCTTTGGATCTTCGCTTCGTGGTTTATACGCAGAAGTTTCAGTTCCCTTAAAAGTTACGTTACAAATTTAATTGTGTTGATTTCGACCCCACAATTTGGCGCCGTCTGAGGGGACACGAAACTTTCTTACACCAAGGAACCACCGTACGAACGATCGGAAGAAGATGACCAACGACGGAGAAAGGTGAGCTGATGACCCGCAGGATACCGAAGGCGATGGATCTAGAGCGAAAGATGCACCAGTCCTTGCAGTTTTGGAGACGAGTCCGGAGGCCCTGACTCAGAAAAAGACGGTGCTGGAGACGCTGCTCAAAAAGGCGGAGGAGAAGGATAAGCCGAACACAACGGTGACCGATAAGCTGGAAGTCCTTGCGACGGCGAGCCGAGCCCAAGGTAGACGATGCTGCGGATGGAACGAATCCGGTGATCGACTTGGAGGAAAACCCAGAAGGTGAACACGACTTGGACAACCACCGCGAAGCCGAACTTGTAGGTGCAAGCCGAACTCGAGTCGAATGAAGCGGTACCAACCTCAACCATGATCAAGACTGTACCGAGGAAGAGGAGAACATGCTCTGGATCCAATGGGCCCATATTAAAGAAGAGCAGAAAGCAGTAATCCGAGCTCAAAAGGAGGAGATGGCTGAAATTCGAGCCGGTATGGAGCGAGCTGCCGCTGAGATGAGATCTGTTCGATCTCAGATGCATAGGGCTACCAGCAAGGCCCCCGAACTTGACCGAGTGCTTAAAGAAGCACAGAACATCCTGTTCACAACTCGAATTACGAAGGCAAAGGTTTCCGACCCGGGGAAGATGAAGATACCGGTTTACGAAGGAAAGGCCGATCCAAAGGAACATTTGACAGCTTTCGCGATAGCAATAGGACGAGCAAACTTCAAAGAAGGCGAAGAAGACGCTGGTCAATGTCTTTTGTTCGTTGAGCACCTTAAAGGACCAGCTCTCCAATGGTTCTCTAGGCTCGAAAGAAATTCGATCGACAATTTCAATCAGCTGTCATCAGTATTCCTCAAGCATTATGCTATATTCATGGAACACCGAACATCCGATGCCGATCTATAGACCAGGGGGGAAGGACAAAACAAGACGTTATGAACTTTCATCGAACGGTTCAAGTCGGTATTGTTGAAAGTAGAAAGGATAAGTGACGAAGCCACATTGCAAGCATTGAAGAAAGTCATGTGGTTCGACTCAGATTTCCGAAAGGAGATTGCGCTAAATGCTCCAACCGCGATCCAGGATGCATTGCATCGAGCAACGGACTTCGCCTCCAACAAAGAAGAAGTGAAGATCCTAGCCCAGAAGCACGGAAAGGCGAAGTCTACGAACTATCCTCCCTCTGCTCCGAACCCACCAAACAACAGAAAGGGCAACCAAGGTTCTGGATACGTCCAGCACGAAGGAGGTTTCAAAGGATCCCATAGTTACCAAGTCGACTCACCAGGATACGGGCAAGGATGAGGCCAAGGCCGAGGAAGAGGTACATGGAATAGCAGGTGGACCAGGGGCCAAGGGATTTACGATGAAATGGCTTATTGCGAACATCACCATATCTTCGGAGATTCGACTGCAAATTACCGTATTCTAGGCTTAAAGCTCACTGCAAAGCTGGCAGCTGGCAAACTCAAGGGTGATATTACCCTCAAGGATTTTGACATGGATACCAATGCGAACCGCCCCAAGCAGGTGAATGAAGATCTTCCTAAACGAGGGAGGAAAAATGACAAAGCTCCACAATCTGGACCTAGAAGACGGATCAACATGATAATGGATGGATCTCACTATTGCTCAGATACTGTCTCGTCGATTAAAACTTTTCAACGGTGAGCCGATGTCAGCGTTAACTGGTCCCCGCCTTCCAAGTTTCCAGATGACGTAATCTCATTCGAAGAAAGAAAAACAACCGGAATCGATAAACCGCATCACGATCCTCTCGTAATCGAGTTGATCATCAGTGGTTATGACGTAGCCCGGGTATTGGTTGATACAGGCAGTACAGTGGACATAATCTTCAAAGAGACTCTCAAAAGAATGGACATCAATCTGTCCGACATAGTGGCCACCGCAAAACCGTTGACTGGATTCTCCGGAGAAACGACAATGACAATCGGAACAATCAAACTACTTGTACAAGCTGGGGGAGTCGTCAGGATCGTCGAGTTTTCTGTAGCCGATCACCCGGTAATCTATAATGTCATCATCAGAACACCTTTGTTAAATTCAATGAGCGCCGTAGCCTCGACCTACCATCTCTGCATAAAGTTCCCAACGCCGAGCGGAGTCAAGACAACTTTGGGGAGTCAGAAGGAGTCCCGCGTGTGTTTCTGAGCTGCACAAAAACTCAGGAACCCTGTCACCGATCCGATAGCCAAGTCAGAACGCAAGAAGATGAAGACGGATAGAGAGCTAGTGAAAGAACTCTCCAAACTCTTATAGCAATTACAGATTGCGGAGGATCGCGAAGAAGAAAACGATCGAACTGACCTACGACCCCGTGATATCAATTTGTATTGACGATGAACACCCGGAACGATGCATAGAGATTGGATTCGGCCTCAACAAAAAAATCAAGGAATAGCTCGTTTTGTTCTTAAAAGGAAACGTAGACACTTTCGCGTGGGCAGCAGAGGATTTTCCCGGAATCGATATCGGCGTAACCAATCATGAGTTGAATGTCGACCCAACCTTCAAGCCAATAAGCAGAAACGGAGGAAGTTGGGGCCCGACAGAGCAAAAGCAGTGAACGACGAAGTCAAAAGACTCTTACGAGTCGGTTCGATAATGGAAGTCAACTACCCGGATTGGTTGACGAATCCTGTAGTAGTCAAAAAGAAGAACATAAAATGGCGAGTGTGTGTAGATTTCACCGACTTAAACAAGGTGTGCCCGAAAGACAGCTTTTCACTACCACACATTGATCGATTGGTCGAAGCAGTGGCAGGCAACAAGCTCCTATCATTCATGGATGCATTTTCCGGATACAACCAGATTTTGATGAATCCCGACGATCGAGAGAAGACAGTCTTCATTACGGATCGCGGAATATATTGCTACAAGGTGATGCCTTTCGGCCTCAAAAATGCTGGAGCCACATATCAGCATTTAGTAAACAAGATGTTTGCTAACCAACTCGGAAAGACGATGGAGGTTTACATAGACGACATGCTGGTGAAATCGCTAGAAGCAAAGGACCACGTAGCACATTTGGAGGAATGTTTCAAACAGCTCAACTCACACAACATGGAGCTGAACCCGACAAAGTGTAGATTCGCAGTCATGTCCGGAGAGTTTCTTGGTTACTTAGTTACTCATCGAGGTATCGAAGCAAACCCCAAGCAGATTGATGCGCTTATCCAGATGGCCTCACCAAAAACAAAACGTGAAGTGCAAAGACTGACTGGGAGGGTGGCTGCACTCAACATATTTATTTCGCGATCCACCGATAAATGCTTACCTTTCTACGACACTTTACGAGGAAAAAAGAAGTTTGAATGGACGATAAGTGCGAAGAAGCCTTCCAGCAATTGAAGAAATACCTTGCTAATCCGCCGGTGCTTGCAAAGCCAGTCGAGGGAGAGCCACTCTTCTTGTACACCGCAATCTCCGCCACAGCAGTAAGTGGAGTGCTCATTCGAGATGAACGGGGAGATGGAAACCAATTTTTTATGTTATCAAGACTCTCACCGACGCAGAGACAAGATATTCACAAGTGGAGAAGTTGGCATTATCGGTTGTCATGTCTGCCAGAAAACTAAGGCCGTACTTCCAATCACACTCCATTGTGGTCCTTAGTACTTTCCCCTACGGTCCATTTTTCACAGCCCAAGTCAATCCTGGAGATTGGCCAAGTGGGCTATCGAGCTCAGTGAGTACGACATCCAGTATCGCGGACGGACTTGCACGAAATCGCAAGTGCTAGCCGACTTTTTGATCGAACTTTCAGAGGAGAGCCTCGCTGAAGGAAACCCGAGTTCGACTTGGCAACTCTAAGTTGACGGCTCGTCATCCAAAAATGGCTCGGGAATTGGGATACGTCTGACGTCACCGATGGGCGAGATACTTGAACAATATTTCCACCTAGGCTTTTGTGCCTCCAACAATGAAGCAGAGTACGAAGCCCTCATTGCTGGAATGAAGTTCGCACAAGGACTCAAGATTGACTGCATTCACGCATTCTGCGATTCACAGTTAGTTGCAAACCAGTTCAGCGGGGAATACGCAGCTAAAGATGATCGTATGGAAGCATATCTGAAGGTCGTCAAAGACTTGACTACGCAGTTCAAAGAATTCACGCTCACACGTATTCCACGAGGAGAAAACACTTCGGCTGATGCATTAGCCGCTCTCGCATCCACTTCTGATCCAGACTTGAAGCAAATTATCTCGGTGGAATTTATCGAACGCCCGAGTATCACTCTTTCAGAAACGGTGAGTGTAGTTACTCGATCTCAAGCCGCTAGGAAAGCAAGGGAGAAAGTCTATGCACCGGACGTCGCTGAGGACGACGCCGAACAACAAGAAGCCATAACCAACGACTCAATGGGCCAAGACGAGACATGCGCGGCAGATAAAGGATCCGAATCTCAAACGGAAATAGATGCGGTCAACGAAGACGAAAATCTCGAAAATATTGAAAACAAAGCGACAGCCATGGACGAGGATTCCGTTCCCCTATCTCCCGACATCAGCCCCCTTCATGAAAATGAAAGAGTCGAGACAGACGAAACATCACAGGAAATGAAATACGGCTGCGACGAAGGGTAGCTGGATGACATCCGAAGATACATCTGCGATGGTATCTTACCTTCTGATAAATGGGCGGCTCGTAAGCTTCAGGCACAAGCGGTCGTTACATCTTGCTCGATGGGAATATTTTCAAATGGAGATTCTCGGGACCATTACTCGCTTGCATTAAAGAGAAGGAGGCAAGAGCAATCATGGAGGAAGTCCATAGCGGATCATGTGGTAACCACTCACGGAGACGAGTTTTGGCAATAAAAATCAAATGACACGGTTATTATTGGCCAACTATGATACAGGATTGCGAGAAGTTCTCCGCTAGATGTGAGAAGTGTCAGCGTCATGCACCAATGATTCATCAGCCAACTGAGATGCTTTCCTCAATATCGTCACCTTATCCGTTCATGCGATGGTCCTAGACATCGTTGGACCTTTACATCCTTCGAGGTAGAAACGATTCTTACTGGTCTTGACGGTCTATTTTTCGAAGTGGGTTGAGGCAGATTCTTACGCTAGTGTCAAGGATGCACAAGTCGAAATTTTCGTATGGAAAAATATCATGTGCCGACATGGCGTCCCATACGAAATCGTTACCGATAACGATTCGCAATTCATCTCCACGAGGTTCGAAGCTTTCTGCGAGAAGTGGAAGATCCGACTAAGCAAATCCACCCCGAGATATCCACAAGGAAATGGCCACTCAGAAGCAGTAAACAAGACAATTCTCGATGGTCTAAAATAGCGTCTTGACGAAATGAAAGGACGGTGGGCTGACGAACTGAAAGGAGTATTGTGGTCTCATAGGACAACACCGCGACGAGCAACCAACGAAACTCCATTCGCTCTCGTCTACAGGAGAAAATGCGTCATTCCACCGGATATACATTTTCCAGGAGTCCGCCAAAGACTTCTCCCAGAACAAGAAGGGCTCAATCATTTATTGATGCTTGATGAGTTGGACTTGATCAATGAAAGGCGGGATCAAGCTTTGATCCGAATTCAGAATTACCAGAATGCAGCGGCAAAGTACGACAACTCTCATGTACGAAATCGACAGTTCTACGAAGAAAACTTAGTTCTACGGAAGGTTTTTCAGAATACCGCAGAATGGAACGCCGGCAAACTTGGAGCAAATTGGGAAGGACCTTACAAAATCACAAAAGTAGTCCGACCCGGAGTATATGAACTCGCCAACATGTCTGACGTTCCAATACCAAGATCGTGGAACGCAATGCATCTCAAGAAGTACTATCCTTAAGGTACTTTACATGAACTACGGGGCGGCTTAATCCCTGCAAAGGGTACGTAGGCAGCTCGTCTTCGGATGGGTTCAGCTGTCCCCTCTTTTAAAAAGGGAGAGAGTGGGTACGTATACTCATATACTCCCACCTTTATCATAGGCTCTATGTCTACTTAATGCAAGCTTTTCGAAGATAAAATCATCATATCACATCCTTCACGGATTACTAAAACCTTAACAAAAACAGGCATCCCATTCGCATCCTTTACGGATTACTCAAAGTCTTACTAAACAGACACCTCATCCCACTCTCGTTGCTGCTGGCCACAACAACGAACTACTACGTCCTTTACGGATCTAACTATTACATCCTAGCGGACTAAAAGCGCACGCTATTAAAATTTCTATGTCTATTGTTGGAGCGGATATGCTTACGGTAGTTTATCTGTAAACCGAAATATTCATCTTAAACCCAACAAACAAATCGTTGGTCATAACAGTACTACATGTTCATTGTTGGAGCATATTTGTTGATGGCAACTCGTCTGTAAACCAAAATGATCATCAAAAACCCAACAAACGAATCGTTGATCGCAACAGTACTAGATGTCCATTGTTGGAGCGGATATGCTTACGGTAGTGTATCCGTAAACCGAAATGTTTATCTTAAACCCAACAAACAAATCGTTGGTCATAACAGTACTACATGTTCATTGTTGGAGCAGATTTAATGATGGCAACTCGTCTGTAAACTAAAATGATCATCAAAACCTCACTAACGAATCGTTGGTCGCAATAGTACTAGATGTCCATTGTCGGAGTGGATATGCTTACGGTAGCGTATCCGTAAACCGAAATGCTCACCTTAAACCCAACAAACAAATCGTTGGTCGAAACACCTATGCTCATTATCAGAGCGGATATGTCTACGGTAACGTATCTGCGAACCGAAATGTTCATACCAAACCTAACAAACGAATCATTGGTATTAATATTAAAGCGAGGTTTAGAAACAAAGAAACAACAATAACAAAAGCCGCAAGGCAAATATAACAAGTTGATACGGATAAAACCGTCCAGGTGCCGTATTCAAACAAATTCAAGAACAACATCATAGAATGGGATAAACCAAAAGCCGTCCAGGCGCCGTATTCAAAAAAATTCAAGAACAACATCATAGAATGGGATAAACCAAGCCATAGTCTTCGGCATGTCCTCAATGACGGGTTCGGCGATTCCCGTCATCGGCAACCATACCCTTCGAAGGCACATCATCATCATCGTCGGAGGATTCAGTCGTTGTACTGGATTCAGAAGCCCTCTTCAAACCAAGCAAAGAAAAACCAGGAGTACCCCTGTTAGATCCACAGAAAGCGCGAACCCCAACATTCGCCTCGATAGACTCGTTACCCAGCATAACATTGGCCGAATCCTCATAAATTGGCAAAACCACCAAGTCGCTCTCCAACTCGGTGACCAACCTGTCAAAGTCATCATCGGCACCATCGTACCTAGCTTTCCATTTGTGGAGTTTCTCAACTTTGGCCTCCAACGAAGGCGGTTCGTCACCACGAAGCAATGCAATGAATTCAAGGTTTCCATTAACTTGGGCGAGATCGACCATGTTACTTTTTGACGACCCGCCTAAGCTCTGGATCTTCTTCTTAGCTCGATCGACCTTGGCCTGGAATTTTGATGCCATTTTATGCATCGCCATTTTCTCAGCTCGCTCCACCTTCTTGTCGGTCACAGCCTTCTCTAAGCTTAGCAGCCGTTGAAGCTCGGCAACCTGAGCATCATGTTGAACCCGGTAAGACTCTAAGCAAAGAACCTTGTCGTCAGCTCGGCCGCGCCTCTCCTTGTAAAGCTCCACCTCAGCTTCCAAGTGTTCCTTCTGCTTCAATGCTCTCTCCATCGGAACATCGCATTCACGCTCAGCTTCGTCAAGCTTAGTCTGAAGTTCTTCCGCTGCTTTCCGTGCATGCTCGACTATCCTTGCATTCTTTCGGACATCCATCTCGTAGCCAAGTGACATTTCATTGATGGAAGCTAGAAACTGAACGGAAAGAAAAGATTAGATATCATGTCTTCAACAAAGTAAAAAAAAAGGAGAAAGGAAAGTTGACATAAAGTACCTTAGTACCACGAAGAGATATATTGGCACACGGTTTGCTCCGAACCAGAGTATCGGGAGGAGGGAAGCAGTCCCCCGTAGAAATAATTTTCGAGAAAGAGAAGCTGATGCATCGTCGCAAACCATTTCGGAGTAGAACGGCAGAGTTACAGGCTCCGAAGGCAGTTTCTGCTCGGCAGCGTTGCGAATTGGAGCGTTACGCCTTTTGCATTTAGGAACATCATCCTTTGAAGCACCTTTCCCTTTATCAGCCTTCGTCGCGGCACGCCTTCGGGCTGGCTTCACCGGGTTGGCGTCCTCACTCGTGGCCACAGCCTTACCGTTTCTACGCTGAATGGGAGATGAGTCTAGTCGCCTAAGACCCAACACAATCTCTCTCGCGTTGGGAACAGACAGGGCTAACATGGACGGCCCCACGGACAGATCGGCAGCTGGAAAAGCAAGGGTAGCACTTAGATGCTCAGCGGAAACTTCAGTCCGGCTAATCTCCGCCTGCTTAGTCTGGGCGCGGGCTTCATCTTCCATCCTTTCACGAACCGATGATCGCTTTCCCATGGCTCTCCTTGTACTGCTAGGAGAAGACGAAGAAGTTGAGCTTGGATAACCAAAGTATCGGGCTTGTGCTCTCTCTACTCTCCGAAGAGTAAAATCTCTTTGCCACTCACACTCACCGGAAGCGAGAGTCTTGCAAAGTGTAATTACGTCTGTAGGACACTTTGGGATCGGGTTAGGAATTGCAAAACCAACAAACAAAGCAGAAGATCGCGATATATTCAACAAAGCGGAAAAATGCATAAAGCTACAAATTGGCTACCGATTTTTCTCCATCTAGTCCTAATCTTCTTAATCCAGTCAGCACCAACCGAAGCTTCGGAAATGGGCACGAAGAAAAAATAGTCCTCCCAATACCTATCTTTACTTGGAAAACCTCCGATAATTTTTCGGTGGACCTTGCTCGAGATGGAGTAGAGGAGCGTATCCTTAGAACGAAATTTCCGAAAGGATAGTAAGTTCAACAAGTGATCCACGGTAACCTCCTCACCGCACTCGAAACTACAAACCACAATTGCAACCAAGTGCTGAATACCCCGAGGAGCTACTTGCGCCAAAGCCAACCTGTGCTTCCATAAATACTCAAGAATAACCCTTGGTATCGGAAACCAGAGAAAGCACATATAGAAGCAACTTTCGTACAAAGTGAAACACCCCTTGGGTGGCTCATCGGCTCGATCTAACGGTGACGGGAGGATAAGCTTAATCTCTTTGGAGATATTGAACCGATGCCTAAGACGCTCCAAAGATTCTGCAGTAGAAAGGGTAGACCCCGGAGGATCGGGTACCTCACGCTTGGATCCACTCTTAGAAGCACATCGCTGTGAAGAACACGCTTGGAGACTCGCGTCTCGCCTCATCTTAGAAAAATCAAAACTCCAGTTCTTCGGTTTGATTTTTACATCGAAGGGAGTCTCCATCTCGTCAATCAAAAGGGCCACTTCGGCAAAGGAGTGTCTTCGGCCAAAGGGCCACTTCCGGCAGGAAGGACTTCGTAAAAGGGCAAGGCGCTTCGACTATAGCCAACCACTTCGGCCAAAGGGCCACTTCGGCAAACACAAAGCACTTCGGCGAAGCTTCGGTTCAGCAAAACTTGTTTAGTCAAAAATCCTTTGCAAGATGAGGCACGGCAAAAGTTTGTTCAGTAAAAAGCTCTAAGATCCGGTTCGGCAAATCAAAGAAGTGATGCGACGAAGTGGAAGGGAAAGTTTTCGGCAAACACAAGGCCACTTCGGCAACGATGCAAGCTCTTCGGTGAGAGCTCCACTTCAGCAAGAGCTCCACTTCGGCAAAAGAGGAGACTTCGGCAAGGGCTTCGGCGAAGAGAGAGAGGTCTTCGGCAAAGATCTTCGGAAAAAGGAGACTTCGGCAAAGATCTTCGGCAAAAGGATAATTTGGCAAACATCTTCGGCGAAAGGAGACTGCAGCGAGGGCGTCGGCGAAGAGAGAGAGGTCTTCGGCAAGAAGAAGGATTTCGGCGAAGGGGTCTTCGGCACAGAGAAGGTCCCTTCGGTAGGGAGTCTTTGGCAAGGATGAAACCTATCGGCAAAGGGTCTTCGGCGAATGATACGAAGCCCTTCGGCAAAAAAAGATTTCGACGAAGAGAGAAGTCTTCGGCAAAATACGAAATCACTTCGGCGAGAGAGACAAAAAGAAAACAACAAACAAAAGAAATCTTTGAATGAAGGAGAGAGAAGGGAAGAAGGGACTTACCTTGTCTTCTTGGAGATTTTTGAGAAGTGAAGAGTGAGGAAGAAATGAGAAGAAGTGGAGATATATATAGATCCTTAAAGAAAAAAGGTGATGTCATCATGCCTTGGGAATCGGCCTAGACACAGTTGCATGAATAAATTTCTACTGGATATGAGATTACCGATTTGAAGATAGAGAATCTGATAGGATATCAAACGCAATGGACTCGGCACCACGCCGGTTCAGCTCGTACCGATTGACATGACGCATTGATCCCAGCTTAGACTTCCTTTACCTCGGCACTATCATAACTGAAACTACCAAGCTGAGTGGCTAACTGTTGGGGTCAGAATTCACCCAACTGAGATCAATGGGAAATGGCTAAGTATAGACATACGAAGAATCGGATAAGGTCTAAGCTAGCGAAGTCGTGGCCGAAGTCACGGCCGAAGTCGCTGCCGAAGTCACGGCCGAAGTCACGGCCGAAGTCGCGGCCGAAATGGTGGCCGAAGTGGCGGCCGAAGTCGTAGCCGAAGTCGCGGCCGAAGTCGTGACCGAAGTCGTGACCGAAGTCGTGACCGAAGTCGTGACCGAAGTCACGGCCAAAGTCGCGCCTGATGTCGGGGCCGAAGTTTTGCCCGAAAGTCGCGGGCGAAGACGATTCTATACGAAGTCAATTCTATACGAAGTCGTGGGCCGAAGTCATTGTGTCCGAAGAAGATATGGCCGAAGTCATTTCCATACGAAGACGATTTTATACGAAGTCATTTCCCTACGAAGACAGTTTGGCCGAAGACAATGTGGCCGAAGTTAATTCTATACGAAGCCAATTCTATACGAAGTAGCGGCCAAAGTCAATTCTATACGAAGTCGCGGCCGAAGTCAATTCTATACGAAGTCGTGGCCAAAGCCAATTCCCTACGAAGTCATGGCCGAGGCCAATTCTATACGAAGTCGTGGCCGAAGACAATTCTATACAAAGTCGTGGCCGAAGTCAATTCTATACGAAGTCGTGGCCGAAGCCAATTCTATACGAAGTCGTGCCCGAAGCCAATTCTATACGAAGTCATGGCCGAAGCCAATACGGCCGAAGTCGATAAGATCGATCCCAATCCTGGCATAGGCAATGGGCCGAGCAGAATACGCAAACTTGCGGGCCGAAGCAACAAGTCCATCTTCGGCCGATGTCAAGATGAAGGCCCATGAAGCCGAGCCGACTTAGCTAAACAAAAATCCCAAAGGATTAGGAAGTGTTTCTTATCTCTTTGGAATTGTTCTGACCGACTCAAACTAGTATATATATATGTACATCTTTTGAAAAGGGGATCCGCAATTTACTCAGCAAAACCCTAGACTTTTGGCTCTCAAACTCTTGTACGCAAAAGCTTTTCGAAACAGCTTAATAAAACCATCTTTGGATCCTCCGGAATCTGTAATTACTATAAGAGTTTGGAAAGTTTTTTGACCGGTTCTCTGTCGGTCTTCATTTTCTTGCACTTCGAATTTGCCACTGGGTCGGTCACCGGATTTCTGAGCTTGTGTACGGTGAGGAAGCAGACGCGAGACTCCTTTTGGTTTCCACGAATTGTCTTTACTCCATTTGGGGTGGAGAACTTTAGGCAGAGGTTATACGTTGAAACCGCTGTGCGCATAGAATTCAACCAGGGGGTCCCCATAATGACGTTGTAGATTGTCGTGTGATCAGCCACAGAAAATTCGACCATTTTCGTCACCTCGCCAGCTCGGACAGGAAGTTTGATCGTCCCTGTAGTCATTGTAGTTTCCCCGGAAAATCCAGTAAATGGTTTCGGGGTTGATACCACTTCGGATAGGTCGACATTCATTCTTCTGAGTGTCTCGAGGAAGATTACGTCCACCATGCTGCCGATGTCTATCAATACGTATGCTACATCGCAGTCGTTGATAATCAATTCGATTACGAGAGGATCGTCATGTGGCCTGTCGATTCCGATCGTCTTTCTTTCCTCAAATGAGATCACATCGTTTGAAAACTTCGAGGGTTTGGCCTAATTGATGCTAACGTCTGCCCGTCGTTGGAATGCTTTGATCGATGAGACAGTATCCGAGCAATAGTGAGATCCTCCCATTATCATGCTTATTCGCCTTCTTGATTTGGAGGGTGGCGCCTCGTCATCTCGTCTATCACGCTTAGACAAGTTCGCCAGCCGCTAATTTTTTGGCAAGTTTTAGACCGAGAATGCTGCAGTTTGTAGTGGAATGCCCATAGATGTGATGGTGCTCGCAGTAAGCCGTTTCGTCATAGGAACTTTCGCTTTTGGTCCATGTGCTCCATGAATTTCTCCCGCGGCCTCGGCCTCTTCCTCGTCCGTATCCAGGAGCATTAATTTGATAATTGTGAGCTCCTCGAAACCTCTCTCGTGCTGGACATAACCGGAACCTTGGTTGTTTCTCTTGCTGTTTGAAGAATTCGAAGCCTGGGGAGGGTGGCTGGGTGGTTTTGCTTTCCCATACTTTTCAGTGAGGATCTTCATCTCCTCTTCTTCGGTTATGAAATATGCAGCTCGGTGCATCGTGTCTTATATTGTTGTGGTGCGTTCAGTGCAATTTCTTTGCGGAAATTGGAATTGTTGCTTTGTGCATCATAGACCGGACCGCCTTTATGTCGGCGGCTGCTCGGTCCATATCCGCGCGCATTGCAACCATCTCCTCTTTTTGGCTCGGATCCCTGCTCTTCGCTCCCCATCAATTCATACTTGCTCGGCCCAGAGGATGTTCTCTTCCTTCTCGGTTAACTCTTGATCTTCTTCTAAGATGGCCTCGCATCTTTCGGTTCAGGTTGGGCCAGCAGCTGGGAGCTTGGGGTCATCGCGGCTCTCCGTATTGCTCTCCATTTTATTCTTCTCTTCTAGATTGATGATTGGGGCCGGCTCATCCTCCCTTGGTGTGTCACCTGATCCTTACGTTCCGGAAGCCCAATTTGCTAGGCTTTGATGGAGTGGTGGCAATCTACCACGGGTTCTCGGTGGGTTGAGCGGGGTTGAGAAATCTAGGGCCATTGGATTGAGGCATCTTCCCATTTGCCTGGCTGGGTCCAGACCTGATCCCACCCCTCGGGTTCGGCTTGTCGTTGCCAAGGCCTTCAGCTCGCCCGTCATCGTGCTGTTCAGCTTGTCTTGTTCCTCCGCCTTCTTGAGCAGCATCTCCAGCATGGCCTTCATCTCTTGAGTGTTGCCGAAGTCTCCTCGGCGTTCTCAGATTGGTTCATCTGTTCCTCCGCGCCGGTGTTCCTAACATCAGTAGCGTCCTGCGCTCCATCGTTGGCTATCGTCCTTCGGATCAATTTCACGGTGGTTTTTGGTGTAAGAAAATTTTTGTCCCCACAGAAGGCGCCAAATTGTGGGAGTGTAAATCCACACAATCGAATTTGTCAAGACTTTTAGAGGGATCTGAAACTTTTGAGATTAAAACAACCAAAACACAAACTAAGATCCAAAGATGGTGTTTTTATTAGAGCTGTTTTAGAAAGCTGTTGCAGAGAATAACAAGTGTTTGCTAGGTCAAATTGCGGATCTTTTTCTCAATAGATGTACATGTCTATTTATACAAGTCTAAGTCAGCTAAGTCAATGTCTAAAGAGATAAGGAAGATTTCCTATTTCCTCGAGATTTCCTTTTAGCAAAGCCGGCTACCACCATGGGCTTTGACCTCGTCATATCTCTATTATGGGCTTGAATTCATGGGCACGTTGTCTCGGCCCATACGTTCATTTGCTTAGCTCGGCCCAACTCCCTGTCTTTAAGCTTTGGCTCGGGTGGCCGAGGCCCGTGTTTGGCTCGGGTGGCATCGTGATTCACGGCTCGGGTAGCATCGTGGTTCACGGCTCAGGTTGCATCATGGTTCACGGCTCGGATAGCTTCACGGCGGGTCGTGGCACCCGATCCATTTTGCTTTGTCATGGATCGGGGCACACGACCCAATCTTCACCGTGGGTCATGGCACACGATCCATTTTGCCGTACCGTGGGTTGTGGCACCCGATTCCTTTTGCTTCGTCACGGATCGAGGCATACGACCCAATCTTCACCGTGGGTCGTGGCACTCGATCGATTTTGCCGTACCGTGGGTCGTGGCACCCGATCACTTTTGCTTCGTCACGGATCGGGGTACACGACCCAATCTTCACCGTGGGTCGTGGCACCCGATCCATTTTGCCGTACCACGGGTCGTGGCACCCGATCCCTTTTGCTTCGTCACGGATCAGGGTACACGACCTAATCTTCACCATGGATCGTGGCACCCGATCCGTTTCTTGGTGTGTCACCCGAGTCATTTGATTTTGGCTCCGATATTTGCGATGCTTTGTCGACACCGAGCCGTTTATAGTTATTTTCTTATCTGTTAATTTCAGGTGGGTGAATATTGACCCCAACAATTATGCTTCCATAAAAATTGCAGGATCACTTCGGGGATCGGGAGCCATAGTAGGCAGCAATAAAAGAAGCTCTCATAGAGAGTAAAGTGATCGGGAGGAGGTTTACTGGCTCGGTCCATTGCTGAGGGAAGAACAAATTCAATTTCTTCCGAGATATTAAACCTCTGCTTAATGGCTATAAACCAATCTAAGGTAGAGAGAGTTGAGCTAGGTGGATCGTGTCGCTTCTTAGCTTTCCTCTTCCTTGGGACTCGTTGGCTAGGTCCAACCAGACGTTCTAACTCTCATCTAGCCACAACCGGATCGTAGAACCAAGCCTCTGGTTCAATTTTCGCCGGTTCGGGATCCAATGTGTCTGCAAAAGGGTTTGCCGTCTCGTCAAACGGAGAATCATGAAAGTGGGGGACTTCAAATTTGATAGGAGTCCCTGCGTTACTGTCGGCTCTCGAGGATTCGGAGAACACCATTTTCCTACCGAGAACAGAAGGTCCTACCCCCGAACCATTTGAATAATCCAAATCCTCTGAAACATTCGCACAAGAAGAATCTGCTCGGCTACAATTTTGAGCCTGGAACGGATCGGTGGAGAATTATGGATCGAGAAATGAAGACTGGTCCGGACTGTCGAACAACCTGGCGTACGGATAGGGTGACAAAGACGGGGATAACTGAGACATCCTTTGTGTTTGGAAATAGATCGGGGTCTCTGGAAGACAGATAAACAGATTGGGATGCCTAATAACTCAGGAGGAAGGATCTTAAATCTTCGAAGAAACATAAAATAGATCGGGGCTCTCAATAGCTTATCAGAACAGATCAAAACCCTCTAAAGATCGAAGAACAGGTCCAGATCTTCTAAATAAGCTAACAGCCAGATCCAAATCCTCAAACAAATCACCGAAAACTCGAGGAACAGCGGCGGATATGTTTAAAGATGGGTCGGGAAACTCAAACGGGTCGGTGGCAAAGGAGGAATGACGGAGGTGCTAGTTAAAAATAACTTACGAAAAAATTAGAGAGAGAAAGAAGAAGGAGGTTATCTGTTTTGGGAAATTTTTCGGAGAAATGAAGTAATGAAAAATTGGGAGGCATCACAGTTTATATAGGCAAGTAGTGACATCATACGCCTCGGGAATCGGCGGAAGCGTTTAGACTCCCCGAGAAAGGAGATAATTTGCCAAAGTCATAGAGACCCCCGAGCAGAGTTTGAGTGATACAGCAACCCCGAGCCAAATCTCTTTAATAAAACAACGCCACGGATAGGGATACACCACAAACAGTTCAGGAAATATCTGCATAGTCTATGAGTCCCGAGCCAAACTCTTGTGAAAGGTCACCCCGAACCAACATAGCAACATAACTGCTCGGTAATACATCTTGAAATAAAATGCCTCGGGGATTTTATAAAAACACCTAAATGGTTCGGCACCCCCTCTTGAATGGTTCGGTAATTTTACCAGAACAGTTCGGGATCACTACGATGATTCAGTTAGGGACGTTAAATTCAGACCGCTCTTAACCTAGACACTTTCAGCATTAAAACTGACGAGCTGGGGGTCTAACTGTTGGGGTCAATATTCATCCACCTGAAGTTAACAGATGAGAAAATAACTATAAACGGCTCGGTGTCGACAAAGCGTCGCGAATGCCCGAGCCAAAATCAAATGGCTCAGGTGACACACCAAGAAACGGATCGGGTGCCATGATCCACGGTGAAGATTAGGTCGTGTACCCCGAACCGTGACGAAGCAAAAGGGATCGGGTGCCACGACTCATGGTACGGCAAAATGGATCAGGGGCCACCACCCACGGTGAAGATTGGGTTGTGTGCCCCGATCCGTGACAAAGCAAAATGGATTGGGTGCCACAACCTGCGGTGAAGCCATCCAAGCCGTGAACCACGATGCCACCCAAGCCGTGAACCACGATGCCACCCGAGCCAAACAAGGGCCTCGGCCACCCGAGCCAAAGCTTAAAGACAGGGAGTTGGGCCGAGCTAAGCAAATGAACGTATGGACCGATACAATGAGCCCATGAATTCAAGCCCATAATAGAGATATGACGAGGTCAAAGCCCATGGTGGTAGCCCGCTTTGCTAAAAGGAAATCTCGAGGAATTGTGAAATCTTCCTTATCTCTTTAGACATTGACTTAGCCGACTTAGACTTGTATAAATAGACATGTACATCTCTTGAGAAAGGGATCCGCAATTTGACCTAGCAAACACTTGGTATTGTCTGCAACAGCTTTCTAAAATAGCTCTAATAAAAATACCATCTTTGGATCTCAGTTTGTATTTTGGTGGTTTTAATCTCAGAAGTTTCAGATCCCTCTAAAAGTCTTGACAAATTCGATTATGTGGATTTACACTCCCACACCTCATCCGCTTATATATACCATAGTCTTGTGGGATTCTTCTCATAACCTCATTTTTCCAAAAACTCTCCAAAAAAGGTAAACTTCTTTTCTCTCTTCTCTCTCCTCTTTTTAAGTTAAGTTTTAGGGTTTTTTTTAGTTGCGTCGCGCCGCCGAGCTCCTCCTGATTTCTCTTGTGAATCTTCAAACTCTATTTGAATTTGCCTGCGAGATCCCGATCTGTTATTCACTCCTTCGTTGAGAATCTATTTATTTTCGAGTTTGATCCTTATTCGAAGACTTCTACTGTCTTCGAGTTGTATATGAGATTTATTTCAAGACGGAGGCGTACCGATCTCAGCTTGTTGATTTTGCTGTGGTGAAACCGTGCCACACTCTACGAATTAAACTTTTGATGAAACATGCTCTAACTGTTCTTCATTCTTTTTGCAGTGTCGAATGCTATTCCAAAGTGCCCAGCCGACGTTATCGAGCGTCGAGAGACTCTCGCGGCTTGGAAGTGCAATTGGGAAAAGAATTTTTCGTTTCAAAGAATCGAGAAAGCCCGAGCCCGCTTTGCTGGAAACTTTGTCGATAACTCATCTTCCTCTTCCTCGGAAGACGTTTTAGCCACAATGGGAAGACCAACATGGCGTGACAAACAGGGCTGCTCTAGCCAAAGCTGCTGCCGAGGCCGAGAAACGAGCCAAAGGAACAACACGCGCCCAAGATTTGAATCCGAACACCGATGTGAATATCCCTACCGAGCTGAGCTTGAAGGCAGATCCTACTGAATCCACCGCTATCCCTGCGAGCTCGAAGGAGGTTGTCTGTGCTGTACGACCTCAGGTTTTGGCTGTGATCAAGCAACAGGATAAATAAAAAAAGGTGCCGAGCTGGAAATGTGCCGCGTCAGTCAAAGGAAAGGCTGTTGCCGAGGAGAAAGCTCCCAAGAGACAAAGATGCGTCCCGTCTTCTCGCGTTATTTCTGAGCCGACACCTTCTACCACTGCTGTGGATCCTCCAATTGCATCCGAGGGATTTTACAACGACGCTTCATCGTCAGTTCTCCTCCTCCCGAAGGTCAATTACCCACGAGCTCTTTTTCCTCCTCCTGATACATTACTTCAAGACAGAGATTATTCCAAAATGGCCATGCGGGGTGTTAAGGTGCATTTTCGACCGAGCTCATGACGTTTTTCTTGTTTCTTTTCGCACAACCTTAAATGGTGCTTTCTTTTCTTATAGTTCATGACTTATATCAACAAGATGACTCTTGATTATGAGTCGGCCGCGAGGCAGGACAAACTCCGCGTTGAAGATGCAAGGAAAAAGGCCCTCGATCTTCAGGCCGAGCTCAATAAAGAGAACAGTAAACACTCTGTCGAGCTGGAGTGAGTTACCCGAATGGTCAATAACTTTAATTTCGAAAAAGAGCTACTCGAGAAGAAACATTAGCGCATGACGCTGACACTTCTCACATCGAGTTGAGAACTTCTCGCAGTCTTTTATCATAGGTTGCCAATAATAATCATGTCGTTTGATTTTTATCGCCAAAGCTCGTCCTCCAGAATGATTACCACATGAACCACTATGGACTTCCTCCATGATTTTTCTTGCCTTGTTTTCTTCAACGCAAGTAAGTAATGGTCCCGAGAATCTCCATTTGAAAATATTCCCATCGAGCATTATGTAACGAGCTGTTTGTGCCAGAAGCTTACGAGCTGCCCACTTGTCAGAAGGTAGGATGCCATCGTAGATGTATCCTCGGATGTCATCTAGCCACTTTTTATCGCAGCCGTATTCCATTTTCTGTGAATTTTCTTCCATCTCGAGTGCTTCAGTTTCGGGAGGAGAGTTGACATCGGCAGAGAGTGGTATGGAGTCCTCTTCCATGGTCGTTGTCTCCTCTTCAATTGGGGAAACATTTACGGGATTTTCATCCTCATCGATTGTGTCTATTTGCGGTTGAGATTCGGGTCCTTTATCTCCCGTGGCTGTTTCGTCTCGGACCGTTGAATCGTTGGTTACGGCTTTTTGCATTTCGATGTCTTTCTCAGCAATGTCTGCTGCACTGACTTTCTCCTCTGCTTTTCTTGCGGCTTGAGATCGAGTAATTACACTCACTGTTTCTGGAAGAGTGATACTCGGGTGTTTGATAAGTTCCACCGGGATAATCCGCTTCAAGTATGGATCAGAGGTGGATGCAAGAGATGCCAGTGCATCAGCCGAAGTGTTTTCCCCTCTTGGAATACGCGTTAGCTAAACTGCGCAGCTAAATCTTTGACGATCTTTTGCTTCCATACGGTCGTCTTTAGCTGCGTATTCTCCGCTGAATTGGTTTGCGACTAGCTGTGAATCGCAAAATGCGTGAATGCAATCGATCCTAAGTCCTTGTGCGAGTTTCATTCCGGCGATGAGGGCCTCGTATTCTGCTTCATTTTTCGAGGCACGAATACCTAGGTGGAATGATTGTTCAAGTATTTTGCCCGTTGGCGATGTCAGACGTATTCCGACTCCTGAGCCACTTTGGATGACGAGCCGTCGACGTGGAGTTGCCAAATCGAACTCGGGTTTTCTTCATTGAGGTTTTCTCTCGGAAGTTTGATAAAAAAATCAGCCAGCACTTGTGATTTTGCGCAAGTTCACCGACGATACTCAATGTCATACTCACTCAGTTGGATAGCCCATTTGGCCAGCCTTCTGGATTGACTTGGGCTGTGCAAAATAGATCGTAAAGAAAAAGTGCTTATGACCACGATAGAGTGTGATTGAAAGTATGGCCTTAGTTTCCTGGCGGCCATGACAACCGATAATGCCAATTTTTCCATTTGCGGGTATCTTGTTTCTGCATCAGTGAGAGTCTTGCTGACGTAAAAAATTGGCTTCTGATCTCCCCGTTCTTCTCGAATGAGCACTCCGCTTACTGCTGTGGTGGAGATTGCGGTATACAAAAAGAGTGGTTCTCCCTCTACTGGCTTTGCAAACACCGGTGGACTAGCAAGGAACTTCTTCAACAGCTGGAAAGCTTCTTCACACTTATCTGTCAATTTGAACTTCGTGTTTCCTCATAGTAAACACTTGTCGGTAGATTGCGAAATAAATCGGTTGAGCGCAGCTACCCTCCCAGTCAGTCAATGCACTTCGCATTTCGTCTTTGGCAGAACCATCTGGATAAGGGCGTCAATCTGCTTGGGGGTTGCTTCGATACCTCGATGAGTAACTAAGTAACTAAGAAACTCTCCTGACGTGACCGCGAATCTACACTTTGTCAGGTTCAGCTTCATGTTGTGTAAGTTCAGTTGTTCAAAACACTCCTCCAAATGTGTTGCGTGATCCTTTTCCTCTAATGATTTTACCAACATATCGTCTATGTAAACTTCCATCATCTTTCCGAGTTGATTAGTGAACATTTTGTTTACTAAACGCTGATATGTGGCTCTGGCATTCTTAAGGCCGAAAGGCATCACCTTGTAACAATATATTCCACGATCCTTAATGAAGGCTGTCCTTTCTCGATCACTGGGATTCATCAGGATATGATTATATCCGGAGAAAGCATCCATGAATGACAATAGTTTGTTTCCTGCTGTCGCCCTCGACCAGTTGCTCTATGTGTGGAAGTGGGAAGCTGTCTTTAGGGCACATTTTGTTCAGATCGGTGAAATCTACACATACTCGCCACTTCCCGTTCTTCTTCTTCACGACTACCAGATTGGCCAGCTAGTCAGGGTATTTTACTTCTGTGATTGATCCAACTTGCAAGAGCCTTTCCACCTCGTCGTTGATTGCTTTTGCTCTTTCTGGCCCGAGTTTCCATTTCTTCTGCTTTACTGGTTTGAAGGTTGGGTCAACGTTCAGCTCATGACTGGCTACGCTGATATCGATTTCAGGCATATCCTCTACTGCCCATGCGAAAGTGTCTATGTTCTTTTTTAAGAAGGAAACGAGCTCGTCCTTGATCATCTCATCGAGTTTTACTCCAATTTCCATGCACCGTTCTGGGTGATTATCGTCTATACACACAAAAACGATAGGATTGCAGGTTGGTTCAGCCGCTTCCTCTTCGTGATACTCCGCGATCTGTAATTGCTATAAGATTTTGGAGAGCTCTTTCACTGGCTATTATCAGTTTTCATCTTCTTGTGTTTTGACTTTGCTACCGGATCGGTGACAGAGTTCCTGAGTTTGTGTGCAGCCAGGAGACACAAGCAGGACTCCTTTTAGCTCCCCAAGATTGTTTTCACTCCGCTTGGTGTTGGGAACTTTATGCAAAGATGGAAGGTTGAGGCTACGGCGCGCATTGAATTTAACCAAGGTGTTCCGACAATAACAATATAGATCGCCGGGTGATCGGCTACAGAAAACTCGACGATCTTGATGACCCCTCCAGCTTGAACAGGCAGTTTGATTTTTCCAATTGTCATTGTTGTTTCCTCGGAGAATCCAGTCAATGGTTTCGGGGTTGCCACTATGTCGGACAGATCGATGTTCATTCTTTTGAGAGTTTCTTTGAAGATTATGTCCACCGTACTGCCCGTATCAACCAATACCCGGGCGACATCACAATCACTAATGATCAGTTCAATTACGAGAGGATCATCATGCGGTTTATCGATCCCAGCGGTTTCTCTTTCTTCGAATGATATTACGTCATTTGGGAACTTGGAGGGTGCTGACCAATTTACGCTAACATCAGCTCACCGTTGAAAATCTTTAATTGACGAGACATTATCTGAGCAATAGTGAGATCCGTCAATTATCATGTTTATCCGTCTTCTTGATCCATATTGTGATGCCTCGTCGTCTTGACTTCCTTGCTTCGGAGGATCCTCGTTCTCCTGCTCAGGGCGGTTTCAATTGATATCTATGTTGAAATCCTTGAGGCTAATGTTGCCCTTAAATTTCCTAGCTGCCAGCTTTACAGCGAGTTTTAAACCTAGAATACGACAATTTACAGTTGAATGTTCGAAGATATGGTGATGTTCGCAATAGGCCATTTCGTCGTAGGATCCTTGGCCCCTGGTCCACATGCTATTCCATGCACCTCTTCATCGGCCTTGGCCATAACCTGGCTAATCAATTTGATAATTATGAGGTCTTTTGAAACTTCGTTTGTGCTGAATGTATCCGGAACCTTGGTTGCCCTTCTTGTTGTTCGGTGGGCTCGGAACATGGGGAGGATAGCTCACAGATTTTGCCTTTCCGTGCTTATGGGCTAGGACCTTCATTTCTTCTTCGTTTATCGCGAAGTCTGTTGCTTGGTGCAATGCATCATGAATCGTGATCGGAGCATTTAGCGTGATCGGAGCACAGAGCTTTCTTCAATGCTTGTAACGCGGTCTCGTCACTTATCCCTTTTACTTTTGATAATACCGACTTGAACCGCTCGATGAAATTTCATAAAGTCTCGGTTTTTCCTTGCCCCCATGGTCCACAAATCCACCTCGGACGTTCGGTGTTCCATGAATATAGCATAGTCTTTGAGGAATGCTGAGGACAGCTGATTGAAATTGTCGATCAAATTTCTTTCGAGCCTGGAGAACCATTGGAGAGCCGGTCCTTTTAGGTGTTCAACGAACAAAAGACATTGACCAGTGTCTTTCTCGCCTTCTTTGAAGTTTGCTCATCCCATCGCTATCGTGAAGGCTGTCAAGTGTTCCTTTGGATCGGACTTTCCTTCGTAAATAGGTATTTTCACTTTCCCAGGGTCAGAAACCTTCGTCTTCGTAATTCGAGTTGTGAATGGAGTCTTCTGTTCTTCTTCAAGTACTCGATCGAGCTCGGGGGATTTGCTTGTTGCCCTATGCATCTGGGAGCGAACAAATTTTATCTCTGCGGCTGCTCGCTCCATATCGGCTCGAATTTCAGCCATCTCCTCCTTTTGAGCTTGGATTTTTCCTTTTCGCTCTTCTTCAACCTGGGTTCTTTGGACCCGAAGGATGTTTTCTTCTTCCTCGGTAAAATCTTGATCACGGCCGAGGTCAATATTGCTTCGTTCAACTCTAGCTCGACTAACATCTGCGAGCTCGGGCTCACCGAGGCTCTCCAAGTTGCGATCACCTTCCGGTTTTTCCTCCAGATCGATCACCGGATTCATTTCGTCCACAGTCTGTGTGTTTGCATCTTGTGTCCCTGTGTTCGGCTCGATGGTTGCGGCTGCGTGATGCGGCGGGGGCAATCCTCCTCGGGTCCTCGGCGAACCAAGAGGCGTTGAGAAATCAAGAGCTGTTGGATTGAGACATCGAAGGGAGGCCTGAGCCCCTACCTCGGGCTCAGCTCGCTATCGCAAGGACTTCCAGCTTGTAGGCCACCGTCGTGTTCAGCTTATCCTGCTCCTCCGCCTGCCTTTTTGAGCAGCGTCTCTAGCACCGTCTTCATCTGAGTCGGGACCTATGGGCTCGTCTCCAAAGCTGCAATTACTGGTGCATCTTTCGCTCTGGATCCATCGGCTCTTCCGTCGTTGGTCATCGTTCTTCGAATCGGTTTTGCGGTGGTCTGGTGTAAGAAAATTTCAAAGTCTCCACAGACGGCGCCAAATTATGGGAGTCCAAACTCGAACAATTAGATTTGTCAAGACTTTTAAGGGATCTGAAACTACTGAGATTAAAACCACAAAAACAAAGATCCAAAAATGGTTTTTATTGCTGTTTTGTAAAGCTTTTCGTACAAGTGTTTTTAGAGCAAAAAGCCTATGGTTTTGCTAAGTAAATTGCGGATCAAAAAGTGTAGAGTTTTTGCTAGGTAAAAGTTCCAGATCCCCCTTTTTCAGGGATGTACATAGATATATATACTAGTTTAAGTCGGCTAGCCCAACTCCTAAATGATAAGGAAAACTTCCTAATTCTTCGGAATTTTCTTTTTCGCAGGTTGGTTGTGACATCTTGGGCTTCACATCTGGACTCAGCTTCCAATGAGACTTCTCTCGGGCTCGGCCCACCAAAGTTTCTTCGTTACGAGCTTGGCCTCCTCAAATTACTCTTCGTATTATTAGGCTTGGGCCATGATTATTCAGATGTTTGATTCGTTGTCGGGCTTGCCGGCGTGTTGCGGAGTTCGCTGGCTAGCCATTATATTACCGAGCTCGCCGGCTCACCGTATTACCGAACTCGCCGTACTTGCTGCTTTGTCATGAACCCGACCTCGCTGAACTCGCTACTTGGGCTTACCGACTTTGCTACTCGCTAGTTGGGCTCACCGAGTTGTTCACTTGAGCTCGTTATTTGGGCTCACTGATCTTCCCACTTGGGCTTGCTCATCTATTGTTGAGTCTAGCCCAGTTTAGTCACTTAGTCATTTTCATACATTGATCTCATTAGGGTGAAATCTGACCCCAACAGTGGACATACTATTCACACCGCTTTGTATATTGTTCGCACCACATCGTATACTTTACCATGTTCACCGTTCACACTGCATCGTATACCATTTATTGTTCTTACTCATAGTGGACACCATTCACGGTGGACACTATTCACGGTAGACACAATGTCCACACCACTCTATCTACAATTCACACCACATCATATACCGTACATTATTCACTGTTCACACAGCGCATATACGGCATACATAATGGTGTGAACTATACACGATGCTGTTGAACAGTGTATTCCATGAATAGTGTCTACTGTGAATAGTATTATCCACCACGAAATAGTGTATTATCCACCTTGAACAATATCTCTATCTTTATCTCTCTCTCACTTCTCTATTACACAAATAGTAAAATGTGTCTATTTAGCAAATTATATACGGTAAGGTGCCTTTTTCCTTATATAACTTTTGAAAAGTGCCTACTTTCCAAATTTTCTCTTAACAAACAATTTTACGAGAAGTTCAATTACTTTTTATTTGATCATTTTAAAAATAATAACAATAATGTAATTATTCTTTGCGATAGTTTTTCAAAATGCCATATTCTTAACTTTTGTTTAGCCAAATGTCATAGAAAAGATAATATTTTGTGAAATGGCAAAATAGGTGAATTCAGACGAAAAATATTATACATACACCTAATCTTATTATAATGGTGTATGATGACATATTCTAGTTTTGTAAAACCAAAAACTTTGTGATTCTGAAGGGCAGTGAAGAGGACAACGAAGTTTGGGACGAATCGTCGTAATAAACCATGTGAGTTTGCCGTGAATTTTGTTTGGAAACAAGTGATCTGATTCAGCAGGACGTACACGGCGGTCAGTGGTGTGGGAACGGTTGTACATGAAACTAATGGTGTACATGTAATCTTAGACCGAAGTGGCTAAACGTACATGACATACGTGGTGGTATGTGTATAGTGAAATTGATATTCGATGTATATGATTGTTGATAAGCATACGTGATCCATTAGTGTTACGTATGTACATGATGATATATATGTCCACATGATACATTGACACGCAAAAAGACACAAAACAATCAAACTTTAGCTGATAATATATTCATCATCCTATGAGACAAAATTTGTATGTTGATGTGTTCATATTTTAGCACTTCTTAGCATGCATTTTCCATAGCTTTTGCATTCATTCAGATTACATAATGTATCTTTCTCTTTATATTAGGATCCATTTAGTTTAGGTTTAGTCTTAGAGTCCTATGTCCATTTGTTGCATTTGCATTGCATTTTGAGTATATTTCAGGTACTATGGAGGCCTATGATCAAGGAGAATCAATTGAAGAATGAAGGAGAACCAAGGGGAATGAAGATGAGCCAAATAACACCAGATGCAACATGCATCGACCACTTCTCTTCAACTGGTCGATGCAGAAGGTCGATGGGAGCAACAACAGAAATTAAGGAGATTCTGGTGCAGTGTACATCGACCACCCCTCTTCAACTGGTCGATGGGAGTGGTCGATGGCAGGCACATTTTCAGCACATATCCGGGTTTGACCCGGGTACATATCTTTTTCCTATAAATACTTTTAAGCACATTAAAACCTTACGTTTTTTCTGATTTTTCTTTATCCCTTAGATAAAAACAAAACCGTTTGGATCTTGGCATTTGGAGTTTAAAGCTTCAACTTTTTATGTTTGATTAGTGAAGTTTTCTTTATCTTTTCTCTTAATCTTTCATTATATCTTTCATTACTCATGTTTTGATGGTTTGTTTGAACATGAGTGAGTAGTCTTCTTAGTGGATTATGGGTGAAGTAGATTATGATGTTTGATGTGTGATTAGTGATGCTTAGTTCTAGATTTGTATGATTTCCATTGATTAGAGAGAACCCATTGCTAAGATTGAAGTAATTAATCAACTCTTAGATCAAGGTTTTTTCATGCCCGAAAAGTGTTTGTGAAAATGTCTAGACCAACTCTAATTCATGTTTTTCATATCCTAGCCAATTGACACTTGTTGTTTAGGGTGATTATTAGACTTTTATGGGCATATGTGATAATGATCTCTTCTCACTTCAATAGGGACCAAAAAGATTATCATTTTTGGGTGATTAGTAGAATGGGTCAGTACTTTGTGAAAACGAGCTAATCTAGATTATACGATCCATGTCTTAGAAATGGTTTATTACTCTTAGTCCATGACCACTACCCTAAGTCCATGGCTTTATCATATTTGATCATCTTTATTTGTCCGGTTGACTTTCTTAAATTGCTTTCTCATTGCTTTTTTTTAAGTTTAGTTTACTTATGCATGCTTCCTTTTATATTTATTGTTCTTGTTTGATACTTTTATTGCATCATTGCATCTTTTGCTAGGTTGTTAGTTAGCTACCAAAACACATTTCTCGAATTTAGCTTAGCTTCTATAGTATCTTGCATTCTTATTGTCTTTGCATATTTCTTGTGGAAGAATGACCCTTAAATGCTACAAAGATATTGACCATGGACTTGTAATTTGCACTTAAGGTTTAAAGCTAGGGTGAAGTTGCATTTAGAGTTTGTTGGAATTCAAAATTGCAATCCTTCAAAAATCCACCATTAAGTTTTTGGCGCCGTTGCCGGAGTATTAGGCATTAGGATTTCGATTCTTGGGAGTCTAAGTTTGTTTTTCTTTATTTCAATATTTAATCGTTCTTGTTCTTGTCTTGTTCCCTCTTTTGAAGGTGCATGATCACGAGAAGCAAGGGAGCACCAAGAGATTTTGATCCTAGGATTGACATCAATGCAGCGTGCATCCGCCAAGGTAAGTTTTCTTTGACTTTTTTCTAAGTGTTGACTCGGTTTACTTTGGTTTAAGCCGGTTTACTTTGATTTTAAACATGATTTCAAACCGATTTAGACCCTCTAAAACCCTCAAAAACGAAATCATTTTCCTTCTTCTTCATTTCTCAAACTCTTTTGCATATAAAGCTTTCTATTTGCACCATAGCTCACACCTTTCACTATTTTTGCATTCAAACTTATTTTTCAAAAACAAAATTTGAAATCTCCACTCCCATTAGCTCTTATTCATCTCATCTCTTGCCAAGCACAAGGTATGCTTTCTCTCTGTCTCTCTCTCTTTCTCTCTTAACCCATCTCCTCCTTTAAAGCTAATGGAAGCTTACATTTTGTTTTAATGGACTCGTTAGCTTATGGTTATAAAAATTGCTTCTTTTTGTTTTGGTTAAGATTTATATGCTATGGGTTGTTGATTTCTTATGAGTTTGAGATGATTTAATGGTTCAGTTTTGAAAATTTCACCTCTTAGGGTCCTTAGAGTGAATAGTGACGAAAATGGGTATGAAATTTGAAATTTTAGAGAAAGTGTAAAATGTTTAGTGCTTTGTCATTCAAATGCTACCATTAAGCATGCTTATTCATTACATTCCACTAATTGTTGAGATTTTCAAAAATTAGCTTGCTTTGGATTTGAATGAAAATGTTAGTTTGATGAAAACGGAAGAACCTTGAATTGGTGTTCTTGTACTTTCAACTGATTGGTTTGTGTTAGCACTTGAGTTGATAGTATAAGTGTCAATCCATTATTGCTACTTGAACTTTTGAAATGATCATATAGATGGACACTTTGGGCTTTAAAATTGTGGATCATTCTCATTTGAGAATTACCTTTTGTAGGATGCACTATCAAGAAGTCCAATCATGGACTCCTCTTCATGGCCAAGACACCACTCTCTTCAAGGAGACCACTCTTTCAATGGATGGTCTCAAGAGGCATTTGGATACTTAACTGAGATAGACCGTGCCACATTTTTCCCTAGCATCTTTGCTTGTCGTGGCAAAATGATTGAAATGGGAATCGAAGATCAAGTGAACGATCTTTTGACAAGGATGCATTTGGATGGTCTTGCTCACATGGATTACGCGACATACACCGAACCAACCAAGCACTTCCTTGCCACGGTTCAATACTTTGAGGATGACCCTTATGGTGGAGGGCACATTGAATTCATGGTTGGTCCGAAGAAGTACTCTATCCCTTTCAAGGCATTTTGTGAAGTTTATGGTTTTCCCGAAACCAACTTCGACATGGTTGAAGAACTCAATCAAGAATCCATGGTGTGCAGGAACATAGTGATCAACGAACCATAGTCACCTATTGGTTCCTGGATGTCAAAGGTAAGGAACCCTACAATCCGCTACGTCCCCCGTCTCATAGCAAACACCATCGATGTAGGAACAAGACCGGTTGTCCCAACCTCTAATGAGCTATGATTGTTATATGGAGCCATAAGATGCTCCCTCCAAGACTACCATGGACGCCCAATAGACCGAGATTTAGACTTCCATGCGGATCCGACCTCCATGTTCTTCATTGACCTATCTCAAATCCGCTTTGGTGTGTCTACTATGGATGATCCCAAGATACACATATGAGGAATGCTCACTCCACTCTTTTACTGCGTTGGCGTGAACCTAGCTCTCTACACACCTCTCTTGGAGAAGCCACAAATGGACCTCAACTACATGATGCTCACTCACACAATAGCGGGTAGATTCATCAAAAAATTTCTAGTGTATCGCTTCATGGATGAGGATGGAACCCCATTGTGTTGCTTCTTGCCTTACCCAAGGTATTGCAATACATGTTGCAATTGAGACCTACGGTTAATCTTACCAAGACACCTCACATTTGGGCCTCCTTCTCCATAAAACTTCAATCCCGACCATTTCTAGCTCCAAGGTACCATTTCTACCATTGTAAATACCGTCTAGTTTTTAAATCTTTATTTTTGCATATCATTGTTTTTTTTCTTCCACCTTCGATTTTGCTTTCTCACCGGGACGGTGAGAAGTAAGTCCGGGGGAGGAGATTGGTTGCTAATGGTCATTTGAATTGTTTTGTTTTGTTTTTGCATATTGAGTCTCATCATTTGCATTGTATATATGATAAAAACCACACAAATCCTAAAAATTTGAAAAACTTCAAAGATACAAAAGATTTTCTTATTTAGTTGCATTGCATACACTTGTATGCTCATTTTAGGTTGCATTGTACATATGAGAACAATGATAGAATTGCCTAGTTAAGGTATTTTAGTACATAGCATCACTTGTGAATATCTTGATAATGCTTTTCTTGTGCCAAGTAAACAGCGAAAAGCTTGTTTCTTTGCATCTTTGATCTCTCTGATCTAGTTCTTCTAAGTTATTGTTGATTGTTTGATTGAATTGAGCCAACTCCACCTTATTTGACCATAATTGGATTTAATTCTCTCACTTATCGGTTTTAGAATTTAACCATGGTTCACTTATACACATTCAAACCTTTTATTCCTTTCTACCACTCTTTAATGGTTTGAATGGCCAATCCCGATTCAATTACATCATTTGAATGAGGTACCACACCTTGAGATCCCCTAACCTTTTTTTGAAACCTTCATTAATTTGTTGAGTGAGGCCTTTTCTATTTGCACCTCATGCATAAAATCTCTTGAGATGGAAACGACAAAGTTATTTCTTCCATTAGGAGTAGTCTCATTGGCTAGTTTAGGTGGGATTGAGAGGGTCTTGGCATTTCATTTGGATCTCGGGAAGGGTTGAGATGGTTATTGGGTTTATGAGAGTGTGAGTTTGAGGAGAAGTTGAAAAATGGGAAAAATAAGAAAGGAACGAAAATGGTTATTGATAAAAAGAATGAAAAAGAGTGAAACCAAAAGGTTTTTTAATAAGAAAAGAGAAGGTTGCCTAGAGAGTGAAAACAAAAAGAAACACTGCTCTTAAGCTAAAGTGTCTAAGTAAGAACTCCTAGCTAAGAAAAGAAAATGAAAAAGAAAAGAATCAAAAAGGAGTATAAATAAGAAAAGCAAGAGTAGATGTATAAGTATAAGAAAGAACTCCCTAGAGTAACCCAAAAGAAAGAAAAGTTGAAGTGATTGGAGTCGAAAACAAGAGTGACTAAGAGAAGTTTTTGGGAAATGTGAATGATTTACAAGAGAGTGAGTTGGGTAGAAAAATGTAGGAAGCACCTTGTATGCTCAAATTGTTTCCCTTCTCATTTGTTTTTGTGTAATGACTTGTGCCTTGTGTTTAGAGATGTCACCAAATGTTTAAGCCCCCTTTTACTTCGCATTGAACATTTTCTTACCAAACCGATTGGATTAGGTCGATTTCCCATTTGTGAGACTACATTTTTTGAATGGTTAATTGAATGTAGGGAGTTGGTGGATATGAAACATTTAATCAGTTGGCATTGGCTCTAGAAGCAAAAGAATAGGAGTTGAGATAAGTGTAGAGAACTTGATTGAGTAGATGGTCTATCTTTAGCTTTGAATCGTATTATCTTGAATTGACAATGGATGCTTTGGAAAAGAACCTTTGGCTTTGAGTTCTCTCTTTCAAACCTCATCTCCGGGCTTGTTCTTACTTGTTTGCTTGAGGACAAGAAAAGGACAAGTCCAGGGGAGTTGATGTGTTCATATTTTAGCACTTCTTGGCATGCATTTTCCATATATTTTGCAGTTATTTAGATTACATAATGCATCTTTCTCTTCATATTAGGTTCCATTTAGTTTAGGTTTAGTCTTAGAGTCCTAGGTCCATTTTGTTGCATTTTTAGTCTATTTCAGGTACTATGGAGGCCTAGGATCAAGGAGAATCAATTGGAGAGTGAAGGAGAACCAAGGGAAATGAAGAGGAGCCAAATAACACCAGATGCAGCCTGCATCGACCACCTCTCTTCAACTGGTCGATGCAGGAGGTCGATGGGAGCAGCAACAGAAATTAAGGAGATTCTGGTGCAGCCTGCATCGACCACCCTTCTTCAACTGGTCGATGGCAGGCACATTTTTAGCACATATCCGGGTTTTACCCGGTTTGTCCCGGGTTGACCTTGGAACATCTCTTTTATCTATAAATACTTAAGCACATTAAAATCCTAAGCTTTTCTGATTTTTCTTTATCTATTGGGCAAAAACAAAACCCTTTAGATTAGTGAAGTTTTCTTTATCTTTTCTCTTAATCTTTCATTATATCTTTCAATACTCATGTTTTGATGGTTTGTTTGAACATGAGTGAGTAGTCTTCTTAGTGGATTATGGGTGAAGTAGATTATGATGTTTGATGTGTGATTAGTGATGCTTAGGTCAAGATTTTTATTATTTCCATTGATTAGAGAGAACCCATTGCTAAGATTGAAGTAATTAATCACCTCTTAGATCAAGGTCTTTTCATGCCCGAAATGTGTTTGTGAAAATGTCTAGGCCAACTCTAATTCATGCTTTTCATATCCTAGCCAATTAACACTTGATTTTTAGGGTGATTAGTAGAATTTTATGGGCATATGCGATAATAATCTCTTCTCACTTCAATAGGGACCGAAAAATTGTCATTTTGGGTGATTAGTAGAATGGGTTAGTACTTTGTGAAAATGAGCTAATCTAGATTATAGGATCCATGTCTTGAATTTTTTTTATTATATGGTCTTGCATCACTAGTCATAGGGTAAACACTCTTAGTCCATGATCTCTACCCAAAGTCCATGCCTTTATCATATTTGATCATCTTTATTTGTCCGGTTGATTTTTGGTTGACTTTCTTAAATTGCTTTCTTATTACTTTCTTTTAAGTTTAGTTTACTTATGCATGCTTCCTTTTATGTTTCTTGTTCTTATTTGATACTTTTCTTGCATCATTGCATCGTTTGCTAGGTTGTTAGTTAGCTACCAAAACACATTTCTCGAATTTGGCTTAACTTCTATAGTATCTTGCATTCTTATTGTCTTTGCATACTCCTTGTGGAAGAATGATCCTTAAATGCTATAATGATATTGACCATGCACTTGTTGTTTGCATTTAAGATTTAAAGTTAGGGTGAAATTGCATTTAGAGTTTGTTTGAATTCGAAATTGCAATTCTTCAAAAACCCACCATCATATGTACACGCATCAGTTCAACATAAATGAAGTTGTTACATATGTACACGTTAATGCTAAACTTTAACATAAAATAGTGAATATGTACATTACATGAAGATGTTACATATATGTACACGGTAATTATAACTTTTGAATACGTACGTTATAGACAAAATCATAGTCGATAAAAACTCAACTGACATAAAATTAGCGTCACCAAACAATTTGTTCGCCACTTGATATTTTGATTTCTCCTTCGAAGACCCTAAGTTCATTGTGCATGTTCTTCGAAAAATACGGAGACAGCAAAGTAAGAATATGTACAAATAAAATTCACACGTAAAACTCTAAAGCGTAAAGAAATAAATTAGAAATGTGAGGATGAGAACTTTTTCTCTGGGTATATAAAAAAAAATAAACGAAGGATATGTGACAAATTTCAGAGAGAAAACAGTAAAATAATTATATCAAGATATGTGTGTTTTCTTATGCCGTCGAAGTCCCTCTATTTTCTCTGTCCAATGAAGGCGATATGCTTTTAAAATGGAATGATTATGATTTTTTTTAAACATTAATTGTATGTCTTTTCCAACCTGCAATTCTAAAAGCATGTCCAATCTTAAAAAAAAAAAAAAATTTACATTAAATTAGATAATGACATAATGGTCAGAATATTGTCATTTGGAAAAAAATGTTTATAACTTTGCCAAACAGGGAAATAAAACCTTAAATTTGTGAATTTTAAGGAAATAATTCCTATTTTTCTATATAAATTAAACTATAATATCTAAAGTAAATGACAACAATATAAGATATTTACAAGTTTGACATCTCCATCTTCAACTTTAGTCAAAACCTAGACCCTATTTTCATTTGGTAAAGAAAAATTATTTGATTTTATCACGATTTCTCATTTTTTTTATAGATCCAAGCGATATTTTTCATATGATAGTTTTTATTTCGCCACGTATCCGTAGATAAGTTTTGAAATTCTAGTTTTAAAGTTTTACCTCATTTAAAACTGTTGCCAGTCTTCGATTTTGGTCCGAAGATAACCTTCATGTATGTATGAGAATTTTTGCAGGTCGAAACGATTTAGGGGTTAAAGGCGAGCATATTGCAAGTCTATCCAACTCAGGTACACTTACGATTGATGGCGAGCATATTGCCAGTAGATTCAACTCATGTACAATTTCCCTTGATGCCGAGTGATTCAAGGCGAGCATGTCCAAATCAGATACACTTTTTGAAGACGGATAGAGCGGCAACATCTGCCATCGCTATGTGATCACTAGAAGAGTCTGCAATAGACACTGCCAAGAGACTGGTTGAGTTTGTCATTTCTCTACGAGATGTTGGCAGCTTCTAGCAGAGAAACGATAAACTCTATTAGTGCTTCGCAGAGAGACGACAAATAATATGCTACAAGCTGTCAATGTTCGCATGAGCATATAGATTTGAAAGTATATTATGCAATACGCTAGCAACTTTTAGCATATAATATGAAGGTGTTTGTCATTTCTCTTTGTGAATGATATACCTTAGATTTTGCCAATTTTTAATGTGTTTTAATTGGTTTTTATCGGAGAAAATATTTAGTTTTGGCATTTGATTAGTGTTTTGTGCTTTTTAGAGGTTTCATAGGAAACCTGGACAATTTGGACGAAAAAGATGCAAAATCGATATTTTGGAGATTTGACAACTTTCAAGCATCAGAAGTTTAACATCATATGAAGACCTTTCCACTGTTGGATCATGCTCAGTTTTGGACACAAGATAAATGGTAGTATTACCTTCCATCTCCAAGTGGTTTAAAGCTCCAATGTACGGATATTAAGATATGCCCATTTTACTGAAAATTGGTCGTTCTGGCTACCAGATGAAGCAAGCAAAGGAATGGGGCATCAGTCGATTGATCACACCGTTGATGATCGATCGATCACTATTCACCAGAAAGTCTATGTCTCAAAATTCATAAGCAATCGATCAATCCCCCCCCCCCATAGGGTGATCGATTGATTGTCTGTCCGCAAAAAAAAATCAATTTTATCGAATAACTTCCTAAATCTGTTTGGTATAAATCCTAACCGACCTCCTCTACTATAAAAGTACAGAGAAGCCACAAAATTTATCATCACCATCACAGCCACCAAGTTCTTCAACACCAAAACCTTTTTAATTTCTCTTTTGTTTCTTTTACTTTTTGTTCGATATAGAAGAAGATCTCACCTCTCGTATCTCCATAGAGAAGTTTTCCGAACCATTTGCTATTGATCTTAATGAATATGTTTTTTGCTGCTTTTGCTTTAATTTTCATATCCATGTGTGAGTAGACCTCTTGCTGTGTTTGTTATTCAAGGAGATTTTCATGGTTCGATAAATAGGATTTAGGAATAGAGCGGCGCTCTTGATTTGTTAAGTATACCGATTCATCCATATTTGGCCTTACTGCATTTTTTACCGATAATCTAGAACTGAACTTAGAACAAATTCAGATTGCTTAATACTTGAGCTATTGTTTTGATCATATCTGAGAAGAGTCTAACGCTTTCACCTGCAAAAGTTGTGTTATTGAGTTAGGTGAACATATCGAACCTGTTATTTTCAATGCTTGTTTAGCTATGTTATTGACTGCGAGAGTTGATTAATAGGATATTTTAGACAAGTTGGTTATCACCACGAAAGTGGATTAATCATAAAACAATGATTTGAGTTCTGGAACGACAAACGAGTTGATTGTCTCTAGGAATAACCATGAATAATTCGGTGCATGGATCCCTGAGAATGTCCTGAATGTCCAACGTCTTAATTATATTGCTTTACATCATCCTTATTTACTGCTTTTTATTGCTTTTGATCTGGACAATCCTCTTTTATTAATTTTTAGTTCAAAATTTCTATTGTGCACTCTTGTTTCTTTTGATTTGATCCTTAAGTACTACAATTGATCGTTGTGCACTTACAGTTAGATCATTGTGTCCTAAGGTAAAACCTTACGCTAGTTTTTGGCATTGTTGCCGGAGAAACTACCAGTGCCATATATTTTCAGACTAAAAGTTTAGTCTAAGTTTTAATTTTCTTTTATTAATTCTGATTTTTTTTCTTTGTTTTTGTGTGTTTCAGATGATTTCACTTGAAAAGAAACATGGAAGATTTCAATTACTTTGAGGACTTTGACAAAATTTCTACGCCAGATGTCCTAGCTTGGGGGCTAGGTTTACCTAACCCAATAGCTCATACACATGATTTTCGCATTGGCTATTTCCAGCAAACATTTGTGACTCAACAAAGGCCTTTCCAACATGCCTTCCTTACCAATACTTCCAAAATCTATTCATTGCAAGACCTCCTTAACACTTCTTTGTAGACAAAGACTACTTTCCACCTCCACCATCATGCCCTAGTCTTGAAGAAATATGTCAAACTATGATAAACGAGTACATTGAATCTCAAAAAATAGCTTCAGAAGAGTTCAAAGTTATAATAAAAAAACTTAAAGCTGATTTTGCTGGAAAAGTGGACACTCTTGGGGATTAATTTGAGAAGTTTGACAAGGATCTCTGATACTTCAAGGAAGATCAAAGATGCCAAGAGATTGACATCAAGCAAAACCAACTAGACATCAAAAACATTGGTTATATGATGGACATAATCTCTGATTCACATGACTAAAAGATTGAAAAATCAAGAGAGAGCCTCCTGGAACTCACAACTCGTGTCGACTCTCTAGTCACTTAAGTTGCTCGAATCTAAGAAATTAAAGGTCCACTAAATGGAGTCAATGAAAAACAGGAAATCTTATCATTTTCCTTATAAAAAAGCTACTTCGATTGCTATGATGCAGGTCCTAGGGTTGATCTTGGAAGCATTGATACATAAATATTATAACTAATTGATGAATCCGGAAACCGTAAGATATTAGATCGATCAAGACAAATTTAGGGATTCAAAGATTTCTATGAAGTTCAAAGCTTAGGAAGAAAATATCGGAGCCAAGATAAGGGATTCTATTTCAAATGTATTAATGATCGGATGTCCTCCTTGAATGAAGGTACCAATATATTTATACATGATATGAGTCGGTTGAATAAACCTAATGAAAATAGGAAAACTTCCTATTTTCTCGTTAATCTTCTTTTTTGATCGTCATCTTTTCTTTTTTCTTCGGAGTCTCCAGATCGGCTGAGCTTTATGGGCCTTGTAAGTCGGTTGGGCCGAATTCCAACCTCTTGGGCCAAACTCGCAGATCTGTTCGTTGGCGTGGGCCGAGGTCACATAGCGGGCTCCTCGACTCATGCAGGCCTAGCTCGTTCGCCTCACTGGGTTAAACTCCAGTACACTTCCGGGTCGATTCGGATCCGGATCGGGACTTTAAGGCGGGTGCATAGCCCGGCTCCAATAATAAGCTCCCCAGATTGTCGATCGAATCAGTTGGGAGGTCGTCGAAGTTTATAAAAAAGCTTACTCGGCATGGACTCGAATCGACACGTCTTTCATTATAGACACGTGGCTTAATCTCGTTCACTCATCTTGATGGGACACCGAAGAGTCGCGTAGGTCGGAATTCGAGACGTCGCCTAGGTTTAAAGATTACTCTTCGTAACCGCTACTTCTTCTATAAATACTCACTTCGACCCTCATTTCCTTCACTTCATTCTTTACAGCAAAGGTAGAACTCTCGCTCCTCTCTCTTATTTATTTCTTTTTTGTAAATTGTTCTTGTACTTCCGTCGTATCCTTGCAGCTAACATTTTTCGGTCCGCTCAAACTCACGTATTTCTGTTCTCATTTTTACCGGAAATCATGTCTCAACTAAACTTTGGTTCATCACTCATCCCACTTCTGGTGACCGAACTTCGACTCCATCTGACTCTTTCGCCGATCTTCCGTCAATCCACTGGAAACCCAGTTCGTCGGATTCTTCAGAGACACCTTTACTTCATCGTCATCGCTCTCCTGGCAGAGATGAGGCTACTTCCAAGTTGACCTATCATGAGATCGTCGTTCCTCATCTTCTGGATGAAAATCTTGACGAAATCTTTCGTCGGCGGGACCCGGAAGGCCAGGACCTTGAAGACGATCTGGAGAATCAGGTCGGCGAAGTAGAACCGGAAGATTGGGAAGGCTCAGAAAACAAGGAGGATCCAATCACCGAAGCGGTCGAGGTTGAGGTTAACAAGGTGGTCAATGAAGAGGTCGAAAACCAAGAGGTCGAAGAGGAGGAGGTCGAAGAAGAAGAGGAGGTCGAAGAGGAACCGACTCCTAAACTCAAATCTCGCAGGAGACGAATAGCCAAAGGGAGACGAGCACCGATGAATAGGCGTGTAGCCAAACCGAAGCCCGTGTGTGAAGTCGTTACAGAATTTATCCTACCAAATCGACTCTAAAGTCTCTTGAGGCCATGAGGGTGACATGCGGGATGTCTGCCAATTTGGAGTTCAAAGTTCCTTCCACGAATGAGCGTCCCTGGTATTTCCCAAAGGCATACATCTGCTTGTATGAATCATTTTTCACATACTACAAGCTCTGGTTCCCGCTGCTGTATCTTTTCGTCAAATACTACGCCAATCGCGGCATGGCGTTCACTCAGCTGATGACCTCGGCATCTGCCATATGATCGGTCTTCTTACGCTTGGGGCCGAATGTGGTATCGAGATTACGGTTGAAGCTCTCGAGGAGTTATCTGCAATCAACACAGGAGACCTCCCAGGTCGTTTTTATGTTAGCATGAAGCATGGTCATCGAATAATCACGGGTTTCATCAGCAAGGTTTACAACTGGGATGCTAACTACTTCTTTGTGAAGATTAATGAAGCTTCGGTTCTCGACGTCGTGGAACATTATAGGACTCAGTGGAATTTAGCGATCGATAGATTTTCTTGTTAGATCATCTTCAGATATGCTGTCGATTGTAACTCGTCTAACTTTACTTTCTTCTTTTCTTTGTTTTGGCATTTCAGATCGACATCCTGTTTTCCCAAGTTTTATGTGGCCAACTTTTCTCGACGACGTAAGAAGACTCAGGGAGTTAGGACAACATAATTGGCTAGACATCCACCGAGACAGAATTTGCCGAAGTCTTGCTCAGAGAGGTCGGTATTTCTTTCGTCTCTTCCAAATCCGTCCTACCGAAACACTAACGTTGAGAACCCTTAAGATCAGATTTATCCTCAAAAAATGCCCAACAAAGAGCTCAATACCAGCCTAATAAACTAGTATATCCTAAGGGAGTCTATAAAGTGAAGCAACCATTCACTTTCCTTCAAGTTGCTGCGCCGGTTCAACAAGAGAGCAAACTTGAAATTATGATGAAGCAATGCCTAGAAGGGTTGAAGCAAAAAAAAAGGGAGATCAATGAGAAGATAGATAATATGTACAATGATCTCAACAACAAGTACGAATCTTTTGCTACTCATGTCTCTAAGTTGGATGTACAAGTTGCTTAAACAATGCAAAGAAGTTTCGTAACATTGCCTCCACCTAAAGAAGAGAAGTTCGTGGCTGCCCCTAATCCATCTCAAAAGGATTCTATTCCAACCACAAAATCGGAACAAAAACGTCTCCCAGAAGAATCAAAACCCATAAAAGGTTGTTGTTTCATGCTCTATCAATGGAGTTGAAGTCAATGATTGCATATGTGATACTGGATCTAATATCAATGTGATGTCACTATCAATTGAAAAGGAGCTATGTCTCTCCAATTTTCAACCTTCTAAAGTCTACATAGAGTATGCAGATTTATCGTATTCTACACCTTATGGAGTACTAGAAAACGTGATGCTTAAGGTATGAGATGGCATTGTCCCTACTGATTTTCAAGTTTTTGTAATTAAGACCGGGAAGACGAATCCATTGATACTTAGATTGCAATTCTTAGCAACCACTGGAGATATTGTTGATTTTCCTAACCGAAGAATATCTTTGGCTAAAATCAACAAGTATGTTTTCTATCCAGCTACGAATATTGATAGTGTGTCAAGTATGATTGAAATTAAGGACAATAACCTTTGTCTAGAGCCTGTAGATGCCAAGAAAGAACTCCAAAACGTCAAGGAAGGAGATCTCAAAGCCAAATCAAAGATAGTTGCAAAACCGTCAAAGATGAAGCATAAGGATGTCTATAAGACATAAATTCTGTTTTGGCACCTAAAGTGGTTACTAAGGATATGTGTGAAGCTAAGGAGAAGCCTAAGGATGCACAAATATTCAAATCTTGCTTCCTACGGTGTTAGATGCAATAGCAAGGAAACCGCCAAGAAAAGGCTTGAAAACACTTTGAAACTTTTCCCGAAAGCTTTTGTCTCCAAAGATGACATTGGAGACATCTCAATCCATGTTAACCTTTAAAATTCTGAGGCGAATGAAGCTAATGGAACCACGATTCATTGAGTGGATCCACCTCAAGTCTAAAAACGAAAGGAGTGGAGCTAATTGACTTTAAACAAGCGCTTTGTGGGAGGCAACCCATATTTTTATTTTAGTTTATACTTTATTTGAAATTTTAAATTTAAATTTAAATTTTTACAATTTGATTTCTTACTAATCTATTTTTTTTTTTTCAGGATTTTATAAAAATTCATAAAAAGGGTGCATCGGGTCTCATATATCCGTCATCGGTACGGGTCATGAACCGTGACCGATAACCCCATACCGGTCACAGACATCCAAGCCTCGTCCCGATATGACCGTGGCCGATATTCCACGACCCATGATATACCTTAGATTTTACCGATTTTTATTATGTTTTTAATAAAGAAATTACGTGGTTTTGGCATTTTATGGCTGGTTTTAGTTTTTTTGTGGATCTTAAAGTCTTTATAGAAAATTAAAGCAATTTGAACCCAAAAGGATGCAAAACAAGCATTTTGAAGATATGACAGATCTTGAGCGTCAAATATTTTGCATCAGATGGAGATCTTCTCACCATTGGATCAAGATCAAATTTTACCACCAGATAGATGGGAGTGTTAGCTTCGATTTTCATAGTAGATCATGAAAATCCAACGGTGCGATCTCAAGATGTGTTCAATTTTCTGAAGACTGATCGATGAAGATTCGAGGAGCAGCAAGCCCAGAACATGAAGCCTGATCGATCCGCGATCGATCAATCGAACATCCGCGATCGATCGATCGAACATCCGAGATCGATCGATCTAACATCCGCGATCGATCGATCGAACATCCGCGATCGATCGATCGAACATCCGCAATTTTGGCTGGAGAAAAAGTTTGTGAGGCGATGAATCGATCAACCTACTGTGATCGATCGATCGCTCCTCCTGAAAAAAATGAAATTTTCTTTTCTTCAATTCCTAAACCCCAAAGGAATAAACGTAATTCGACTCCTACACTATAAAGAACACAACGAAAATACGAAGTCTTCACCATTTTTCTGAAGATTGATTTTTGTTCTTTTCATCACCAAAATGTTTAGTTTCTTTTACTTTTGTTCGATATGGGAGAAGATCTCACCTCTTGTACCTCTATGGAGAAGTTTTCTGAACCCTTTTCTCTTAATGAATATGTTTTCTTCTGCTTTTGCTTTGGTTTGCATACTCATGTATGAATAGTTTTATTGTTGGGTAATAGGGGATTTTCGAAGGGAAACATCATGGTTCGATAGATAGGATTTAACCATTAGAGTGGCGCTCTTGATAAGTTATAGTAATCCTTCAACTAGATTTGATTTTATTGCATGTTCCTTTACTAATCATCTAGGAATTGATTATAGAACAATTTCAGCTTGAACATCACTTGAGTTATTGTTTTTTATCATGATGTTTGATGAGTCTAATTATTTAGCTTGTGAGAGTTGAGTTACCGTTTTAGATGAACAATTAAACTTGATGATAATTGCATGTTTATTTATGTTATTGACTGCGAGAGTTGATTAATAATATAGATTTGACATAGATGGTTATCGTTGTGAGAGTAGGTTAAAAAAAATAGTGATTCGAGTTCTACGATGAAAGAAAGATGATGTCATTTGCCTCTAAAGTTAACCCTGAATAATTTGAACTGTGTACCCCTGACAAATTATTGAAAATCCAACGCTTTTCTCTTTTTTCTTACACTAATTTTATTTTATTGCTTTTAGTTATTTGCATTAACTCCCCCCCCCCGGCATAAAAATCTGATTTTGCTTAGTTTAATTCTTATTCATATTTCTATTGTGCATTCAAAGTGTCTGTGGATTTGATCCCTAAATACTACAATCGTCTGATGTGCACTTACAGCTTGGTTATTACATTTATTTTGGGTAAAACTTAATTCCCTACATCAAATTTTTGGCGTCGTTGCCTGGAACTTTTGCAGTGCCATTAGTTTTAGATTAAGAATTTCGTCTAAGTTTTATTTTCTTTATTTTACTAACTCCGAGGTTTTCCTTGTTTTTGTGTTTTTCAGGTGATTTCACTTGAAAAATAAACATGGGAGATTTTGACTACTCTGAAGATCTCAACGAGATCGCTATGCCACAAGTTTTAGTTAGAAATATGGGAAACCACACCCATTCGGTTACCCACAGGATCCTCGCAGTGGCTATTTCCAGCCATCACCCGTGGCGCAGCAAAGGCAGTTCCAATATCGCCTTCCTCACCAATACTTTCAAAATCAGTTCAACCCAGTGCGTCCTCGTCAACCTACATAAGAACAACGGATTGAGCTAATGATGAATGAATATATGGACCACCAGCGAATGATGTATGCTAAACTCAATACCAAGATGGACAAGATGTGTTATGATTTTAGCAACAAGTTCGATAATCTCTCATGTCACGTACAAAAAATGGACCAGCAGCTCCAATTTATCAAAGACAAGGTAAAGAAGAACGCGTTGGATATCCAACATAATGGTAAGGACGTCTTTAGAATGGGATTCGATGTGGACATCATCCATGTTCAGCTTGAACGAGGTGTTGAAACAACAGAGACATCACTTTCTGAACTCTCTACTCGTGTGGAAAACCTGGATGTAAAAGCTTCTGCAAATGCCAAAATCATTTATGATCTTGGGTTCAAAGTAGATTGTATCTATCAAGGTGTTCTTGGAAAGGTTGTTGGAATGAGAAATGAAGTTATTAATCTCTCAAACCTCAAGAAGAAGCTCGAAGCTGAACTTGACAAAAATTCAGAGAGACCGTTGGCGTGATTGTCGATCTCTTTGTGAAGAAAGATGAAGATGAACCTGAAATTTGCTTGAATATGATTGATTGGATTCCTGATAAAGAACTACCTTTTGAATCTTCTGATTCTGATTCTAGCTCTAACACGGGTAATGCATTCCGCCATAAGCAATTCAAAAGACCGCTTAAAAAAAGAAGTCTTGGAAGTTTTCGAGAATTTGGTGCGTAAGACTCCACCTCATGTTAATTTTGATCGAGCATGGGACAAGTACCCTTTGGAAGACTTCTTCTACTCCAGCAGAGAATCTAGAACTGGCGTCAAGAAGCTGTTCAACAAGACAAGGCAAATGATAAAACTCTCCCTGAAGAAACTTGCAAGGAAAGAGGATCCGAGAAAGTTTTTTTAATCTCTTTTTCAATTCAAGGAATTCCATTTGAAGATAATATATGTGATACTAGAGCATGCATGAGTGTTATATCAAGAATTGATGCAGATAAATTAGGATTTTCGAATATCGAAGCAACAAACATGTCTGTGAAATTGGCAGACTCATATACAACAAAGATTCTTGGAATTGTCTATGACCTCGACATCCAGATAGGGAACTCTTTCATTCCTACAGACTTCTTGATCGTAGATAGTAAGGTCGATATGACAATACTACTTGGGACACCATTCCTTATCGTAGTCGGTGCGGTCATATATATGCATAAAAAACGAATTTCATTCTCTTATGTGGATAAAAAGGTCTTCAACGAAGCTGATCCTAACAAAAAATCAAGGAAACACCCCATATGTGATTTTATTATTTACACCAATACAACGAAGGGTGAAAGGAAAAGAGGAAGAAGCAACATGGAAGAATCTAAGGAAATACCAATTTCCTTAGACAATTCACTTCACGCCTAGAAAAATGGCATCCGAGTCGAGTTAAACGACTTTAAATAGAAGCGCTTAGTGGGAGGCAACCCACTGGTAAGTTTTTAGTTTTATTTAATTTTTTTGGTTTTTAACAAGTTTAATCTAGTGTTTCAGAAACAAACAATCGAAGTGAAGACTGCCAGCTGCGATCGATCGATCAGTCCATCTGGATCGATCGATCAATCCATCTTGATCGATCGATCAGGGTACCCCAATCGATCGATCACCCATTCGCAAAAATCCAGAGGCTGCAGATCATCACCGATCGATCGATCAGCCTTACCTGATTAATCGACCAGCACACATTTATGATTTCAAATTTTTCAGATTCCGAAATTTTTTATAAAATTAGTGTCACCATGGAATGCAATCTCTGACGATCCTCGAGGTATCATCTTCTATCCACTCTTTTCAATATTCTTCAATTTGATTATGACTTTCTCCGAATTGAATTCACACTAGAAAAGTGTGATTTAAGTTTGGGGAGGATTCCTCTTTATCTGACGATTTATGTTTTTTTTGGGTTTATTCCTTGTTTTTATCGAGTAATTTTAAAGTTTTTAGGACAAATTATTTTATTGAGACAAAATTGTAGGGAATTATGAATTTTCTAGGAACAGATGCTTTGATTTTGAGGTTCGGTGACCGTTGCAGCAGACTTATTCAGACAGGCGATTCAGAAACCCCATGACTGGACTCCCTCCATAAAATTTTAGTATGCATTTATCTTGATGATTCTGATTTTGACTCTATATTATTAGACTTCTAACCTGACTTAAATTTTCTCTTTAAAGGTGTTAGATCATGGAAACGAACCAAACATTCATGACTTCTTATTCTCTTTACCACTCTCTGTTGATCCTGAATTGCCAACTCATTTTTAGTTGGTACCCCACCTTAAACCATTACCTCTTTTCAGACCTCACCATTCTTGTCTTCATTGTCATATATGTGCAGATATGTGTAAAAATGTCAGAGAAAAATATGATCGACACAGTTTTCCACTCACTGTAGATGCAGAGATTGGGGATACTTGGTGGAGTACGTTGATTGTGATTCGAGAGCTTGGTTTTTCCCTGGGAGTTGCATATGTCATGGTAAATTTCGTGCCTTTGAGACTCCATGTTTCAAATAGATCAATTTCTCCCTTAAAAAAATGTGAAAAGCAAAACGGGAAAGGAAATTGATTAATAATAGGAGTTTTAAAAATCCCTGAGAACATCATGGATCGATTGAGAGAGATGTGGAGCATTTACAGTGATTTACAATGATTTGCACTCCTGGAGAAAAGTCTAAGTCTGTGGGAGTTAGGCATCTAGTAATTGGAAAACTATGGGCATCAACAGGTGCTCTCTCTCTTGCGGTTTTCCATAAAATTTTGCATCCTCCAGAGCGTCTGGTAACCCCTAAACACTTTTAACTCCACCACTAAAGAACCTCTTTAATTCCTAGAGTCATCTACCCTAAATGACATCCTTTATTGAGAAAGCTCACGTAACACTTAATAAATGTAGAGAGTCAAATGATGTGAAGTTAAAGTTTTTGCAGGTCTGGAATTTAAAGTATGGACAAGGCTTGCGAAGGTCATTGTGGGATAAGTTGAGAGTGTTCTGAATTAACTTTGTTTGTATGTGGATTACAGGTTAAGGAATCAAAATTATGATCTCAAGGATATGTGAGTTCCCGCGATTTTCAAACCTCTTTTCTGAACTTGAGCTGCTGTTTGTTTGAGGACAAACAAAGGTTTAAGTCTGGGGAGTTGATATACCTTAGATTTTACCGTTTTATTACGTTTTAATAGGTTTTTAATAAAGAAATTAATTGATTTTGGCATTTAATGGCTGCTTTTAGTATTTTTGTGGATCTTAGAGTCTTTACCGAAATTTGGAGCAGTTTGGACTAAAAAGATGCAAAACAAGCATTTTGAAGATATGCCAGATCCTGAGCATTGGATCAAGCTCAAATTATACCACCAGATAGAAGGGAGTGTTATCTTCGATTTCCATATTAGATCATGAAAATCCAACGGTGCGATCTCAAGATATGCTCGATTTGCTGAAGACTGGTCGATGAAGGTTCGAGGAGCAACAAGCCCAGAACATGAAGCCTGATCGATTGATACCCCACCCCCTCCCACCCCGTGATCGATCTATTACCCCTCCTGAAAAAGGAAAAAAAAAATTCTTCGATTTTATCTCCTAAAGTCCAAAGGAATAAACCTAATTCGACCCCTACACTATATAAAGACCACAACAGCCACGAAAATACGAAGTCTTCACCATTCTATTGAAGATTAATTTTTGTTCTTTTTTTATCACCAACAATTTTATTTTCTTTTACTTTTTTTTTCGAAAAGGGAGAAGATCTCACCTCTTGTACCTCTACGGAGAAGTTTTCTGAACCTTTGCTATTAATGAATATTTTTTTCTTCTGCTTTTGCTTTGGTTTGTATACTCATGTCTGAGTAGTTTTATTGTTGGGTAATGGGGGATTTTCGAAGGGAAACATCATAGTTCGATAGATAGGGTTTAACAATTAGAGTGATGCTCATGATAATTCATAGTTATCCTTCCTCTATATATGATTTTATTGCATGTTCCTTTACTGATCATCTAGGAATTTATTATAGAATAATTTCAGCTTGACATCACCTGAGTTATTGTTTTTATCATGATGTTTGATGAGTCTAATTCTTTAGCCTGCGAAAGTTGAGTTACTCTGTTAGATGAACAATTGAACTTGATAATAATTGCATGTTTATTTATGTTATTGACTACGAGAGTTGATTAATAATATATATTTGACATAGATGGTTATCGCTGCAAAGAGTAGGTTAACCTTAAAATAGTGATTCGAGTTCTAGGATAAAAGAAAGATGATGTCATTTTCCTCTAAGAGTTAACTCTGAATAATTCGAACTGTGTACCCTAGAAATCCCTGAAAACCCAACGTTTTTCTCTTATTTCTTACACCAATTTTATTTTATTGCTTTTAGTTATTTGCATTCAAAAACCTCATAAAAATTTGATTTCGCTTAGTTTAATTCTTAATTCATATTTCTATTGTGCATTCAAAGTCTCTGTGGATTTGATGTATAAATACTACAATCGTCTGATGTGCACTTGCAGCTAGGTTATTGCATTTATTTTGGAAAAAACTTAATTCCCTACATCAACCCACGAAACTCGACCATGTGATAAGTATCAGTCATGAGTATCAGTCGAAGTATCGTGACCAATACTCGGGAGTTCATGTCCCATGGGTCGATGAAAAAATGACCATCCGTCCACATCCCACTACCTATCACGAGTATCAGTAAAAACTAGTGACCGGTATCGATCCAATATCCACCCCAACTCAACCCACCATCGATCCACCTCACATCCCACTCTCGACCCACGGTCGTATCAACCACGATGCATGGATCGACACTCCACCGACCCAGTCCACGACCCAACATCAACCCACCTATTGACCCAAGCCGATATTATCATCGTCCCACCACTCGATCATGACAAGTGCCGGTCATGGGTACGGGTCGAGATCCCATACCGGTATTGACCCAATCGAAAACAAAAAGTAAGTTTTCTTAACCCAACTTTAATACCGATCCTAAACTGGAATTAAACCGATTTTAATCAAAATACTTAATTTTTTAGATTTTAAGGCATATATCATATTTTTTTGTGTCAAAAAGACACAACTTCATCTCTTTGTCTCTCTCAAATGTTCTTGAGCTCCCAAAATCCTAAAAACCAAAAGTTGGGGGTTTGTGCTCAATTAACCTTGTTTTAAGTGGATTTCCAAGATGATTTCAATTTCATACTCCATTCTTCATAAAAATCAAAGGTATGAACTCTCTAACCCTATTTTCCTCCAATTTCAAGTTTATGTGCTTTAAATTTCTGATGGAATTAGCCTAAATTCACTAGGTTGTTGGAGAATTCACTTAGATAAGGTTGTTTAACCATTGAATTATATTAATGAATTTATTACATGTTTACACCTTTAATTCAAATTTTCTCAAAAATAATTTTTTGGGTTTTTAATCTATATTATATAAAAGTTCATACTATTAGCTTCTAAGTCTGTCCACATATTATTTAAAACATCCAATAGTTACATGTCACATCAGCATTTAAAATTAGGTTAATTTTCTTTTTGTTGTTAGTAGGAAATTAAGACATAATTTCCTTATTTTATAAACACATTGCTTTAAGTAATCTTCCATTATATTGACTCTTTTGATATTGAATTTCCATATTACGCCATGTCATCGCATGAGGGATTGACATATGTTTTTACATTAATTGTAAGTATAAATCAATTTAAATTTAAATTAAAACTTATAAACACATAATAATAAATAATATGGTGTCATAAAAACAAAAATAACAACAAAAATTAATACAAATTCACAAAGTGTATATTTCATGGTTTTCCATTACTAATTTTTTAAGAAGATTGACAAGTACTTATAATTATTATACATGGTTCTTTTCGAGATATAAGAATGAAAAGCATATGTCAAGACACTGATTTTTGGTCAGAAAAATTTAGAGCTTGTTAATTTTATCATGTAAAGAGGTGTTAATATATCGTTGGTATTTTTTCTGTGACTATGTAATTTTTCAATTTTCATAATGTAATGACTTGACGAAAACAAAATGACGAACGTGTTCAATTATTTATATAATATTACTTATAAAATTCGTCCCAAATGAGATCTTAGGGAGTTTGGTTCCCATTCCATTGCCAAACAAGAACAAACAAATTATACCATATGGGAATGCATTTATGTATGGAATGGAATTTTGGGATAAGAATGAGACGGGACGCGATGAAATAAGACAGGACAAAAAATTTGTTCAACTGTAAACTTTTATTTAAAAAAAATCCCGCACGTATGCGTGGATATCGACCTAGTTCTACATGAATTTGAGTGATTTAAATGCATTCATTGATATAAGTTTATCATATATACATAGGATTTGTATGAATTTTGGCATATTAGAGCTTAAATTAAAAAATTTTGATAATTTTCTTATGTCATTAACATTAAATAAGAATCTTAGGATTAAATTTGAAATTTTTTATTTTGCCTTTGGATATCAATTTTAAATAATTTTTATGTCTCATTATGCTTTTAATTGGTTATTTTTTTATTTTTGTCAACATACTCCATCTATTAAATCAAATTTGGCCGGCAAGATTATTGTAACGTGAGACACATCCTACCGTACCGTTATGACTTACATAGGAAAATAAGTAACCTCGTGCTCTCGCTCCTTTCGCAAGGGTATCAGCACAGACATTCAAAGCTCTCGGAATCGAATGCAAACTAAAGGAATCAATGGAGCCTCTCAACATAAATAAAAGATCTAGTTCCACGCAGAAGTTCGGCCACTCCATTGGGTCCTCCATCATCTTGAGCAGGTCCGAACAATCTGTCTCGATCCTCACAGCTACAATCCGCTTGTCTATAAGACATGAAATTATCTTAAGGAGCCCATCCATCTCTGCGTGTAGTGCAGATAAACTACACCGACACCCTTGTGCTCTGGTATAAAATCTTCTGATGTTATCCCTTAGGCACAACCCACGTCCATTAACCGGTCCATGGTCAATCCAAGAGGCATCAATCTGACATGTTGGGATGTGTTGGGCCCGAGTGGGGTCTCTTTCGATGCTCCCGGGAATCGGGTTCTTTGAATCCTCTTCATCTTCTTTTGTGTTTGCGATTCTCCTGCTCGGGTTGATTATATATAGCACTGAAATCAATACTTTGGTATTTGTTGAATTTTGCAAAGTCATGACATGTTCTTAGAGAATTTGATATTGTATGAATTTTTGATGGAAGGATACAAGACTACTAGATGGTCTAAGAGGAGACCAAGACCGAAAGAGAATCCTTTGATTATCCAAGAACAAGGGGAACACGCCCCTAGACCTTTTCATTCAAAGAAACCGCCAAATGATTCAACAAAGAGACATGGAAAAAGCATTGTACAAGATGATGAGGAAACGGTTGGTTATCATCTAAGAGATGAAGATGATGAGATAGTTGAAGAGCCTATGAGATTTTTGGAGGTTACACAAACAATGCCAACTTGGATATCCCCAACACTTAAGAAGAAACCAAGGAAACCGAGGCAAAAAAAAACAACCCGAGATGTGTCGAAAGCACCAAGGATTGTTATGAAACAAGTCAGACCAGCAGTGGACACCGATTTTGACTACAGAGAGGCACTGAAACATTTCAAGATAGTTCCAACATTACACATTGACTAAGACCATTGATTTGCTTGGTCTAAGGAGAGATATTGAATGGTATATTGACGCTTTGGGGTTAAGGATGTTTGTTGAGATTTCTGACCACGCTTATGAGGAGCTCACACGTGAATTCCTTAGCACGGTGATACTAGCTTATCCGGACAGCAAGGACATGAAGGCTAATGAAAGAATTCTCACGTACTCCATTGGTGAGCAATCAAATGCTTTGGGTATCGCCGAGTTATGTGATATTCTTGGTTTTGAGTGTCATGATCAGATTGCATTCACCTCTAGCGAGGCTCACATGATACTTGGTTAGTTTGCAAATGAGAGGATTAAGTCGGGTGCTTCCAAGGAGTCTAAGATCACTCATCCGGTGATTAGATATATGCATCGCGATATAAGATCGAAATCCACTAATCTAAGTGATCACAAGGCTGTCGAGTTGACAAATTTTGATGGATCAAAGTTCGCCACACAAAGGTGTGGAATGTCTTTGTGATAAGAACACAAATCTAAGTATACGTGATTCCACACAAAGACAAATATTCAAGATATTTTTTAAGTATTGGAATCCACCAAAACACTTAGCAAAACAAAGAGAAATAAGCTAGAAGCTTCAAGTGAGTAAAAACTCGATTTATATTCAATTCAATGGTGATTTACAAAGATGAATGACAAGATATTTATATAGGCTCGTGATCAGCTAAGACTATTGGTATAAAATACTTAAACAAGAAATAAATATATCAAAATAAATATTAATCAATCAACGGTTTGATTGATATGGCCTTTATAGCTTGATTTTGGCCAAATGAGGAAAATGTGAAGGTTCCTTGTATCTAGACAACTTGGGCATGAAGTAGTGACGTCTTGTGGGTCTCTTGATGGTGTGTAACATTTCCAAGCTGTCAAAACCAAAAAAAAAAATCAAAGGGATATATCCATTATACCATATTTGACAAAATTGACTCCAAATAAGGAAAGTTAAGGTGTGAAGATATCCACTTAATTCTATATTTGCTTGTACACTTGAAGACTCTCAAAGACACTCATAGAAGCCTCTAGATCATAGTAAAAACCTCTTGGATGCCAAAGATAAGTCTGCATTGATTCAAATAAGGAGAGTTCTGAAATTGAACAGTTTTGGATCCCTCGATTTGTAATCTTGGTTCTGGTCAGGTCTGAACCATTCTGGGTCGATTCTTGGTTCAACGTGGGTCCTTGATGGACCAAGTTTGGTATGAGCTTAACTCCTCATGGTTAGGCCAAAATCCTTCAAGAGAGGCCATTGGAATGATTGCATGATTTTGGGCTTGTCTTAGCTCATCTTCCTTGGGTCTTCACTGGTATGGGTTCTTGAGAGGCTGGTAGAGACATGCCAAGGTGTCTTGGCGAGTGGCTAATTCATATTGAGCTCGTGGACTTCATATTTTGGGCCATACTTGCCACTACAAGAAAACATCATTTTTGCGTCGAAAATTAGCGCCGGAAAGTGGTCGACGCAAATTTTGCCTCGAATGAAATTGTCGTCGCAAGATCGACGCTAAATAGAGACGAAATTTTTTGACTCAAAATCGATGCTAAGTAGCGTCGATTAAGCATCGAATTAGCGTCAAAATGAGAATTTTGACGCTAAATCGACGCCCCTTTTGCGTTGAACTAGTGTCATCTCATTTCAAAAATGACATATATGCATTATGAACTCTTTTTCTAACCGTATGTCGCGGTTAACAACTCTTTTTCTAATCATATTTTCTAAATAAGATGTCTTATAGGGATGACATATATGCATTATGAAGATGGATGTATAAACGTAGAGATTCGAATGGAGGGGTTTCACAAGACTTCAAATATTCATGGCTCAGGCGGGTAGTATGCGCACGAGTCAACTGACCGACGTGATGGTGTGCCTGTGTTGGAAGTGAAAAAATTTGAGGACCCTGCTGGTTGATGATGTTGGAACGCATTTATTTAATAGAGGGTTCACACCTGAGTATTATGTTTGGTTTTATCATGGGGAGGGATATGGGAATGAAACTGCAGGTAGTAGTAATAGCAATTATCAACCTGTAGATCATGGATATTCGAATGAGCAATATGATCAATTATGTTAGTTATTTTAGTTGTTTTAACTTTTAAATATTAATAAAGTTATTTCTAATTACTAATGTTACTTGTTTTTTCCCCAACAAAAGTGGCATTGGGACGAGGTTCATACGAATTGAGTGAGAGAGACGTTTGAGAAGAAGGAGAAGGTTCTTCTCAACGGAACTGTAGCCAATTGGAAGAAGGCGTGGCGCGTGAAGGCGACGACGCGATGCCTCGAGGGATGGACCCTGCTATTTGGCTAGGCTTAGTACGACATTTGGTGGATCCGTATTCCATAGTTGTTTCGGGTAAGTGTTCGACGTCTCGCCTGACGCCAGTCTCCAAAGGATATGGTCCTTCTAAGCATTGTGCGGGTCAGTCATCGTACGCCGGACTACGACTTAAGATGGTACTTTTTTCAAATCATTTTATTTACATTTTTAGTAATATATATATATATATATATATATATATATATATATTACGTTTGCTTAACAGGCAGATGGCGGTCTGCTCCCTCCGATCGTTGATGTGATGGTTAAGTCCCATCAATGCAAGGATGAGACGTTTGTTACCGCTCTAGCAGAACAAACGTTCAACACCTACACAACACGAGTCATAGAGTGTCAAACACAACTTTCTCGAGGTGGTAGCTCCGTCCAGTCTACATTGGGCGTCGAGGAACTGGACCAAATTTACGAGGAGGTAATTTATAAATATTTAAATAATATTTTTTTCGTTTCCAATTTCTACTAACAAATTCGATCCTATAACATTTTCGGTTTCCTACAGGTTGCACCGAAGAAGAAGAGACGGATGATAGGTGTCGGGTGTATCCACGAGGTCCCAACAGCTTCTTCAACCGCTCTGTATACTGCTTCTCTGGGTTCTTCTACGCAGTTGCGGATGCAGTTGACGGCCGCCAATGCCGAGATCGAGCGGCTCACGAGAGACCAAGAGGCGATGCGGGCCAACAACACCGTCATGAAGAGCCAGCTCCCGAGTCTGACGGGTATTATGGACATCATTGCCGTGGAAAACCCGGTTTTAGTAGCGGCTCTAGAACGCATCCCGCGTGCTGCACCACCTCCACCATCTAGTGGCCCGACGGAGTTTGAACGGGAGGCCGAAGCGGCGCTTCGTGGGGATTTACCGGCCATCGATCTCAGGACGGATCACGTACCGGATTTCGGGTCCGGATCCGGTCACTAGGCCTAGTATTTGTATTTTCAGTATTTTTAGACAATTTTAATTTTCCGTTTAAATTTTGGATTTTTAATTTTATAAAATTTAATTTTTATTAAATTAATTTTATTTCTATTTTAAAATTTGAATTTGAAATTTTGATAATTTTATTTTTAATTTTATTAATTTTTTTAATTTTTATTAAATAAATATTCGATGCTAAATTAGTTTCGATTTACCATCGATTAGTACTCCATGGCGATGCTAAATCGACGCTAATTGAGCATTGATTGCTTCTCCATGGCGACGCTAAATCGATGTTAAATTAGTGTCGATTTAGCATCGATAGTAAGACTTAGCAATTGCTAAATCGACGCTATTATTGCATCGTTTTAGCGTCGAATTTTTGCAACAAATACAATTTGACACAAATTCGACGCTAATTTAATGTCATATTAGCGTCTATTTTGTAGCTTCGATTTAGCGTCAAAGTTTACTCGACGCTAATATAGCATCGATTTAATGTTGAATTCGAATTTGCGTCGATGATTTTGCGCCGCAAGTGATTTCGATGCAAAATCGACGCAAAGGCTTTATTAGCCTCGAATTAGCATCTAGTACGGCCGACGCAAAATCGTTGTTTTCTTGTAGTGTGCATTTGGGTGGATATGAGAGTTTATCTTTAATTTCCTTGAATTCCTCTTGAATGAGTTTGGATTTGATGTCCTCATGACATCGCCTTGTTGCTCAATTGAGTTTATGTAGGAATAAGCATAGTTCAGTCCACAAAGATGAGTTTCTCATCCTCATTGCATCTTTTGTGGAGTCACCGAGGAGGTGAACTTTGGATCTCTTTTGGCTAAGCGTTTAGTTGAAGTTAAGCATGATGCGGCTAAGGAAAAGAAGGATTTTGTAGGCTAGGCATTCTAGTGATTTTGTTGGCACTATCACGGCAATCATGCTAGCATGTGGAGTTGATATCCGCCTTACACCGCCCTTGAAAGAGGAGAACAAGCTCCATCTTTTTGCACTTCAGAAGAAACACTTTCTTTGAGGATAGTTTGAACGCTCTGAGTGTTTTGGCTATCTCTTCACACCACCATATGAGGAAGAAAACCAATGTATACTTTTTCCTTGTGACTCTCTTCCAGCCTTGAGTGACGATAATTCCTCATTTGACCCTCCTCGATGTATTTGGTTTATGTGTGCACTAGGTTGTCCACTTTTCGAAGTTGCTCATTACTATAAAGCTCGGGAAAAAAAGTCTTGGTTAGCTAGAATTTCAAAGGTACATGTGGTGCCATCCGTTTCGCAACCCTCTCCCTCTGTTGCACCCTTTTTAGTCCAGCCCGTTACAGCTACTCTACTTACCTACACGGATAGATGGTTCTAAACCACTCTAGCAAAAGAACATGAGTAGAGAGCGCTTCTTGAGGTTAAGGTCAATAGGCAAGGCAAACTGATTTCCATGCTTGTCAAAGCGGTTAGGGGATCTGTACCTAACTTCTTCAGAAGATCATCACGGAGTAGAGCTGAGACGAGACCTGATGATGGCTTTTTGGCAGTCTTTCACTAGTCTCAGGCTTTGGTCAGGATGAGGACACATTTAATAACGCCATTAGTCATCACTACTCACGTGATTATAAGGAGCATGCACATGCTGAGTTTGGACATCACAGTCACATATTTGCTGCTGATTCCGATGAGACATAGATACTTCATTACGAGTCTGATGGAGATAAGGTTCCATCACCCGCTTCAGACTCACAGAGTCAGTTTCTCCGACATTCAGATCCATGTGTATTGTCGATTATCTATCACTAACTTTATTTCATTTTATTTTTATTTTTATTTTATTTGTAATGTCTGTTTATTCCCTTCTATTGGCTACTTTCACTCTGGGACGGTGTGAAGTAAGTTTGGGGAGATTTTATCGTTTACTAATGCATTTTTTATTTTTTTCTTATGTCTTGAGTCATTTTAATTTTTTTATTGAGTCAAAACTCTATGATGGGAATTATGACACTTTTCTATGAATGTATGCCTTGATTTAAAGATTTAGTGACATTGTTACATGGTTTTATTTAGGACAGACGATTCAGAAACCCTTTGACTGGACTTCCCCTTGAAAAATTTCGTTTTGCATTTATCTTAATGAATTTGATTTTGACTTACCTTATTGGACTACTAATCTGATTTTTAACTGTTTCTCATTAAGATGTTAGATCAGGAAAACGAATCACACATTCAGGTTATCTTATTCTCTTTACCACTATTTGTTGTTCCTGGATGGCCAGCTCACTTTTAGTTGGCACCTCACCTACAAACCTTACGTCTTTTTCAGACCTCATGCACTCTAGTTTTTCATTGTCATACGTGCAGATATGTGCACAAACATCGGAGAGAAAAAGGATCGATGCAGTTTTCCAACCATTGCAGATGCAAAAATTGGAAAAACCAGGTGGAGTATGATGATGAGATTGAAAACTTGGATTTTTCTTAGAATTCATAAATCATTTTAAAATTTTGTGCCTTTTATGACTCGTCTCAAGAATGACCGTTTTCCCCTTTTTAAACAAATATACAAACAAAAATAAAGAAAAAGAAAAAAAATCAAAGGGAAAGAAAAAATTTGTCTATAAAAAGAGTCTAAGGGTTAAGAAAAATTCCAAAGAATGTCATGGATCAATTCAGAGAGTTGGATCGATTTGTAGTGGTTCCTGGAGAAAAATCTAAGTATGGGGGAATAATGCACCGATGGTTGGAAATTTTTTGACATCAACAGGTCCGTTATCTCTTGCTATTTTTCATAATACTTTGCATTCTCCGGAGCATTTGGTAACCCTAAACACTTTTAACCTTGCCACTAAAATAGCCTTTAACTCCTAGCGTTGTCTACCCTGAATGACACCATTGATGAGAAATTCACCAAACTTGATGAATGTAGAGAGTCGAATGATTTGAAGTTGAAATTTCGCAGGATTGAGGTTCGAATGGATAGGGGTTGTGGAGTAAGTTGAGAATGTCCATGAGCTAAATTTTTTACATGTGGATTACAAGTTAAGATCTCAAGGCTATGTTCCAAAGGATATGTGAGTTCCCGTGTTTTCAAACCTCTTTTCTATACTTTGATTCTTTGTTTTTCCTTCAGGATAATCAAAAGTTTAAGTCTGGGGGAGTTGATATATTCTATATTTTACTGATTTTACTATGGTTTATAATATATTTTCTATGCATTTTATTACGGTTTTATGCCTTTAGAGATAGTTTTTCTCGTATTTGTAGTTTTAGAGTCTTTACAGGGTAAATCATCAAAAAGATGCAAATGGATGAAAAATGGATCAAAATAGGTGTAAAACATGCTACAACCATTTATAAAGTCAAAGGAATGATCCAAGTCACAATATTAACAAGATATGCATTTTCCCAAGTTGGACAGAAAATAAGCACCATAATTTTACCCTTCGATGGAGGCTTTAATCAATTTGGAATTGGATAAAAATTGGTGAAGATATATATCTTTGAGCTACCTTTCCATAAAATATAGTTTCAAGTCATTTGGATACATGGTTGAAGAGTTACACCCAATTTACTGAAGATATGTCTGTCTGGCTCGCAAGAGAAGCAAGCGCAGGAAGCTGATCCAGGGAAGAGCCAGTACCGGTCAGAGACTTCCCTAGGCCTCGTGCCAGTACTCTCTTGACCGATACTCCACTCTCCAGTATTTTTCAAGGATCCTGACCGATACTCCAGCCCAATATTGACCTGTTCGAAGCAAAACTTCATATTTTCCCCCTAAACTAAATCCTAATGGACCCTAGGCCTATATATACTTTTTTTAGCCTCTTGTTAGACATAGGCCCTCATAATACACTATATTTTACCTAGGATAGCAGCCACAAAACAGCAACTACGTTTTTCCCTTCGTTCTTCATTGGATTTGATATTTTAAGAGCTTCCAAGAGGAGATATCGCTTTGTACTCGATATAGAAAAAGAATCCTACTCCTTATCTCTTTTAATTCCAGTTCATTCATCATGTTTTCTATCTAATTTTACCCTGTTTATGCTTTAAACATGTCTGAGTAGTCATCTAGTTAGGTTTTAGGATTCACTGAGTTTCATAATTCGATATTGATTGATGATTGTTTAGGGATATCATTAGAGTATTCATCTTTACTTATTCTCAATGCATGGTTGCTTGAACGTCAATCTTGTAATCTGATCTTAGGACAATATGATGCGGGAGCAGATGTGCAAGTCAAGGAAACAACCCAAGGAAAAGAGAAGCAAAATGGGTTGGCTGTCACATTGTTGTTTCTGGTTCAGTAACCATCAGTTTGCTATTGGTCTGCTGGATATTTATCTGCCATTACTCTGCCAATTATCTGCTGGATATTTATCTGCCATTGCTCTTCCAATTATCTGCTGATAATCTGCCAAAAAAACAACACATGAAGAGTTATTTTCGTCCATAGTCAACACATCATTTATTTCAGTCTGTTTCTCTCTCCTTCATGCAAATTAGAGTTTGAATTTATTTCTTCTATGTCTTTTGCATGTAGAGTAGCTTTTATGAACGTTTTTATTGTATTTCCTCTATATATATTGAGGCTCATATTGATCAATGAAAAGCAGAAAACGAGTTTAAGAAATTGGAGTGTCTTTGTGACCCCATGGATCTCTTTAGATCTTTTACCTTTATCCTTTGATTTGTGGAAGAGTCATTGGTGGTGGTTTTGAGCGTCTTTATCACTTGGTGGTGGCACCTTTATCCAGGTGTGGTGCTAGCTCAGTGGATTTCTTTATCAGCTCTGGTGCTTCAGCTTTACGAGTTATGGTGATCCCATATCTTCCTATCTATCCGGTTACGTTCGTGTTTAGACTGGTTTCAGGAACCTTCGCAGCCCAAAACACGCGTTAATTCGGTGTCAAAGCTGTCATGTTACAGTCTCATCTTATTTCACTCCTAACGCTTCCTGCTACACGCATCACAATAGAACTTCAAAAGTGTTGCATATATTTTCCCGAACTAGTATTTAATGAGTTAGGCGTCTTAACCTGTGAATGTTGAGTTAAGGAATCGAATGAACTTTATCAGAACCTGAACGAATTAAAACATGCTTTGTTCTTGTAATAACATGCAAGAGTTGAGTCTATTAGGTTGTTAAAACATAGTGGTTGGAGCCACGGGAGTGGAAAGACTATACCTTCGTGTTCTGTGTTTTAGACGGTTTTTATCCAAATCTATCTTATCGTTGCATGATTCTCTGAGAATATACTAATGTCTAACGCTTTTCTCCTATTGAATTTACATCTATTTAATTTACTTCCTGTTTTATTTCTTTTCTTAATAAACACCTTCGACAAACTTATTTTTGTTCTAGCTTGATTTGAATCATTACAATTCGTAGTGTGGTTGACAAGTCCATGTGGATTTGATCCCTTATCTATACTAATTGTGATTGATGTGCACTTGCAACTGGTGTAGATGGAGTGGTAAAACTCGACACACATCAGTAACCAAAGAATTGATTACAGAAACAATGCTACCAAATCTATATGCATGCAGTCGTTTTCAGTTCCATTAAGGCCTTGTGGTTCCGCAGGCCATTTCTGGTCGTCACATCGGAATTGTAGTCACAAAGGCTAACAAAACCGCAATTCCTCAACAAACTCATACATCATCGTGTATACATGACTGAGGGAGCGACACAAGTACCCTCCATGTCAGACCGCCTCACAACCCCTCCCCCCCCCCCCCCCCCCCCCCCCCGAGAATGTCAGACCACCTCACAACCACACACATTCACAATTCAACACATGGTCTCACTATTAGCTATGTTCAATCGAATCATAAGCTAGAGACTTCACACACACCATTTAAAATAAATGTTCAACACAAGTTCAATATGCATACATCAAGAATAAGACTTCATTAAATATTTATTCACCAAATCATCATGCAACTCAACATGCAAACACATTTCACGTTTCATACTTAGAAAAATTCACAGAAATAAGAACATTCATGATATCCGCTTATGTAGATCATCACGTTCACGAATCATTTCACCATGCACAACACTCGTTAGTACATTCGTAATCCATTCACCGGGACCTTCATCAAAAGAGGTTAGCACCAGGACGCATGCACATCCAATCACAGATCATGCGCCGTCTGGATCATCCTCACGCACGATAATCATGAAACCTACTTAGGAAAAATTCACCAAATTTATCCTATATGATCTCGCATTCACAATCAATCACCAACCGACCTACTGTGCTAACATGCAGCAAACAATCCGACTATATACTGAAGCATATAATCGCATTCACAACCAACACACATCCTGGACTCACATTTTTCTCGGCTTGAAGGTTTCTAGGACGAAATCACCACGATCACCTCTTACTCCGCCAACCATACCTGAAGCTACAAACAATAACCGACACTTAGCCAAAATTCTAGTAAGAAAATGCTAAGGTCACGGGTTTAGTCGAATCTTACCAACCGATTTGTCTATATCCTTGTAGATTACTTTTCCTAATACTCGGCCATGACTTCGCCCACAACTCACCGGGTTTTTCTACCCTTAACCCGAAGAACACACTCGCACCTACACCTTTTCTTACTGGAATTTCCTCATACATACCCAAAATCACCAATCATAGGGATTTGTGCGCTTCGGGTAGTAATATGGATATAATCGCGACTAAGTATATGATCTCTGGTAGATTTTTCTAAGGTTCATATGAGGTTTCTGGAAAAACGGACAGAATTTTGGTAAGGGTCAGGAAGTGATGCGAAAACCTTACCATTTAGTCGATATATTAACCAAAATTTGACCCAGCATGAAACCAGGTGTCACTGCCCAACAACACTTGTCATTCGGCCTTGACAAATGGCATCAGAATCAAACAAGTGGAAAAAACACTCGCCACATCACTTTCCACCATTCCTACATCTTAGCGGCTTTAAGAAAATTGGTATGTTACTTTTCATACAACGAAACTTATCCTGGGTCGCCTCTGGTTCGACTACCAACCTAACCGATGCCTAAATACTCGACCACAAGCAGCACCATACGACCCGTTTGATTTTTTTTTTCAACCACAGTCTGCGATACATGACCCAAGTTTCTGATTTCTTGAGTAAACTTGTAACATACGATCCGATTTCTCGGCTAGATTAAAACTTCCCAAGCATGATCGGTGGGTCCGATTTCTCGGCTAGAACAGTAGATAAAGGCAATTCCTGATGTCTGATATTGTATGCGAGGTCTGGGTTACAAATGATTTAGATTTTTCCCGGCCACATTCCTTGTGGGACCTATTCCTGCACCTAATCTCGACTAAGGGTAAGTTTGAATAGTTCTGGCCCGATAAAAACTTACTCGGTTCGTGTCATAGTCTGATGATTACCATATTGGTCATAACTAATGAACGTAGTCCATCCAGACCATGCCAACGCATGGCAGAGCAACCAATGAACCAAACACGTCATTCCCATCATCCCAAAATTTCTGGAAGTTGCCTCCTCGGCACATGATGTGATCCTGACCAGCACTAAAGACATGAAGCTTGGAACTGAGCTTGAAGCTGATGGAACTAAAGGAATGAAGCTTGAAGCTGATGGAACTAAAGGAATGAATCTTGAAGCTGATGGAACTAAAGGAATGAAGCTTGTAGCTGAGGAGGAGCTCGTAGCTGAGGAAGCAGCTCGTGCTAGAGTTAAGCTTAAGCCATAATGGAGAAGACATGATCCTAAACCTCTCTGGGTTTTGATTCAAGTTAAGTGTTTTCATCAATGGGAAAAGTGTAGCAGTTATACTCTTTTTTCCTTGTCAAGTTTTGTCCCATTGGGTTTTCTTGACAAGGTTTTTAATGAGGTAGCTGTTGCACTTCACAATTTCCCATTTGATGAAACAAAGGCCCAAAACCAAGGCCCAACAATGAATTTTCGTCCAAGTGAAGCCAAGAAGAGAAAGGAAGCTTTTTATCTGCTTAATTTAGTTGTTATTTCCAAGACAGTCTGCATGTAGACTTGTCTTCTTCTTTATATTTCCTGTTCTTTCTTTTGCAGAACTTATCTATCTTTTTATATAAAAAAAATTCTTTTTAAGTTAGATCATTGTTGGTGTGTCATATCCAGCAAACAATTTCGTTTTCTTTGTGTGTAATATCAAAGAAATCGATCTAGTATATCAAAGGTCTTCCGCAGCCTTTGTGCGATGCTTCAATCCACATCCCTTGTCAGTAGAGCTTCACGACTTCATTGCAGCAAGGCTTATCCCCTTTCTCAACTTTAGATTGGTGATTCTAGGAGAATCATATTAAGTGGTATCAAGCAGACAGTCTGCAAGTTAAGTGTTCTATCTCTTTCATTTAAAGTCTGTTCATCTTCTATGCGAGTAGATCTGTGTTTCTGCGATTTTTGGTTTGTGTTTAACTCTTCATATTCTAGATCTGATCATTTCAAGCCATAAGTTGCATAGATCTGCTCCTGCGAATTTTTTTTTCACTTGTCTAGTCATATTCAGCGTTCTGTTTCATAGTTTTAAGTTGCCAGAGTTGTGGATCTATTCATTCAAAACCATAAATCCGTGTTCTGCATTTTTTTCTGGGTTTGTTGTGGCTGTTCACCTTCCATTTTCGAACCAGTGTTAATTGTTGCAGAAAATCGCCACTCATGCATCTGTTTAATCTAGGTAATTTGTTCTCTTAAGAGTTTGTTTCTGTAGAACTCTTTACTGGTGTTTTGTGTTTTCTGTTGCAGGAAACATGCCTGGAACAGAAGAGGAAGAAGAAGCAAGCAATGCTCAGAACAATAAACTGCTTCTTGAAGCTCTTACTGTTGAAATGAAGAAGATGATGGCAACCGGTCTGGAAACTCTTAAGCAAGAATTTCGACAGAATGCAAATCAGGAGCAGAGGCGTGATGAGCCTAGGAGAGAACAAGAGAGGTCTCCAAAGAAAGAAAAAGAACCACATAGGCAGATCCGAGTTGAAGCTTCTAATAAATACTATGTTCATCATAGTAGTTCTTCTCAAAACAGCCCTGAAGAGCTGAAACCCAAGCAGCCAGACAAAACACAGAGCAAACCATATCAAGCTTCTCACACTCTTAAACCTAAGGTTCGTTTTAAACATGAATATCAGCCTGCTAATGAAATTCAACTCTATACATTTTCAGGGAAAGAAAACTATTTAGAGTGGGAGAAAAACATTGATGATTGGTTCTACTACAACCACATCTTGAAAGAGAGGAGGCTTGCTTATGTTATCAGTCAACTTAAGGGAAGTGCTCATAGATGGTGGTTACAAGAAACAGATGACCGGTGGTTCTACAAGGAGACAACTATCACCACTTGGAGAGAACTAAAAGAACTACTGAGGAATAAGTATGCACCAAAGAATCAGAATAGTAGTCTTTCGAAAATCAAGAGAAAGAATGAAGTTCTCAGCCATGAATCGTTGTGTAAGACAGCAATAAAACCAGAGTCAAGCATTGATCAAATAACGGCTCAGATAAGTTCTTGTCTTGATAAAGTGGTACCTAAGTTATCTACTGCTTGTATGATGCACTTGTCTATGTCCAAGATAGCTGAAACAGGTATTATCAAAGAGCACACGTCCAAAGGAGAAGAGCCTCCAGCAGTGAAACTTGCAGTGGACAAGAAACAAGCCGCATACACAATACACCCTATGTTGCTTGAGAAAACAAAATCTGAGGCACCCATACAATCTCATATGAGCAGCAGTGTACAAGGTACGTGTCCAGACCCCCTTTTGGTTGATAAAACTAATGTGTCTACTCATGATGCAGGAAGAACAAATGTGAACTCAATTCTTCTTGAAGAAAAGAAGCAAAACCTGTATTCTGAGTTTAAACATAATACAACGCAAGATGATACCAAGGTTCAAAGAAAAACTTTACATGATAAAGATACCATGAATAAGGATGTAACAGCATCCATGAGAGTTTCAAGAAAAGAACCAGACCACGAGTTCAATCCGGAACAAAACAGCAAGGGGAAATCAAAAACAGAACAAAGATTTGTTCAAACACCAATCCCTTAGGTAAATCTTTCTCTAGACCAGTGTGTTTTTATTAATTCCTTGACAAGTATGATGCACTTTTCTTGCCCAAGAGATGCTGAATTAGGTCTAGGAACCAGAGGAGATCCCACTGCCCAAAGAAAAGAAATACCCACAATGGTGATCGTTGCTTCAGATCAAGGAAAATCTAAGCAGGACGTTGTTCAAATAATGGTTCATGAGCAGATAAGCCCTAAACTTATTTATTATGTTTTTGAAACTGCTATGACAAGGATAATGCGCTTGCTTTGTTCAAATTATGCTGAAACAGGTTTAGGTACAAAAAAGAAGCAATGGACTTATGGAGAAACAATATTCTTCGTTTCTGACCAGAAAAAAGACCGAGAAGGATCTAAACCCTTACGACTCGAATCCAGAGACCAAGAGCATAAAAAAATAGTCAAAGCTTCTTTGATGTTCAAAGACGAACCACCAGATGCGTTACTTATGCTCAGATCAAACTACAATCCCCAACAAGTAATCATAGTACGAGCCAGAGACAATGAGCTTGTGTACACTACGGTAAGTATCCCTGATGTCAAAATTCTTTTGCCCCTTGATCACACAGATATAATGCGCTTGTCTATGTCAAAAGAGCCAATTACAGGTTTTGGAGCAGCCTTGAACGCACAAGAAGAATCGAGAAGAGGGAGGAAGACAAACGATTCAAGCCACCTGATCTGGACCAGAATAAACACCAAGACGTTAGTTGTTTCATACTGATGAAAGAAGAGCCACCAGACTTAGCATACAAGCCAAAACCGATATGGAGGTATCTCTCTAACCCTTTCTGATTATAATTGTATTAATTTGATCTATTCTCTTGCAGAGAAAATGGATTTGAGGTCAAATCCTTTTCAAGAGCGAGGGGATGATGTGATCCTGACCAGCACTAAAGATATGAAGCTTGGAACTGAGCTTGAAGCTGATGGAACTAAAGGAATGAAGCTTGAACCTGATGGAAACAAGCTTGTAGCTGAGCAGGAGCTCGTAGCTGAGGAAGCAACTCATGCTAGAGTTAATCTTAAGCCACAATGGAGAAGACATGATCCTAAACCTCCCTGGGTTTTGATTTAAGCTAAGTGTTTTCATCAATGGGAAAAGTGTAGCAGTTATACTCTTTTTTCCTTGTCAAGTTTTGTCCCATTGGGTTTTCTTGACAAGGTTTTTAATGAGGTAGATGTTGCACTTCACAATTGCCCATTTGATGAAACAAAGGTCCAACAATGAATTTTCGTCCAAGTGAAGCCAAGAAGAGAAAGGAAGCTTTTATCTGCTTAATTTAGTTGTTATTTCCAAGACAGTCTGCATGTAGACTTGTCTTCTTCTTTATATTTCCTGTTCTTTATTTTGCAGAATTTATCTATCTTTTTATATAAAAAAAATCTTTTTAAGTTAGATCATTGTTGGTGTGTCATATCCAGCAAACATTTTCGTTTTCTTTGTGTGTAATATCAAAGAAATCGATCTGGTATATCAAAGGTCTTCCGCAGCCTTTGTGCGACCCTTCAATCCACATCCCTTGTCAGTAGAGCTTCACGGCTTCATTGCAGCAAGGCTTATCCCCTTTCTCAACTTCAAATTGGCGATTCTAGGAGAATTATATTAGCACATTACCCTTTCTGACAGCTCATGAACTGCCATGTGTCACCTATCCTCCCGAGTGATTTCTCCTCGACTAACCCTTTTCCTTTGATTTACTTTCTCGACCAAACTTGATTTTTGGTCGTACTGCCTCGACCCTTGGTCGTACAGTCCCGATCCTTATGATCATTAATGTATCCATATTTATATCCCTTCGATAAACTTTCCTTGCTGGACCAGGGTTGCATTTTCTCGACCCGGCTTCATATTTCTTCTACCCACTGATCGTTTTTCTTCGACCTTAGACATTCCCAGTATTTCCTTTGTTCGGATTAAGTCCAACATCCTTTGACTAAACCCTTATGGTTCATGACTTTCTTTAGATCCGTTTATCTAGTCCTTCGCCTCGACCCAATCTAAATTTCTTGATCCTTATATGTTTTCTCTTGACTAAAATTCTCTTCTAAGAATTTCCTATCCATTCCATCTTACTCTTTATCCAACTAAACTTTCACTTGGTTCGTCCGTTTCAACCCCTTGGCGATCCATAAATAGATTTTACTCGATCCAGTATGCTTTTGACTCGACCAAATGCCTTCTTTTAGCTTCTCTTACTTGTCCCAACTCTTCTTTTTTCGATTGGATTAGTTTGATTTTTAGCCTTGTTCTTAGCGCTTGACATGGTCATTACAGTAACGCCCTGGAACGTATACATCTTCGGGGTCATGTTTTTACTCCCCTATACTTCTTTTTGGAATGCTAGATTTTGGTCTAGTAGTCTTCGTGGGGGCAGGTCGCTTGATTCAAGCCCTAGGTCTTCGAGGATGTTTTCATGCCTTCCCAGGTCTTCGTTCTAATGTCATCGCGACTTCGCGGAGGTTCTCATGCCTTCCCAAGTCTGCGGACTCAGGTCATCACGACCTTTGAGGAGTATCTCGTGCCTTCCTAGGTCTCCAGACGTAGACATTGGACTTTTAGGGGGGTTTTCATGCCTCCCAAGACTCAAAACTCAGGCTTCAGCCTTCATGGTTCTCATGCCCCAGGTTTCCAGACTCAGGTTCCGGCTTTCATGAGGGATCTCATGCCCTCCAGGTCTCCGGACTCAGGCTCCGGCCTACTAGGACCAATATCTCCTCAAGTTTCTGGGCTCGGTTCAAGTTAACCATTTTTGATGTTTCCGGAAGCAAAGATAGGAGATCATGTTGGCGATTCAAACTCCATTGAAATTTTTATCCTCAAGAGGTCGAAGATTATCCCTCGAGAGGACACTCTTCCGTTGCACGAACCGGTCATGCAGACTCGTACAATGGGGGTAAGTTGTTTGGGATAAATTTACTCTCTTGGTGCCATGTGTAACTAGCTTAGGTGAATCTATTAGCGCCATTTGTGTAGTTGGTCTATTGGGCCGGCCCTAATAGAATTTGGGCCTGATCTACAATGGCCAAGTAACTCGACGGGTTTGGCCACTTGTCTCCACCTCTCATCCTGACTGGTATGGCCACACTGTGGAGGATAAATCAGACTGGATACTGAGTGGCCGGAGCTACAAGTAAAGGAAGCAGACGGGAAGTAGAGCAACGAACCCGAGTTTCTGTATCAAAACTTGTGCTAGGTATGAATTCCATTAAAGCGCGAATGTTGAGTTATTTGAATATGTTTGAATTGGTCCACGGTCAAATAGTTAATATTATTTACCTTATGCATGTTACAAGTAAAAACATCTGGTCTCTGCTCCACGTAATGATTAAAGTAGACAAAGCTGATTCCGAAGAGCCTCCCGGAGTCCGACTCGCCGCATTCAGTGTTGTGTCATGTACGAGAAAGCTGATACTCTGCACTGCATGATCGTATTATCGGACAGCTGGCGCATAAAATAAAGGTGGTATCCTAGTCCGGGCAGGTAAAATTCTATACCAGGGCATATCAGTGGATCCGGACCCGATCTGACTTAGGACACGAAGCCCGGTATCCTAATCCGGGCAGGTAAAATTATATAAATACCATACTCTATTCCTAAAAAAAATACTTACTTCCGCCTTAAGCTTCTAAATTCTTGTTATTTTCCTAAACACTTAACCTCTCCTTTCTATTCTCTAGATACTCAATCTTTTTCTGACGTCTCACAGTCATCTTTCCGGCAGATCTCCGGTCATCTCTCCGGGCATATTCGACCATTTCTCTCACCAAATACTTTGTTTTTCTCTTTTTCCCCACTAAGGTGTCTTTATACACCGTGGATCATTCCTTGTTCGACCCGACGTCAACCTTTCATTTCTTCCTCGTTTTCCGACTTCTTTCATTTCTTCCACGGCACTCTCTGTGGTCTTTTCACCATTCCCTCTCTCTCTTTGCTGTCTTGAGCGCCGGAGAACCGTTGGAAAACAACCTAACATCATGTCTTCGTGGCTTTCACGCGTTTGTTGATTGCGCAAGAGACTTGTCACCTAGTGGTTGGACCCACAGACGAAAAATCCTTAAACATATTTAATATAAGTTTACAAAATATAACTATAATATTTCAAAATTTGGGACAATTATTGATATGGTGCGTTTTCTAACTTTAATGTCAAGCGGGGTACCTTCGTAGGGAAAATTGTAGAACTAGTACACTTTTTTGAAAATGTCTAAAATACCCTTACGTTTGGCAGAGTCTGCGTGAATTGTGTAGCCTTAAGGCTAAGACTGGACAGACTCTGCTTAAACTCTGCTAATTATGTAGCCTTAAGGCAGATATAGTGTGTGAATTTTGTAGCCTTAAGGCTAAAGCTGGACAGACTCTGCTTAAACTCTGCTAATTCTGTAGCCTTAAGGCAGATATAGTGTGTCGATTGTGTAGCCTTAAGGCTAAGGCTGGACAGACTCTGCTTAACCTCTGCTAACTGTGTAGCCTTAAGGCAGATATAGTGTGTTAATTGTGGTAGCCTTAAGGCAGATATTGTGTGTGCCTTTTTTGTAGACTTAAGGCATATATTGTGTGTGCTTTTTTGTAGACATAAGGCAGATATTGCTCGACAGACTGTAGCATATTGTTCGCAGTGCATGGCTTGACATTTGCAACGTAACTAAATTGTATAAACGGTCGGATTTTGAAGTACTCCTCTCTTTTCACAATAATAACAAGAATGCCATTACTTCTTACTTTTTTTGAGTTTGCTATAAACCTTTTCAACTTCTCCACCTTTAACCTAGATCTACTATTTCGATTTCACCCTCAAAGGGAGATTTCATATTTTCAAAGAGACGGAAGCGAAATCTGAGTATAAGATTGTTTACAGACTTCGATTTTGAACGAAAGTATGTACATTCTTCGGAAAGACGATCTTCGTTTACATCTAAAGATATTCTAGGGGTTGAAGGCGAGCATATTTTCGGGAAGAACGAACACAGGTAACACTTCAAAATATTACACTAGTTATCTAAACCACCATCTTCTAAACTGCGTCTAGAGCTCTAGTACGTCTTTGGCAGAGCTATTTCTAAAAGACCCTGCCAAAGTGTAGAGCTCTGCGAAAAATCTTCTAAGATAGTGTGTTGCAGATCTTTTGAACATTCTCTTTTTTTGCAGATAATGTTGCATTTGTTGACTGTTTTTGGACAATGGAAGGTAAAAATGGGTTGGGATTTCGATGTTGATTCAAGCAAAGGAAGCAAGTTGTTTGCGGTTGAAGAACAAATCAAGTATGAGGAATTTCTCCGCATTTTTTGTGAAGATTACAACTTGGAAACGCAGATGAATGCAATCGAGATTTCTTATAAGTTGCCTACACATATCATGGAGAAAATGCCTAGTGACACACCTCCTATCTTCTTGAATAACGATAGGCAACTTGAAAACTTTATCACAATGGCGGAAAAAGAGGTTATCCGGCTTTGCGTGTCATGGAAAAGAAACGATAGAATTAGAGCAGAAGTTACAGGTAAAGATGAAGCTTGTGATGTCAAAGAGGATGGTGGTGTGGATTTTGATGATGTTGGTAATGTTAAAGACGAGCATATGATGCCATCACCGAACGAGAGTGATTGTGGTTGGCAGAGAGATTTTACTCTTCAAAGAGTAGAGAGAGCGCGGGCTCAATACTTTGGATATTATTCTCCGAGTTCAACTCCTTCGTCTTCTCCTAGCAGTACGAGGATAGCCATGGGAAAAAGGTCATCTGTTCGTGAAAGGATGGAAGCTGAAAACCGCACCGCGATGGAGCAGGCAGAGGTCGGTCGAACTGAGATTTCTGCTGAGCAGCTAAGTGCTGTCCTTGCTTTTCCCTCGGGCGACTCATCTGTAGACCCGTCCGCGCTGGCTCCGTCGATCCCCATCGTGAGAGAGGTTTTGTTGGGTCTTGGGCGATTGGACTTGCCTCTGATTCATTGCAGAAAGGGCAAGGTTGTGGCCACAGGTGAGGATGCCGATCAGGTGAGGCCAGTCCAAAGACGTGCCTCGGCAATGGCCGACAAAGGGAAAGATCCTCATATGGATGACGCTCCTAGACGAAAAAGGCGTAACGCATCGGTTCGCAGTGCCACCGAGCACGAGCTGCCTTCGGAGCCCGTATCTCTGCCGTTTGCTTCTAAAATGGTTTGTGACGACGCGTCGGCATCGGCCACTCTCTTCTCCAAGATTCTCTCTAAGGGGTATTGCTTTCCTCCTCCCAATACTCTATCCCAGAACAGCCCATATGCCGAAATGTCTCGTCATGGTACTAAGGTAGTTTGCGTTGACCTTCTTTTCTCCTACTTTGTTGAAAATGCGATTCCTGATCTCCCTTTTCTTTCCATTCAGTTTGTGGCCTCTATTAACAAGATGACGTCCGGTTATGAGGCAGACATCCATAAGAACGCGAGGAGAGCCGAGCGTGCACGGAAAGTGGCCAAAGAGCTTCGAACCAAGCTTAACGAAGCCGAGCGCGATGCTACAACGGAGATAGCGTCGAAATAGAAGGAGGACTTGGAGTCTTATCGAGTTCAGCAGGAGGCTCAAGTTGCCGAGCTTCAGCGGATGTTAAGGTTGAACGGGCTAAGAAGGGGGCGATGCGCAGAATGGCCGAGAAGTTTCAATCTAAAGTCGACCGACCCAAGGAGAAGGTTAAGATCTTGGGCGGACCGTCGAAGAACAACGTGGTCGATCTTGACCAAGTTGACGGAAACCTTGAACTCCTTGCGCTGCTCCGCGGTGATGAACCACCTTCATTGGATGCCAAAATTGAGAAACTCCAGGGATGGAGAGCGAGGTACGCTGGTGCCGATGACGAGTTTGATAGGTTGGTTGCCTTATTGGGCAACGACCTAGTGGTCTCGCCGATACCTGAAGACTCGACCGACGTAGCGTTCAGCAACGAGTCCGTTGAAGCGTTAGCGGCGGATGTTGGTGTTCACGTATTCTCTGGATCCAACAGGGGTAAGCTAGGTTTGACTTTTCTCGGTTCGAATGACGCCTCCGAATCCGAGACGACGGCCGAATCCTCCGATGAAGATGAGGGTGTATCTTCAAGGGGTAAGGTATGATGACGATGGGGATCTGCCCAAGTCATCATTTTATTTATGCTTTGATGTTATTTGGACATGGTGCCTGGATGGCTTTATCCGTATTGACTTGTTATGTTTGCCTTGTGGCTTTTGCTTTGGTTGTGTCGTTTCTTTGTTGTTGAAACTCGTTGCTCGAATGCTTTTTTATCCAAGGAGGACTGATCTGTTTTGCTATATCTTGTGTTAATGTCAAGGCCAACGATTTGTTTGCTTCATTTGGAATGATCACGTTACTGTAAGTATACTTGCTTCGATTACGAGCATAGGTGTTTTGACCAACGATTTGTTTGTTGGGTTTTCGGATGAACATTACGGTTTACGGATACGCTACCGTAAGCATATCCGCTCCGACAATGGACACGTAGTATTGTTGCAACCAATGATCCATTTGTTGGGTTTAGGATGAACATTTCGGTTTACGGACATGCTACCGTAAGCATATCCGCTCCGACAATGGACATGTAGTACTGTTATGACCAATGATTTGGTTGGGTTTAGGATGAACATTTCGGTTTACAGATATGCTACCGTAAGCATATCCGCTCCGATAATGGACATAGACATTTATATAGCGCGCGCAGTTAATCCGCTAGGATGTAATAGTTAGATCCGCGAAGGATGTAGTTGTTCGTTGTTGTGGCCAGCAGCAACGAGAGTGAGATGAGGTGCCTGTTTAGTTAGGACTTCGAGTAATTCGTGAAGGATTCAAATGTGATGCCTGTTTCTGTTAAAGCTTTAGTAACCCGTAAATGTTGCGATATGACGAGCATTGCTTCGAAAAAGCTTGCATTAAGTAGACGCGGAGTCTATTACAAAGGTGGGAGTATACGAGTATACGTACCCACTCCCCCCCCCCATTTTTTGGAGGGGGGGGCAGCTGAACCCATCTGAAGACGAGCTGCCTACGTAACCTTTGTAGCGATCAAGTCGCCTCGTAGTTCATGTGAAGTATCCTAAGGATAGTATTTCTTGAGATGCATCGCGTTCCATGATCTCGGTATTGGAACGTCAGACATGTTGGCGAGTTCGTACACTCCGGGTCGGACTACTTTCGTGATTTTGTAAGGTCCTTCCCAGTTTGCTCCTAGTTTGCCGGCGTTTCGCTCTGCAGTATTCTGGAAGACTTTCCGTAGGACTAGGTCTCCTTCGTAGAACTATCGATTTCGTACGTGAGAGTTGTAGTATTTTGCCGCTGTGTTCTGGTAATTCTGAATTCGGATCAAGGCTTGATCCCGTCTCTCGTTGATCAAGTCCAACTCATCAAGCATCAACAAGTGGTTGAGCCCTTCTTATTCTGGGAGTAGTCTTCGGCGGACTCCAAGGAAATGTATTTCTGGTGGAATGATGCATTCTGTCCCATAGACGAGGGCGAATGGGGTTTCATTGGTTGCTCATCACGGTGTTGTTCTATGGGACCATAATACTCCTTCCAGTTCGTCGGCCAACCGGCCTTTCTTTTCGTCAAGGCATTTTTTTAGACCGTCGAGAATTGTCTTGTTTATTGCTTCAGCCTGGCCGTTTTCTTGTGGATACCGTGGGGTGGATCTGCTTAGTCATATCTTCCACTTCTCGCAGAAAGCTTCGAACCTTGTGGAAATGAGCTGCGATCCATTATCGGTGACGATCTCGTACGGAACTCCGTGTCGGCAGATGATATTTTTCCATACGAAACTTTTGACTTGTGCATCGTTGATGCTGGCATACGAATCTGCCTCTACCCACTTCGAAAAATAGTCTGTCAGGACCAGTAAGAATCGTTTCTGCTTCGACGGATGCAAAGGTCCAACAATGCCCATGGACCATCGCATGAATGGATAGGGCGACGATATTGAGGAAAGCATCTCGGTTGGCTGATGAATCATTGGTGCATGACGTTGACACTTCTCGCACCTGGACGAGTACTTCTCGCACCTGGACGAGTACTTCTCGCAGTCTTGTATCATGGTCGGCCAGTAATAGCCATGTCGTTATGGTTGCCACAGGAGCCGTCGTGAACCTCCTCCATGATTGCCCTTGCCTCCTTTTGTTCGATGCAGGCGAGTAATGGCCCCGAGAATCGCCATTTGAAAACATTACCGTCGAGCAGGATATAGCGTGCTACTTGCGCCCGAAGCTTACGAGCTGCCCATTTGTCAGAAGGTAAGGTACCATCGCAAATGTACCCGTGGATGTCGTCAAGCCATCCTTTGTCACAGCCATATTCAAATTCTCGCAATGTGTCGTCCGTTGTAACGGCTTCAGCTGTGTGACATGGGTGGGAATCGGGAGATAGGGTGGTTGGATCCTGGTCCATGGTCGTTGCTTCTTCTTCGACATCTACGGGATTATCGTTCTCGTTGATTGCGTTGATTTCCATCCGAGAGGAGTGTCCTTCGTCTGTCGCGTATGTCTCGTCCTGGACCATTGAGTCGTTGATTACTGCTTTTCGTTCGTCAGTGTCATCTTCAGCATTGTCCGGTGGACAGGCTTTCTCCCTTGCAGTCCTGGCGGCTTGAGACCGCGTAACCACACTCACTGTTTCTGGAAGAGTGATACTCGGGTGTTCGATGAATTCCACCGGAATAACTCGTTTCAAGGCTGGATCAGAAGTGGATGCGAGGGCGGCTAGCGCATCAGCCGAAGTGTTTTCTCCTCGTGGAATATGCGTGAGTGTGAACTCTTTAAACTGTGCAGTCAAGTCTTTGACGACTTTCAGATATGCCTCCATACGATCGTCTTTAGCTACGTATTCCCCGCTGAACTGGTTTGCGACTAACTGTGAATCGCGCGTGAATGCAATCAATCTTGAATCCTTGCACAAGCTTTATTCCGGCAATGAGGGCTTCATATTCAGCTTCATTGTTGGAGGTGCGAAAACCTAGGCGGAAGGATTGTTCAAGTATCTCGCCCATTGGTGACGTTAGACGTATCCCGACCCCTGAACCATTTTTGGATGATGAGCCGTCAACGTGAAGTTGCCAAGTTGAATTCGGGTTTCCTTCGGCGAGGCTCTCCTCCGGAAGTTCGATTAAAAAATCAGCAAGCACTCGCGATTTTACACAGGTTCATCCGCGATACTCGATGTCGTACTCGCTGAGCTCGATAGCCCACTTAGCCAATCGCCCGAATTGACTTGGGCTGTGCAAAATCGATCGTAGGGGGAAAGGACTAAGGACCACAATGGAGTGTGGTTGGAAGTACGGCCTTAGTTTCCTAGAAAACATGACCACCGATAAAGCCAACTTCTCCATCTGCGTCCGTGAGGGTCTTACTGACGTAAAAAATTGGTTTATGCTCTCCCGTTCATCGTGAATGAGTACTCCGCTTACTGCCGTGGTGGAGATTGCGGTGTATAGAAAGAGCGGCTCTCCCTCGACTGGCTTTTCGAGCACCGGGGACTGGCGAGATATTTCTTCAACTGTTGGAAAGCTTCTTCCCACTTCTCTGTCCATTCAATTTTTTTGTTTCCTCGTACAGTGTCTTAGAACGGTAAGCACTTATCGGTGGATCGTGAAATAAATCTGTTGAGTGCAGCCACCCTTCCAGTCAGTCTCTGTACTTCACGTTTTGATTTCGGGGAAGCCATCTGGATAAGCGCGTCGATCTGATTTGGATTCGCTTCGATTCCTCGTTGAGTAACTAAGTAACCAAGAAACTCGCCGGAAGTGACTGCGAATCTACACTTTGTCGGGTTGAGCTTCATGTTGTGCGAGTTGAGCTGTCGGAAACATTCCTCTAAATGTAGCACGTGATCCGTTGCCTCTAGCTATTTCACCAGCATGTCGTCTATGTAAACCTCCATCGTTCTTCCGAGTTGATTAGCAAACATCTTGTTTACTAAGCGCTGATATGTGGCTCTAGTGTTTTTGAGGCCGAAAGGCATCACCTTGTAGCAATAGATTCCACGATCCGTAATGAAGGCTATCTTCTCACGATCATCGGGATTCATTAGAATCTGATTGTATCTAGAGAATGCGTCCATGAAAGATAGGAGCTGTTACCGGCCGTTGCTTCGACAAGTCGATCAATGTGTGGTAGTGGGAAGCTGTCTTTCGGGCACGCCTTGTTTAAGTCGGTGAAATCGACGCACACCCGCCATTTTCCGTTCTTCTTTTTGATTACAACAGGATTCGCCAGCCAATCCGGGTACTTGACTTCCATTATCGAACCGACTCGTAAGAGTCTTTCGACTTCGTCGTTCACTGCTTTCGCTCTGTCAGGACCCAACTTTCTCCGTTTCTACTTGACTGGTTTGAAGGTTGGGTCGACGTTAAATTCATGACTGGTTACGCCGATATCAATTCCGGGCATATCCTCTGCTGCCCATGCGAAAGTGTCCACGTTTTCTTTTAAGAATGAAACCAGTTCGTCCTTGATTTTTTCGTTGAGGCCGAATCCAATCTCTACGCATCATTCCGGGTGTTCGTCGTCAATACAAACTGATACTACGTGGTCGCAGGGCTGTTCAGCTGATTCTTCTTCGCGATCCTCTGCAATCTGTAATTGCTATAAGAGTTTGTAGAGTTCTTGCACTGGCTCCCTGTCTGTCTTCATGTTCTTGCGTTCTGACTTGGCTATTGGATCGGTGACAGGATTCCTGAGTTTGTGTGCAACTAGGAAGCATACGTGTGACTCCTTCTGACTTCCCAAAATAGTTTTGACTCCGCTCGGTGTTCGGAATTTTATGCAGAGATGGTAGGTCGAGGCTACGGTGTGCATTGAATTTAACCAAGGTGTTCTAATGATGACATTGTAGATTGCTGGGTGATCGGCTACCGTAAACTTGACAAGCTTGATGACACCCCCAGCTTGTACAGGTAGCTTGATCGTCCCGATTGTCATCGTCGTTTCTTCGGAGAATCCAGTCAATGGTTTAGGGGTAGCCACTATGTCGGACAGATTGATGTCCATTCTTTTGAGAGTTTCTTTGAAGATTATGTCCACTGTGCTGCCCATATCCACCAGCACCCGGGCTACGTCATAGCCACTGATGATCACCTCGATCACGAGAGGATCGTCATGCAGCTTATCAATTCCGGCGGTTTCTCTTTCTTTGAAGGAGATTACGTTATCAGGAAACTTGGAAGGTGTGGACCAGTTGACGCTAACATCGGCTCGCCATTGAAAAGCTTTAATCGACGAGACGGTATCAGAGCAATAGTGAGATCCACCCATTATCATGTTCATCCATCTTCTTGGTCCAGATTGTGGGGTTTCATCATTCTGCCTCCCTCATTTAGGAAGATCTTCATCCGCCTGCTCGGGACGGTTGGTGTTAATATCAATGTTTAAGTCCTTGAGGCTGATATCCCCTTTGAGTTTGCAGCCGCCAGTCTTGCAGCGAGTTTCAAACCTAGGATGCGGCAATTTGCAGTCGAGTGTCCGAAGATATGGTGATGTTCGCAATAAGCTGCTTCGTCGTAAGTTCCTTGGCCCCTGGTCCACATGCTACTCCATGTACCTCTTCCTCGGCCTTGGCCTCGTCCTTGCCCATAGCCTAACGAATCAACTTGGTAGTTATGGGCTCCCTTGAATCCTCCTTCGTGTTGGATGTATCCAGAACCTTTGTTGGCCTTTCTGTTGTTCGGTGGGTTCGGAGCAGAGGGAGGATAGTTCGTGGACTTCGCCTTTCTGTGCTTCTGGGCTAAGATCTTCACTTCTTCTTCGTTGGAGGCAAAGTCCGTTGCTTGATGCAATGCATCCTGGATCGTGGTTGGTGCGTTTAGCGCAATCTCCTTCCGAAAATCTGAGTCGAACCACAGGGCTTTCTTCAATGCTTGCAGCGCGGCTTCGTCACTTATCCCTTTTACTTTCAATAGTACCGACTTGAATCGTTCGATAAACATTCGTAGAGTCTTGTTTTGTCCTTGTCCCATGGTCCATAGATCCGCATCGGATGTTCGGCGCTGCATGAATATAGCGTAATGTTTGAGGAGTGCCGATGACAGCTGATTGAAATTATCGATCGAGTTTCTTCCCAGCCTGGAGAACCATTGGAGAGCTGGGCCTTTAAGATGCTCGATGAACAAGAGACATTGACCAGTGTCCTCTTCTCCTTCTCTGAAGTTTTCTCGTCCCATTGCTATCGCGAAGGCGGTCAAGTGCTCCTTTGGATCAGTTTTTCCTTCGTAAATTGGTATCTTCAACTTCCCCAGATCGGAAACCCTTGCCTTGGTAATTCGAGTAGTGAATGGGGTATTATGTGTTTCTTCAAGCACTCGATCGAGTTCGGGAGCCTTGCTGGTAGCTCTGTGCTTCTGAGATCGAACAAATTTCATCTCAGCGGCAACTCGCTCCATGCCTGCTCGAATTTCGGCCATCTCCTCCTTCTGGGCTCGGATTATCGCTTTATGCTCTTCTTCAATCTGGGCTCGCTGGGCCCAGAGGATGTTCTCCTCTTCCTCGGTGAAGTCCTGATCATGGCCGAGGTTGGTATCGCTTCGTTCGATACGAGCTCAGGTTGCACCCGTGAGTTTGGCTCCGCGGTGGTGTTCCAAGTCGTGTTCCCCTTCTGGTTTTTCCTCCAGGTCGATCACCGGATTCGTTCCATCCATAGTCTGCCTATTTGCCTCCTGCGGTGTCGCATTCAGTTCGGCGGTTATGGTTGGTTGGTTTGTAGGGAGTAATCCGCCTTGGGTTCTTGGCACATGGTGAGGTGTTGAGAAATCGAGGGCCGTTGGATTGAGACGTCAAAGAGGTCGCCTCATTAGGTCAACTCCTGAGCCTCAACCACGGGCTCGGCTCACCGTCGCAAGGATTTTGAGCTTATCGATCACCATTGTGTTTAGCTTGTCCAGCTCCTCCGCCTTCTTGAGCAGCGTCTCTAGCATCGTCCTGATCTGTGTCAGGGCCTCTGGGCTCGTCTCCACGACTGCAGGCGTTGGTGTATCTGTTGCTCCGGATCCATCGATCCCTGCGTCCTGCGGGTCGTCGGCTCGTCCGTCGCTAGTCATCTTCTTCGAATCATTCGTGTGGTGGTTCCTTGGAGTAAGAAAGTTTCATTGCCCCTCCTTCTAGTGCCAAATTGTGGGAGTCGAAATCAACACAATTAGAATTTGTCGGAGGTTGGTTAAGAGGGATGAAATTTCTGCGGATGAACCACGAACGAAGAGATCCAAAGATGGTTTTTATTAAGCTGTGTCGAAAAGCTTTCGTACAAGAGTTTGAGAGCAAAAAAGTCTAGGGTTTTTTGCTAAGTAAATTGCGGATGCCCTTTTCAAAAGATGTACATAGATATATATACTAGTTTGAGTCGGCTAGGTCAAGCCTAAAGAGATAAGGAAAACTTCCTAATCCTTCGGGATTTCTGTCTTAGTAAGTCGGCTTGACTTCGTGGGCCTTTGCATCGTTGTAGGCTTGCCGTATTCGTATAGAAATGACTTCGGCCGCGTCGTCTTCTAGAATCGTATAGAATTAACTTTGGCCGGACAGCTCCGTATGGGAATGACTTCGACCAGGATTGTCTTTGGCAGCTTTGACTTCGGCCAGACAGTTTCGTATAAAAATGACTTCGGCCAGGTTTGTCTTCGGCAGCTTTGACTTCGGCCAGACAGTTTCGTATAAAAATGACTTCGGCCAGGATTGTCTTCGGCAGCTCTGACTTTGGCCAGACAGTTTCGTATAAAAATGACTTCGGCCAGGATTGTCTTCGGCAGCTTTGACTTCGGCCAGCCAGTTTCGTATGGAAGTGACTTCGGCAAAACCGTCTTCGGCCAGGCTTGCCGAAGTGAGGGCTTGCCGATGTGCCTCGTTGCCGAAGTGGAGGCTTGCCGAAGCCGTGGCTGTGCTGAAGCCGTGGTCGTGCCGATGTGGATTGTAGTGGCCGAAGTTGTCCAAGTGGCCGAAGTGGCCTAAGTGGCCGAAGTTGCCTAAGTGGCCGGTGTGGATCGTAGTGGCCGAAATGGCCGAAGTTTTCCAAATGGCCGAAGTGGCCTAAGTGGCCGAAGCGGCCTAAGTGGCCGAAGTTGCCTAACTGGCCGAAGTGGCTTAAGTGGCCTAAGTGGCTGAAGTTGCCTAAGTGGCCGAAGTGGCTGAAGTTGCCTAAGTGGCCGAAGTGGCCGAAGTTGCCTAAGTGGCCGATGTGGATCGTAGTGGCCTAAGTGGCCAATTTGGATCGTTGCCGATGTGGATCGTTGCCGAAGTGAGCTGCGTGTTGCGTATTGCCGATGTCTCCAGTCTCGCCGATGTTGCCCTGTTAGCCGAAGCGGCCAATCTCGCCGATGTCTCCACGTTGGCTGAAGTGACCATGCTTGTCGATGTGGCCATGCTCTGCCGGCGTCTCTCCCTTCGTCGCCGAAGTGGAGCAAAGCTTTGCCGATGTGAGCCAAAGCTTGCCTAAGTGGAGACAAGGCTTGCCTAAGTGAAGACCAAGCCTTGCCGAAGTGACGACCAAGCTTGCCGAAATGACGACCAAGCTTGCCGAAGTCTCTCCCTTCTTCGCCGAAGTGGAGCAAAGCTTTGCCGATGTGAGCCAAAGCTTTCCTAAGTGGAGACAAGGCTTGCCTAAGTGAAGACCAAGCCTTGCCGAAGTGACGACCAAGCTTGCCGAAGTCTCTCCCTTTTTCGCCGAAGTGGAGCAAAGCTTTGTTGATCTGAGCCAAAGCTTGCCTAAGTGGAGACAAGGCTTGCCTAAGTGGAGACAAGGCTTGCCTAAGTGGAGACAAGGCTTGCCTAAGCGGATACAAGACTTCCCTACGTCTCTTCCTTCTATGCCGAAGTGAAGCTTCCTTGGCCGAAAATGGAGCTGCTTTGGCCAGAATGGCCCCTCTTGTGCTTAAGTGGACTCGTACAGAAATGACTTAGGCACAATTTCGGCCTTGTCCGATTCTTCGTATTTTCATAGTTAGCCATTTTCCCATTGATCACAGCTGGGTGGGTTTTGACCCCAACAAACACAATCGAAAAACATGCCCATTTTCTTGACTCTGGCTTCACTCTGGCTTCAAGTTTATTTAAACAAGGAAACAAATCTTGGTTTATAACTTTATTTATTTGTCCTTATTTATGGTTCTCCGTTGTTTTATGTTAGTCTTTAGTTTGATGTGGGTATCATAAAATAGTCGGTATCGCAGAGTGTGCATCTGGTATCGCAGAGTCTGCATCTGTTATCGCAGAATCTGTATCTGCATCAAGTATCGTGAAGTTTGCGTCTGATATCTGCATGAATCATCCATTAATCTGCTATTAATCTTCCTGTGCTCTACTATAGATTTTACTTTTATTTTCATTTAAAAAATATATATGCTCAACAAATCCAAGGGTAAAACATGTTATTCAATTAAAATCCACATCTTGAATTATGGAATCATAACTTTCAAGGATTTATAAATACAGAAACAAATAAAATTAGAAGAAATAGTTCAAATCTCCTATGTAATGCGGCAAAGCTGTCTTGCGAACCAATACAGGTAGCAGTTTTCGCATCCACGTTGATATTCGTGCTCAGTGGCACAATTTGGAAAAGGCAAAACTGGACAGTCAGGGTATTGCCACGTTGATGCAAAAGAATGGTTCATGGGTGGATAGAAAGCTATAACCGCATCCAGAACCTCATCCCCAAGCCTGGTGAGTTTATCAATATCACCTTCAGCGTGTACGTCGACACATAATTTGAGAAGTTGTGCAGCCCTTTTCGTACGTCCAGCACATACACACAGCATTCCATAGAGATAAGTTGCGTTAGCACTGAAAGGGACACAGCATTGTTATGCGGTCACGAGTCTTGTAGCCTCATAATAAATAGCAGTCGGGTTTCCGGAATTTAAGCATCCTACAAAAAAACTGCGATTCGCCCCGTCTAGGAGAATTTTATCTTTGTCCTCACATAGATCGTCAAGACTAAATTCCTTGAGAACTTCATCACTGTACACTACATCTCTACCGATCCGCCCTATTCGGAGGATGTGTCCGACTCTCCACAAGGTGAGGCGGCCAAGATTTTGTGCAATGATAGAAATAATATCCGAAGGGAGCTCTGGTATTTGCATGTTAACCTACGATGTGATGCGGTATTTGGATTTTAAAAATAATTAACAGGCACTCTGTTCGTAAACAATCTACTATTTTTATAGATAAGAAAATAAATGAAAGGGGTCGATCTTCCTTTAAATTTTCTTGGAAAAGAAAACGCAATTTACAGGGACATCGGTCAAACATTTAGTACAGTCATTGCACGCGCCTCATTTAATGGCTCGACATGAGAGGCATGCGGGATGATTACTGTGCAACCGCTCAACTATCATAACATAAGATACTCTGCCTTCGAAAAGACAACTCAATTTAATAAGAAATGGCAGAGAAGGCGCACAAATTTAAGGCGCATTAAATGGCGCGAACACCCATAAGAATAAAGGACAAGTCATTTTTTACACACGAAAAGATGAATGACAACTCATTTAAAAAGTATACATCCCGTCGCATGTTGGGGTCGGTTTTCACCTCATCGAGATCAACTGCTGATAAGACTAAGTATGGAGAAAAGTCTAGCCAAGCAAGCACAGACTCTTGGCTCGGCGGCAGAAGCAAGCATTGACGAGCCAACGTTTGGCTAGGCGACGAGCCAACATCTTGGTTAGGCAGAAAGGAGTGACGAGCCAACATCTTGGCTCGGCAGCGTGAAGAAACGATGACGAGCCAACATCTTGGCTAGGCAATGGAAGAATCAGGAGACGAGCCAACATCTTGGCTAGGCAATGGAAGAATTAGGAGACGAGCCAACATCTTGGCTAGGCAGTAAGGAGAAAGGAGACGAGCCAATATTTTGGCTAGGCAGCAAAGAGAAAGGAGAGACGAGCCAACATCTTGGCTAGGCAGAAAGGAGAAAGGAGACGAGCTAATATCTTGGCTAGGCAGCAAGGAGAAAGGAGAGACGAGCCAACATCTTGGCTAGGCAGAAAGGAGTGACGAGCCAACATCTTGGCTCGGCAGCGTGAATAAACGATGACGAGCCAACATCTTGGCTAGGCAATGGAAGAATCAGGAGACGAGCCAACATCTTGGCTAGGCAGCAAGGAGAAAGGAGTGACGAGCCAACATCTTGGCTAGGCAGCATGAAGAAACAAGTGACGAGCCAACATGTTGGCAAACCAACTTCCTGGCTCGGCATCAAGGGAAGTCAGGTAATGAGCCAACTACCTGGCTCGGAATTGGGAGAAGCAGGCGAGACAAACGACGAGCCAGCTCACCGATGACCCAGCGGAGCAACGAGCCCAATATTTTATTGGGCCGAGGCAACGAGCCATAAGAGATTGGTGGGCCAAGATGACAGGCCTAAGAAAGAAGCCCACGTCCGAGCCAGAGAAAGGAAGTTTTCCAAATACCTTTAGGAAACAGGCCTAGTCGACTTACTCTTGTATAAATAAGGCGTGTACCCCCTTTGAAAAAGGGATCCGAAAATTGACCTAGCAAAACACTTGTTATTCTTTGCAACAGCTTTCAAAACAGCTAAGAGAATAAAAACCATCTTCGGATCTCTGTTCTTGGTTCCTTTACATAGAAGTTTGTCGAATCCCTAAATTCTCCTTACAAGTTTTGGTTGTGCGAGTTTCGACTCCCACAATTTGGCGCCATCTGTGGGGAGCTTAAACTTTCTGACACCAAAGAACCATTGAATACGAGATCTGAAACGATGACTACCGACGGAGATCGAAGTGGTGACGATGTCGATCTTCTTGGAGCAGGAACCAATCTGCCTCCGGCGAACACGGAAGGAACGTCCGAAACTCTGACAGAGTTGAGAAACATGATGACCACGCTACTGAAAAGGGCCGAGGAGCAAGAAAAGCTGAATAGCTCGCTGACGGAGAGAATTGAGACACTGGCAACGGAGAGCCGAGCCAGAAACACACGATTCAGAGGCATGGGTTCGGCGGTGAACCCACCTGTCAGTGGAATCACCAGACGGCTTGGCTTAAACCCGACGGCCCTAGATTTTTCAACACCACGAGATGTACCAAGGACGTTGGGAGGATTGCCACCACCGTATCCCATCAACGAGCAAACACCCGCGGCAACCAGGTCAAGTATCACCGAGCCACCTCGACTGATTCACGCAGCAAGAGAAGCCAGCGGTGGGTACGACCAACACACCAATCATGGTTCGGCTGCAACGATCGTCCTTGACAAAGAGGGCCACGTGGAAGGAGATCACAATATGGAGAATCCTGCTGACGAAGGGTTTGCGCCAATGCTAACACAAGTCCGAGCCAGCAAAGGCAACATCAATCCGAACCGAGCCAGGAGCTTAGCAGAAGAGGAAGAAAATCTCTTGTGGGTACGACAGGCACAATACACTGACGAGCCGAGGACAACGAGCCGAGCCCAGAGAGAAGAGTTGGACGAAATCCGAGCCTCATTGATTCGAGCCACTGCTGAGATGAAAGCCGTCCGATCCCAGGTGCACAAGGCAACCAGTAAAGTCCCGGAGATTGACCGCATATTGGAAGAAGCGCACAATACACCATTTACAGCCCGAATTACCAAGGCAAGGGTCTCCGACCCAGGAAAGATCAAAGTCCCAGTCTACGAAGGGACAACAGACCCAAAGGAACACATAACGGCGTTTATCATATCAATGGGCCGAGCCAATTTTAGAGAAAAGGAGAGAGATGCCGGTTTCTGCCTCATATTTGTGGAACATCTAAAGGGTGCAGCCCTCTAATGGTTTTCAAGATTAGAGCGGAACTCCATTGATGATTTCCAGCAGCTGTCTGCCGCCTTCTTGAAGCATTACTCCATGTTTATGGATCGAGGAGCCTCAGATGCCGACCTATGGAAATTGACTCAAGGGCCTACGGAGACGTTACGAAGCTTCATAGGGAGATTCAAGGCAGTGATGTCAAAAGTTGAAGACGTAAGTGACAAGGCCGCTGTGCTCGCTTTAAAAAGGGCTTTGTGGTACGAATCCGAATTTCGAAAAGAGATTGCTCTGAACACACCACTATCAATCCAGGACGCACTGCACCGAGCCTCAGATTTCATAGTCAATGAAGAAGAGATGAAGGTTTTGTCTCAGAAATATGGAGCCGCCAAAGCGACGAACCGTTCTTTCCAAATCCCGAGCCAACCTCCTCATAAGAAGAGTATTCAAGGAAATGGGTATGTACACCATGAGAAACCCAATTTTGGAGGAGCCCACAACTACCAGGTGGGAACGAGCCGAGGTAAAACACCCTGGAACACCTGGACACGAAGTCAAAGTTCGTACGACGAAAAAGCTTACTGCGAATTTCATCACATGCACGGTCATTCAACTGCCAACTGCCGAACCTTGGGAATGAAGCTTGTGGCAAAGCTGGTAGCCGGAGAACTTGGTAGTGCAGTCAGCTTAAAGGATTTCGAGCAAGAAGGCGAAAAAGATCAGCCGAACCAGATAAGTCAAAATGATGATACACCCAAGTGAGGAAGACGAGATGACGAGGCAACGCAGTCAGGTTCTCAAAGAAGAATAAATATGATAATGGGTGGATCACAATACTGTTCGGACACGGTGTCTTCAATCAAAGCTTTCCAGCGGCGAGCCGATGCGAGTGTAAACTGGTCAGCACCTTCCAAACTTCCCAATGATGTTATCTCGTTCGAAGAAAGGGAAACCACCGGCATCGACCGACCACATAATGACCCCCTCGTGATAGAATTGATCGTTGATGATTGCGACGTCCCCCGAGTTCTGATAGACACAGGAAGCTCCGTAGATGTGATCTTCCAGGAGACTCTCAGAAGGATAAACATAGACCTGGACAAAATCACAGCCGCGCCGAAGCCTTTAACTGGGTTCTCGGGAGAGACGACCATGACCCTTGGAACAATAAAACTCCCTGTCCGAGCTGAACAGGTAACCAAGATAGTGGAGTTTTCGGTTGCAGATCATCCTGCGATCTACAATGTGACCATGGGCACACCCTGGATAAACTCGATGCGAGCCGTACCATCGACCTATCACCTCTGCATCAAATTTCCGACCCCTGGGGGAATCAAAACAATTTGGGGAAACCAAAAGGAATCCCGCATTTGTTTCCTAGCCGAACACAAACTTAGGAACCCCGTCACAGAAACCACCACCAGGAGAAAGAAGATGAAGACTGACAGGGAACCCGAGAAGGAGTTGGCAAAACTCTTATAGCAATTACAGATCTCGGAGGATCGTGAGAGGGAAAGCAAACCAACTTGCGACCCCGTCATCTCGGTGAACATAGATGGCAATCACCCGGAACGCTGTGTCGAAATTAGGGCCGAGCTGAAAGATCCAATAAGGGGAGAGTTGATTTCTTTCCTTAAAAAGAACCTACACACCTTCGCATGGGAGGCTGAAGACATGCCCGGCATCAGCATCAACGTAACGTGCCATGAGCTGCACGTGGACCCAACCTTTAAACCCGTCAAACAGAAAAGGCAAAAACTTGGTCCGGACAGAGCACAAGCAGTGAATGACGAGGTGGAAAAATTACTACGCGTGGGATCAATAGTCGAAGCAAAGTATCCAGACTGGCTCGCTAACCCTGTGGTGGTTAAGAAGAAAAATGGGAAATGGCGTGTATGTGTGGACTTCACCGACCTGAACAAAGCCTGCCCCAAAGACAGCTTTCCACTGCCACATATTGATCAATTGGTGGAAGCGACAGCAGGCAACAAACTCCTTTCATTTATGGATGCTTTCTCCGGATACAACCAAATCCTAATGAACCCAGACGATCAAGAGAAGACGGCGTTCATCACAGACCGCGGGATATACTGCTACAAAGTCATGCCGTTCGGTCTCAAAAATGCCGGAGCCACCTACCAATGATTAGTAAACCGAATGTTCGCTGGCCAACTGGGGAAGACAATGGAAGTATACATAGACGACATGCTGGTGAAGTCTTTAGAGGAGGAGGATCATGTAGTTCACCTAGAAGAATGTTTCAAGCAACTGAATCTGCATAACATGAAGCTGAACCCAACCAAGTGCAGATTCGCGGTCACGTCTGGAGAATTCCTTGGATATCTGGTCACCCACCGTGGAATTGAAGCCAATCCGAAGCAGATTGATGCGCTCATACAGATGGTGTCACCGAAGACAAAGCGCGAAGTCCAGAGGCTAACTGGACGGGTCGCCGCGCTGAATCGTTTCATCTCTCGGTCAACTGATAAATGTTTGCCTTTCTACGATATGCTACGTGGGAACAAGAAGTTTGAATGGACAGAAAAATGCGAACAGGCGTTTCAATAGTTGAAAGAGTACCTAGCCAGCCCTCCAGTACTTACGAAACCGGTGGGAGGCGAGCCACTGTTTCTATACACGGCCGGTAAGTGGTGTACTCATCAAGGAAGAGCGCAGTGAGCAGAAGCCAATTTTCTATGTTAGTCAAACTCTCACCGACGCTGAAACACGGTATCCACAGATGGAGAAGCTGGCATTGTCTGTGGTAATGTCCGCTCGAAAACTGAGACCATACTTCCAGTCACATTCGATTGTAGTTTTGACTACCTTCCCACTGCGATCTGTCTTGCATAGCCCTAGCCAGTCTGGGAGATTGGCAAAGTGGGCAATAGAGCTGAGCGAATATGACATCGAATATCGAAGCAGAACCTGCGCAAAATCTCAAGTCCTAGCCGACTTTTTGATAGAACTCCCAGAAGAAGTGATAGAAGAGCCGGCTCTGAGCACAATATGGAGGCTTCACGTGGATGGATCATCATCAAAACAAGGATCCGGAGTGGGAATACGGTTAACCTCTCCAACAGGCGAAATCCTCGAGCAGTCATTCCGCCTGGGTTTTCGTGCATCCAATAACGAAGCAGAATATGAAGCTTTGATAGCTGGAATGAGACTTGCTCTTGGACTCAAGGTTTCGTACATCCAAGCCTACTGCGATTCACAGCTGGTGGTCAACCAAGTTAGCGGCGAGTACACAGCCAGAGACGACCGAATGGAAGCTTATCTAAAGATTGTCAAAGGACTGGCTGCACAGTTCGAAGAGTTCACATTAACACGGATACCACGCGGGCAAAACACTTCGGCAGACGCGCTAGCAGCACTCGCATCCACCTCCGATCCGGACCTCAAAAGAATAATCCCAGTGGAATTCATCAAAAACCCAAGTATCAGCCTCTCTGACACCGTGAATGCGGTCACTCACTCCAAAACAGCCGTTCGAGCCGAAGGAATATCTGGGCCAAGCCTTGCAGAAAAGGGCAGCACCGACACCACCAATCCGGATGACCAGAACGTGACACCATCGGTGGAGGACAAGGCAATTGAGATAGGGGAAGAACCTGAAATGGAGCCTCCGGCCAAAGGTGAAATAGTGGAGATGGAGGAAGACCCACAACAAACAGAAATGGACTACGGGTGCGACAAAGAATGGATGGGAGCAATTCGCGTATACATCATGGACGGCGAGACACCATCAGATAAGTGGGCTGCTAGAAAACTCAGAGCTCAAGCTACTCGATATGTTCTCTTAGATGGAAACGTCTTCATGTGGAGATTCTCAGGACCACTGATGGCTTGCGTCGAAGGCGCCGAAGAGAGAAACATCATGGAAGAGGTCCATAGTGGCTCGTGTGGCAATCACTCCGGCGGAAGAGCCTTGGTGGTCAAGATCAAGCGTCATGGCTACTATTGGCCAACGATGGTGAAGGACTGTGAAAAGTTCTCCGCCAAGTGCGAAAAATGCCAACGACATGCCCCAATGATTCATCAACCTACGGAGTTGCTATCATCAATCTCAGTGCCCTACCCTTTCATGCGCTGGTCAATGGACATCGTCGGGCCTCTGCATAGATCCAAACAAAAGAGGTTCTTGCTGGTTTTGACAGATTGCTTCTCAAAATGGGTAGAAGCAGATTCTTACGTCAACATAAAGGATGCCCAAGTCGAAAATTTTGTCTGGAAAAATATCTTATGCCGACATGGAGTTCCCTACGAAATTGTTACGGACAACGGCTCACAATTTATCTCTACAAGGTTTGAAGCCTTCTGCGAAAGATGGAAGATACGACTCAGCAAGTCTACGCCACGCTACCCACAAGGGAATGGACAGGCAGAAGTAGTAAACAAGACTATCCTGGATGGCTTGAAAAAACGCCTTGATGCAAAGAAGGGACGCTGGGCAGATGAACTCGAAGGAGTATTATGGTCGCACCGAACCACTCCGCGATGTGCTACCGGAGAAACACCCTTTGCTCTTGTCCATGGCACCGAATGTGTCATCCCAGCCGAGGTCCAATTTCCTGGAGTCCGCCGCAGACTTCTTTCCGGACAGGAAGGACTGAACCACCTCATGCTACTCGATGAGTTGGACTTGGTTAACGAACGAAGGGATCAGGCACTGGTTCGAATTCATAATTATCAATAGGCGGCAGCTAAGTATTACAACACTAACGTCAGAAGTCGCAAGTTCAAAGAAGGTGATCTGGTTCTCCGCAAAGTTTTTCAGAACACAGCCGAAACAAACGCTTGCAAACTAGGAGCGAACTGGGAAGGACCCTACAAAATCACCAAGGCAGTTCGACCAGGAGTATACGAGCTCTCGAACATGTCTGATGTTCCGATACCAAGATCTTGGAACGCAATGCACCTAAAGAGGTATTACCACTAAATCACTTCACATGAACTACGGGACGACTTGATCCCTGAAAAGGGTACTTAGGCAGCTCGTCTTCGGATGGGTTCAGTTGTCCCCCTCCTCAAAAAGGGGGGGAGTGGGTACGTATACATGTATACTCCCCCACCTCGCATCACTCTTTAAAGGTAATAACTTCAAACTTTTTCTAACACAACTCGTGTCACTTAGTCTACACAAGTTACATCTTTACATCCTTCATGGATATTCATCACCTCGTCCGTTGCTGGCCACAATAGACGGACAACCACATCCTTTATGGATTTTAACCATTATCTCTATATGGGATAAAGGTTCTCAACACCCTCTTACGGGTATAAAAGCGCGCTATACAAATTCCGGTTGGGTATATCCTAATCTAATATCCGAAAGGTATATCCTGGACGATATTCTTACAAGTTTATCTTTGAGAGGGACCCGTAAGTCAAAAACTCGCAAGTCTTAACACTCAAACTAAACTCTGAAACCCAGTAAACACCTCTTGGTACGCTGGTCATAAACATCTCAGAAACATGATACTACACCTAAAAAAGTTAGTATGAGATTTTTAACATGTTTCATTGTCAAAAGAATGGGAGTATAAGTCGAAACACCGCAAACCCTAAACTGACATTAAAAAGACTAACCACATTTTATGATAAATCCAGGGATGGTTCGCAATATCACAATAGAGCAGAAGTAAAAGATTACTTAAGAAAAAGCAGACAATCATCACAAAACGTAGTAGTGGATAAAGCCATCCAGGCGTTTGTCTTAAACCAAAATATAGCGAATAAAAGATAAAGGAGTTTTCAAGTTAGAGAAACAGAGAAAAAGATCATTCGAGAGGATCTGGCTCGGAAGGTTTCTCAGCAATGAGAGCAGCAATCCCAGGCGTACCGGCGTTCGAGCCGGAAAAATCTGCAACACCAACGTTCGCCACCGCGTTCTCCACTGGTTTGCTCCCTAAGAGAGTGCCCGTGGACTCTGAAGAAACAGGAGAAAGCGTCAGATCTTTCTTCAGCTCGGCCTCAATCTTCTAAAACTCATCAGCTGCCTCGGCCAGATCAGCTCTCCAGCCTGTTAGTTTCGCCACCTCGGAGTCAAGGGCAGGCGCATCTCTCTGCAGAATTTCGAGCAACTGAAGGTTGCTGTCAACCTTGGCCAGATCGAGCTCCTTCTCTTTCGCCTCTTTCAGCTCGTCAATTTTCTTCTCAATCTTAGCAAGCCCCTCCTGGAATCTCTCAGACATCTCCCGCCTTGCTGCTTTCTGCGCCTTCTTCACATCCGCCTCATGCAAAGCATTTACGGCAGTGAGTTGCCTCTTCAAGGATTCAATTTCAGCAGCCTTTTTCTGCTTGGAGCCGTCTATCCTCATAGCCAAATCACCGGCTTTGTTCCACTCTTCCTTAAGGAACGCCTTGTCCTTCTCGAGAGCTTCGATCCGAGCTGCAGCAGTCGCCAGCTCGTCAGCATGTTTGCCTTCCAGCTCGGCGACTTTGCTTCGGAGGAAAGACACGTCCTTTTGAGCATCCTCGATTTGGCGCCTGTCCTTTCGCACGTCTTGCTCGAAGGCGACGATCTTGTTTATGGAAGCAACGAACTGGCCATAAGAAGAAACAATCAGCGCTTAAGGTTTTGTTCTTTTTCTTAGTAAAACATTGAATCTGCAAATACCTTGGTGCCTCGGAGCGACATATCCGTGTACAAATCGCCGTGAGAAAGGACATCGACAGGCGGTAGTCTGTCTCCCGGGCAGCGAACCTGCGAGAAGAGAGTCGCTGAAGCCTCGGCATCATTACAAATCGGTGCGGATCCTTCTTGTCCAAAAGACGCCGGCCTTGGCTCGGCAGGAGTTGGATCGGTATGCCTTTGGCGCGTTCTCTTTTGTTTTTCCTTGGTTTTTTCTTTATCTGGCTCGGAGGCAACTCGTTTCTTCCCGTCGCCTTTGTGTTGGACGAACGCCGAGCCAGAAGGCCTAGCGACAGGAACAATAGCGGAAACCACTTCCCTTGCTTCGGCGTCCAAGGCTGGCGGCTCGGAGGGAAGACGTGCCTCCATTTCAGGCACGGTTCGGACAGGCACCTCGGCAACTGGCTCGGCTGCTTGTTCGGTTGGTTTAGCTGTTTCATCAGCTCGGGCAGCCGCCTCTTTTTCCTTCATCTCCTTTAGGGCCTATTTGTCACGGATGGTCAACCTTTTTCTCATACTTCTTCTTCTTGGAGGACTTCGCTCTGGAGATTCAGATTCCGAGCTGTCAGAAACTTCAATGCCGGCAAAAGTGGCTCGGGCTTTTTCGACTCTTTTAAGGGAAAAATGTTTTTCCCAATGGCACCTTCTAGCCGCAAGTGTGTTCCAAAGCGTGAGCGTGTCTTCTGGGTAACGTGGGAGAATCTGCCGAACTGCAAAAACAAAGAAGAGAAATCAGTGGTTAGCTCGCTACGAAGTAAAACATTGGCAAATCTCCTGAAAAGTCTATGGCTCGCCCACCAATGGTTCCCCATTCCGTCTTCACGTAATGGATGCTTTCGGCTTCGACCGTAGCATCGTTGATAGGAACAAAGAAAAAGAAGTTCCCCCAGTCTCCATCCTTGCTTCGGAAGCCTTCGATTATCTTCCTTTGCTTCTTGTTGGAAATATAATAGGCTCGGGAGTTCTTGATCTTTCGGAACTCAAGAAATTGCCGAAGATGGGAGATGCGAACAGTTGCATCACACTCGTAGCTCCGAACCAGAATCCCGACTAAGTGATGCATCCCACGAGGCGTAACTTGGCTCGGTGCTAACCCATGTTTGTATAGGAAACGGACGATCAAGCTGGGAATCGGAAACCAAAGTAGACAACCGTAAAAGAAACTCTCATAGAGAGTGAAATACCCAGGTGGTGGAGATTCAGCTCGGTCTGTCAAGGCGGGAACAATTAGATCTACAGCTTCTGAGATATTAAATCGATGCCTCAGTGCCTCCAAAGACTCAGCAGTGCATAAAGACGAACTAGGTGGATCGGTCGTCTCTTGGGAGCTATTTTCTTAGGCTTTTGCCTCGTCGATGTGCTAGCCTGGTGGCTCGCAAACAATCTCTCCAAACGCACCTTTTCCGCCTCGTCAATAACATATTATGTCGGCTCGGTTTTGAATTCCGCAAGAGCTCTCTGAATCAATAGCCTCGTCAACCAAAGACGGGACGGCAGTTTGCAACCGACCCAACGAAGAACTAGGTTCGACCGGCTCGGAAACCACTGGAGATAAAAACATCTTGCAACCCAGCAGTGAAGCGGAAGTTGCCGAACCAATAGAATCCTCCAGCTCGGTGATATGAGACATTGATGATTCTGGCTCGTAGTCAAGCTGATACTTAGAAAGAATTTGGAGAGATTTTTGGCTCGGAAATAGAAGATCAAGGAGAATAATTCGATCTGGATGAAGATGGATCGGAAAATTCAAACACTCGCCGAACGCGTTTGAAGATGGATCGGAAAAAGTAAGGAGATGCCGAGCCACGTTTGAAGATGGATCAGAAAATTCAATAATGGCGGCGGCGGAATAGGAGAATCAGTGAAAACCTAGCCAACTACTTAAACAAAAAAGAGAGAAAAGAGGAGAGAGAAGAGAGCTACCTGATTTTTCGAAAATGGAGAGAAGTGAGTTATGAAGAGTGAAACAAGGATCTGAATATAAAGGCGCATAAAAGTAGAGCGTGTGACGCCACGCGGCCTCGGGAACATGTGAAACGCTTACAGTTCCCAATAAAGTTGTAATCATGAACAGAGACACTTCAAGCCAACATTACTGCCGAGCCAAAAACATATCACTTATTGGGATTGTTCGGCAGCATATCAGAAGAAGACGGCTCGGCGAAATAACAATCCAAGCAATGCAGCAAGATGACAAGCCGAAACGGCTCGGTCAAACGAATGATAAGTTGGCTCGGCAAAATGACAAAGGTATCGGTTCGGCAAAATAAAAACGAATATATCACAGGCCAAAGTAGCTCGGCAACGTAATTGAAGACGAATCAGCAGCACGTCAGGGGGTTGGCTCGGTGATAAGATATTCCAGTGTTGGCTCGGAAATAAAACTCCTCGGTAACGCTCAGTTTGGCTCGGCATGTGTCAATGTCCGGATGACAACTTCACCACAAATCTGGCTCGGTAGCCCAAAGAGAGTTGATCTCGATCTTGACTTCTCACCTCGTCACTATTATTAATAATACTACCGAGCTGGGGGGCTAACTGTTGGGGTCGGTTTTCACCTCATCGAGATCAACTGCTGATAAGACTAAGTATGGAGAAAAGTCTAGCCAAGCAAGCACAGACTCTTGGCTCGGTGGCAGAAGCAAGCATTGACGAGCCAACGTTTGGCTAGGCGACGAGCCAACATCTTGGTTAGGCAGAAAGGAGTGACGAGCCAACATCTTGGCTCGGCAGCGTGAAGAAACGAGGACGAGCCAACATCTTGGCTAGGCAATGGAAGAATCAGGAGACGAGCCAACATCTTGGCTAGGCAATGGAAGAATTAGGAGACGAGCCAACATCTTGGCTAGGCAGTAAGGAGAAAGGAGACGAGCCAATATTTTGGCTAGGCAGCAAAGAGAAAGGAGAGACGAGCCAACATCTTGGCTAGGCAGAAAGGAGAAAGGAGACGAGCCAATATCTTGGCTAGGCAGCAAGGAGAAAGGAGAGACGAGCCAACATCTTGGCTAGGCAGAAAGGAGTGACGAGCCAACATCTTGGCTCGGCAGCATGAATAAACGATGATGAGCCAACATCTTGGCTAGGCAATGGAAGAATCAGGAGACGAGCCAACATCTTGGCTAGGCAGCAAGGAGAAAGGAGTGACGAGCCAACATCTTGGCTAGGCAGCATGAAGAAACAAGTGACGAGCCAACATGTTGGCAAACCAACTTCCTGGCTCGGCATCAAGGGAAGTCAGGTAATGAGCCAACTACCTGGCTCGGAATTGGGAGAAGCAGGCGAGACAAACGACGAGCCAGCTCACCGATGACCCAGCGGAGCAACGAGCCCAATATTTTATTGGGCCGAGGCAACGAGCCATAAGAGATTGGTGGGCCCAGATGACAGGCCTAAGAAAGAAGCCCACGTCCGAGCCAGAGAAAGGAAGTTTTCCAAATACCTTTAGGAAACAGGCCTAGCCGACTTACTCTTGTATAAATAAGACGTGTACCCCCTTTGAAAAAGGGATCCGAAAATTGACCTAGCAAAACACTTGTTATTCTTTCCAACAGCTTTCAAAACAGCTAAGAGAATAAAAACCATCTTTGGATCTCTGTTCTTGGTTCCTTTACATAGAAGTTTGTCGAATCCCTAAATTCTCCTTACAAGTTTTGGTTGTGCGAGTTTCGACTCCCACATCGCATTTGACAGAAATTAGGGAAATGGTTAAAAAATTAATGAACATGTTTTTATTGCAGTAGTTGAAAACACATTCCCTAGTCTGCCAAAACCCTAGAGTTTATCAAAATAGTAACGCTTCGTGTTCATATAGGAGAAAGTCGTGTCTGTTTGTCTCTACATCTATTTGTTTACCAAAGACACAACATTCATCATCTTCGTCTCTCTTACCAACTTTGTGACCATGGGTTATAGTGTAAGGCGAATTAAAATGGAACTTAAGCGGATCCAGAAGGATGTTCCTACACAGTTCATCAGGGCAGGTATAAAATCTAGAACTCCCAAGTCTTTTATGCAGTTAGAGGTAGTATTATTTACGGATGATAATATGAACTTTACGGATGTAGTATTATTTAGATTAAATGTCTGAGTTAAGTCTTATATGTTTTAGGTCCCGTTGGTGATTGTGTTTACGAATGGGAAGCAGCTATCAATGGACCTTTCGACAGTCCCTATGCCGGAGGGATTTTCTTGCTTACCATCCATTTTCCTCCGGATTATCCAATAAAGGCGCCAAAGGTTTGCTTTTTGCTTTTTCAGTTAATTGTTATTTGTTGCAGGATGAAACTTCACTCTTGATCATCTTGCTTTTCATCTTGCTTTTAATTGATATTGTCTTTCTCTTTGCATGCAGGTGGCTTTCAAAACCAAGATTTACCACCCAAACATCAACGCAAATGGAGCGATTGACTATGATATCTTGAGGGAAAAATGGTCTCCTGCTTTAACTGTGTCCCAGGTTTGGAATTTTTTCAGATTTAACAAAGTTTTGTCAAAAAATACTTCAGCCAAACATGTGTGTTAATGGGATGGTTTTTTGTTATGGAATTAGGTTTTGATGTCAATTTGCGCGCTGATGACTGGCCCAATCCTAGATGATCCTTTTGTGCCGGAGGTAGCCCATATTTACAAGACTGACAAATCCAGGTTCGAGTCAACTGCGCGAAGCTGGACGGAGAAGTATGCCATGGGATCAGAGTGAGGTGGTGGAGGCAAAGAAAGGAGCTGTCTCACCTGTGTGTTTTTTAGTATCTTTTCTATGTTTGCTTTACTATCTTCTGAAGACTGGTTTTGCTATAAGTGTTTCATTTTGAACTCGCGGATCAATTCGGTTATTTTGAGCGAAGGCGCAGTATCTGCTTGTACTCTGCATCTTAAACCAGATGATGGGCGGACTCTGCATTTAGGCTGCATCCACATCGCTTACACTGCGCATAAACTGCATCTTCTCAACTTGTTTTCATCCACAAAGGTCTAACAAAACAAAATAAAGTATACATAAATTACTGAACTATTATAACGAGACATACATAAGTGTTACTCCGAGTCTCAAAAGATCGAGTGCAATAACATTAAACAACACAGTTGACGAGGTTTATTCTAGGTGGTATTGTTACGACGAATAGGGTCATCAATGTATGCATCTTCAACCATTGAGAAACCACCGGTCTTAACAACCCTTAGTTGCTGGATTGCTTCTTCAACGGCAGGAATTGCTGGATTTATGAGGAGTTCAGAGAATGGGTAGAGAGCCGAGACACGTATCTCACCTACAATGCCAAAGAGTCACCTAGTCATATATGTTGCAATAGTTCTCTATGGTTGAATGAAGTAGTAACACTACCTCCAAAATAGTCCATATTCCAATTTCGTAGCACGCAGAATATGACCTTCCCAATTGGCTGAAGTCGCCAGAAGTACTCAAATTCATCAGCAAATGTTCCCTTCGCAATACTGTTGATATCTTCGCCGCTGCAGCTCACAAAGATGAATTTATAGTACTTTGTTCTCAAAAGACATCCTAAACTATAAACATAATTAACTTACCTGAAATTCCTCAATGTGAAGTGTAGAACTTTGTGACCAGGGACAACGTAAACGTCATCTCTGAAGCCTTGATAAATTTCTAATTTCTTGACTTTCACAATAGCACCAAGCAAATCAACTGTGTTATAGAGCAACATCAATATAGATTATTTGATCTGACGTGAAATGGAAAATCAAACAACTAATATTCCATCAATACTTACCAACACTAATCTTCTTATGCAATGAGCCGTTTAGAACTCTGCGAAATGGAGATAACGACACCATATGGTTACCACAGATTTGTGCTACCTTTTTAATGATCGATTCTTCATGGAAGAAGATATGGAACTCATGGTGTGTTAGTTTCCACTGACCCGGCCTCGTCGTCACTTCAAAATCCCTAATCAAATACCATTCCTCTTCAGCCACGTCTTCGAACTTTGACAACAGATGATTTCGAATGGTTGCAGAGATCCGAACACCCTAAACCATAAAACCAAAGATTGTATCTATTCCTCTAAATATGAAACAAAATCATGTATTCCTAAGAGACAACATAAGGACATCAAAGGATGCATTTCTAACAGCGTGAAAATCAGCGAGAAGCAAGTGTCTTTCAGGTTGAAAGCGTGGATAGTGCTCTCCAAATTCTCTTACGACTTGAACCAAGATTCTTCCACCATTCTTCATGAGTGACAAGTCTAAAACCATATCTAAATGAGCCATTTTTTTAGACTGAAAGTTTTAGAGAAAAGTTTGGAAGAAAAGTTTTGAGCTTGAAATGTTTGGAGAAAAGTGTTGGAGCCTGAGAAGTTTGGATTCTTTTGAAGAAACGATTGGATTGAAGAACGGTAAATTATCAAAACTTACTTTTTACGGTTCCAAAAAATGTTAAGAGTCAAAGCAATATCACATCACAAGTGTGGTTTGCGAAGCGCCACGTGTCGATAATCGCATGATGCAATACGAGAAACAAGGCATTGCCGTAATTGTTAGAATGCGCAGTGTCATGCATTTACTTACTCTACATTTAATTGGTAAAACAAACAATAACGTATAATTACCGTTATTCCGAAATAATATTTTAGATAAGTTATAGGAAAATATTTCAAACTTCCCTACTGCAGAGTACGAACAGACGCTGCGAATTCTCTACGCCTAGTACTGCTTTGTCTCTGCATTTATCCTAACCTTATATTAAACTTCCCAATAACCAATATTATTTTTATTGTCTCATAAACAATTACGATTGTGAATACGTAATCATTACGTATATAATAAATTAAGAATATATAGTAAAAATGTTAAGAGTCAAAGCAATATCAACTCACATCACATCATGCACTCTTATACGGGCATACTCTGCAGCCATCAATGGCAAGTGCGGGTTGCAAAGCGCGACGTGTCGATAATCTCAAATGCAACACGAGAAACAAGGCATTGCTGAAGGGGCCTTATTTGCTAGTTTCTACGATTCTTTATTATGGGGCCCATATTGATGGACACCCTAGCAGAGGAAGAGCGGACTTCTTTAATTGGTACGACAATTACTTTTGATTCGACGTAGAACTACTTTTATAAATAACTTTTTAGCAGCAACCCAATAAACTTATTGAATTGGTCATTGGAGATAATTAGTAGAAAATTATAGTATAATATTCAAACTTCAAGACAGCAGAGTACAAGCAAACTTAATATACTGCTCTTACTCTGCCTGCGACGTGTCGATAATCGCAGATCTCTATTTTTAATCTGCGTATTCTTTTCTGGGGCCCATTTTGCTGGACGCTCTATCAGCTGAGGAAGAAGAAACTAATAAATGATGGGTCCGACTGGTAGCATCTAGTATCAAAGGTGAGTTGTAGTAGATGTTATATTTGCTATAACTTGCAGTAAAAATATGCTGCATAAACTGCAGATTTATGTGGTGAGTTTGCTTTTACTCTGCATTTTACAGAAGAGGCTGGGAAAAGTGTATTTGGATTCTGCGATTTTTCTTTAGAGAGCGTGCATCAAGCGCGTTTAGGGGGAAAATTGAAAATTCAAATATCTTTGAATTTTTAAACATTATCAATCTCGTGGTAAATACGGGCTCATACCCATATATAGAACTGATCCTAATGGTACTGCCGAAAATAAACGATAAAAAAGCACGCTTTTGTTATATAACAGAAGAATCAAAGGACAACGTATAGGTGTAGTGTTAATTACATTTCTATCCATTTGGCATTTCTCGCCACGTCATCATTATTTAGTCGCGAAGGCATTTACGAGATTATCAGCAGATAAATACTCCAACAGAACATAGCAAACCAACGGCAGATCAAGAGCAAAATGATGGTTACTGGACCGGAAACATCAATGTGACAGCCAATCAGTTTTGCTTATCTTTTCCTTGGGTTGTTTCTTTGGCTTGCACATCTGCTCCCGCATCACAACATCACGACGTGTATTTTCTGTCTTTTAACTTTGCCTTATTTGCATGTTCACTTCAAATGTTATGCAAATATGGTAGAATTTAACTTATTATACAATACAAATTTTACGTGGCTTCTCTGCAACAACTGTATTAGACGTATGTGGTTTAAAGCAGATTACGACACATTTTACGCAGATCATAGCATTTTGCTTGAATAGCAGTGGCATATTCGATAGCTAAGAGATAAATAATAACTGAATGTACCATAACATTAACAACCGTTTGGAAACTTACAATTACAAAATTAAATAGATAAAAAACAGGTGATATTCTACGAAGTGTCCGGGGAACGGTCGCGCTTCCTCCCTCTAGAACTTCCAGGAACATCGCAGCCAACGTCGGCCGATCCAAACTCGCGTTTAATACGATCCAAGAACCTTGACTGGTGGGTCAAAGTTGTTGCCACAACCCTAACCGAATCCACAGCCCTCTCCACATTCTGAAGACGAGTCTCCAAACCACATATTTTAGCATGTAGGGCTTCTCCCTCCAACTCCAACTCCTCGCAACGAGGACAATGAACATTAGTGATGGGAGACAGATACACGTTTTGCCAAGTAAGGCTAAGGCGATCCAGGCTACCTGGACGGACCTCTGCTTCGTCGATATCCGCCCGAAGAGAACTCCCGTCAACTGTGGCGTCGGAGAGAAGAAATAAGGGAGCCGGTAAGGGAGTGGAATCAAAAGAAGGGCATTAGGAAACTCGGGATATGAGCGACGGTTCTGCGTTGTTAGAACTGATGAAGCGCAACAGAGAGAAAACGCATGTTAAAAGAGTTAGCTTGATCAATTCGCCAAAGTCTAATGACTTTTTTGTAAGAGGAAAATTACATGAATCAGACCACAAGCGGGGAAGTCCGTCAGGACCGGAATGACGAACAAAGAAGTAGTGAATCTTGTCATCATCACCACCCTCAATTTGGAGGGGAAGTTTAACTGGAGATCTGCAACCGTCACGAAGAACAAGTTCATATCTATTAGACCAGGGGTCTATACTCCTAACCTCAAAAGCCCCAAAAATTATAGCACTCGAAACAGTGATTCCAGATAAGTCCGACAGTATTTGGAGGGCATTTATCATCCCCCATGAGAGGGCATTAAGCTGGCTGGGTGCAATCCGAAGTTCTTTACAAAACTCCATCATCAAAAAATACAGGCGATGGCGGAAACCTGCCCGAAAGGAAGACCAGTAGACGGTGATATAGCCTACCGGAGGAATCCCGGGCACGTCTTGAACCTCTGGATATTTGAACCAATCCAAATTCCAAGGCAGAATAGGATGAACACGGTTGGGTTCGCTCCTGCCAGAGGAAGAAGAAGATGAGGAAAAGGCAGACATCGGATTCAAAGAAGATTGGTGAGACTGATGGGTAGAAAAGAAGAATAAAATATACGTTTGCGTTCTGGTAGCTTTTGGATTATCTTTGTTTTGTTTGTTTGAGACTGATGAGAGAAAATGATAAATTATCTTTGTTTGTACACAAATAAAGAAGAGATCTTTTATACTCTTTGAAGGGAAACCGTATCGGTATGGAAGCCCTAATTGGTCATACTCTACAGCTATTACTGGACGCCTCTGAGATGATGCTGCCCCATGCGAAGGGCCACGTGTCGATCATCGCATTATTGAACACAAGAAACAAGGTACATTATTAATTGTTCTACTACAATACGTCATACGCCACGTGTCGATCATACATGATAGAACACGTTAAATAAGGAATGGCAGTGATTGCGACTACTCTGTTTATATTCTGCAATAAATTTAATAGTACTCTGTTAGGCACCTTCTCTGTATATACTCTACGAAATAACGGGTTAAATGATGGGAAGGTGAACCGCTGAAATGATGGGAAGGTGGACCCTTGAAATGACAGCTAAGCGAAAAAACTGACGTACGTGGTTTTGCTTTATCCCTCTTGTCTATAAAAGAAAGAAGAACCCTCAAAATAACTTGCGGCTTCTCTTCTACTCAATCTTTTTTTAGTATGGAGGCGGAAAAGGAAGGAAAGGATCGCCTAAGGGCAATTCTTCTGCTGGTGCGATCTCAAATGAGAGCGAAGGACGAAACTCACCGCGTCAAACTCAAGTTGGAAAGAATAGCCGGTAAACGCTCTATGTTGGAGAAGATGATGCATGAAGAACAAGTGGTCATGGATGCTAGGCGGCAGTAGTTAGCAGAGAAAGAAATGATTGCTGAGGAGGAGCTGACAGGAATTACAGTTCATCATATTGATTGGTTAAAACTTGATCTTTCGTTTATGGAGGACTACAGTTATGTAGAACTCTTGTTATCCATATTATTTTACTTTTCTTAAAATTTCAACAAAATTTAGTTTATTTGATGTTGTTTATCGTTTCTTGGATTTGTTGTTTGTACTCTTTTCTTCGATTTGTGTTTCTGTGTGTATTCAAAACTTTCAAACTACATCTCGTTTTGGATGCAAACTACGGTTGGTGCAGAGTAACCTACATCTCGTTTTGGATGCAAACTACGGGCAGATTTTGATGCAGAGTACAAATAGACTTGGATATGAAGCAGAGTACCGAAAAAAGTATGCGAAGTAGAGGACCTAGGTTTGGCAGATTTTGAACTTATGTTTATATACGTACCATGTATGTTTCTGCAGATTCTGCGTTTACTACTGCTTCTTCTCTGCATTTATAATAAACATCAACTTCAATGCTGGAAATGGGATGATTCTTCATATTCCTTTTCTAAATTTATTACAAAAAAATTCGAGCAAAAACTGGTAGATGTTCTTATTCGTCTTGATCATTGTGAAATACCTGGCAGATAATTTCTGGGATAGGGGATATTTTGTCAAATCCAAGTTGTTCCCATTCTGAAGGATGGGCCTCGAGCCGTTTTATAATCTTCTCGATTCTCTTCTGTTTCTTGTGAAGTTTAGCCTTTTTCTTCAAGATTTTCTCGTGAGTCTTGATTGCTCGCCGGTACTTCTCGTTAAGCTGCATAAAATAAATTATAGATACATAAGGAACGGCAATGGAAAACTCTTGAAAAACATGCAACACCTTTACCTTAGTTATGAACTCCGTGGATTGCTGAAAACATCTCGGGTTATGGTTCATGAGTAAAACTGAAGGAATCTTCAATCTGGATCGTTCAAATACAGTTGTTGAACTCGCGGAAGATTCATTATCGTTCATCAGATTAAAGACAGAGGCTACAGATGGCTCCATTAAAACTCGGGTATATGTGTTCTGCAAATAAAGAAGAAGTGTTGAAGATAACCCACGTCATAAATACAAGAGTGGACCCAGTTACGAAATACAAGAGTGGACCCACTTCATAAATACAAGAGTGGTTGATGAAATCCACTTAAAATTACAACAGTGATGACGCTAGATATTCCAACTTCAATGAAACTCTGCTGAATTCTATTATACTAAATGGAACGCAAACGCATACTCTTATAACAGTTATGGGCCCATATTTATACTGAGTATAAGAAAGCAGATGCAGAGTATGAGCAGGTCATGCGTATTCTCGGTTTACACTCTATAAGTGTAGTTTATGATGCATGTAAACGAAGAATAAGCAGAATAAGTTCTCTTCTACTAAGGAAGGAAAAACATAAATTCTGCTTGTACACCGCAGAGTTTATGTTTTTCATCCTTAGTAGAAGAGAACTTATTCTGCCCATGTTTATGCTGAGTGTAAGCAAAGCAGATGCAGAGTATGAGCAGGTGCTGCGTATTCTCGGTTTACACTCTATAAGCATAGTTTATGATGCGTGTAAATGAAGAATAAGCAGAATAAGTTCTCTTCTACTAAGGAAGGAAAAACATAATTTCTGCTTGTACGCCGCAGAGTTTATGTTTTTCATCCTTAGTAGAAGAGAACTTATTTTGCCCATGTTTATGCTGAGTGTAAGCAAAGCAGATGCAGAGTATGAGCAGGTGTTACGTATTCTCGGTTTACACTCTATAAGCGTAGTTTATGATGCGTGTAAATGAAGAATAAGCAGAATAAGTTCTCTTCTACTAAGGAAAAACATTTCTGCTTATACGCCGCAGAATTTGGTTAATGTAATATTTACTAGAACAAATCTCCCTATTTACTATATACATATATTTACTAACCATGAAATTAAATTAGAACGTCGTAGGGATCGTAGATACTTGCAATAATTGCCTCATCACACATGAGTTGATCGATATACGAAGATGTCTCATCAAACACCTCCGCAGCGAGCTTCTTCCTCCAGGTCATCATTTTTGCATTACACAGTTCTCTTGCTTATAGTGTTAATCCTAACATGTGACACTCAATGTATTTGAGTGCGTATACTCCACAATCACCTACTTCTGGACGCATTTTGGGAACGTCTTTTACAATTGTGATTGTAAAAGCTGCTTGATTGTAGTCTTGAGGAAAGCACATATGAATTGCGGCAGGAACCATTTGAGCAAAAGGCCTCGCCGCTGCCACAACATCTGATTCTGGAGTATTTAAGGAATCATATATGTAGAGAACCCAGTCAACCAATGATATGACCGTCCCAACCCAATGATTCGAGCTCACGTGTAGAACGAAGTATAGCGTATCAACATCTTTGCACCATGCCAAATTTGTTGCGGCATAAGCTGGAAGAATAACGTGTACATTCTCGTAAGTACCACCAGGCCATCTGTCAAGCTTACGCCAGTCCTTGTACCGATTCTTCCAAAGCATTTGAAATGCTGCATCCAATATAGCAATCTGCGGACTCTTGAAAGAACTAAGATTTCTCTTTAGCCTTAGTCTATACAAGTTCAGTGGTGCGTCAAGGTGCTGATAATAAAAGAAGGACAAAGGTTAGGCACCAAAACAGAGTCTACTAGACACACAACAACAACAAAAAGCCGAGCCTGCCCGACACACAATAACAACGGTCTGCCAGCTAAACATGAAATAAACACTTTTGCCAGATCCACTGTTGAAGAGGAAGAATGTACTTACCATATCGTGTAACCATTCCCTCGGCTTCAAAAGTAAGTTTAAGAATTGATGGGCCGTTGTTTTCCCTCCAAATGGATAAATATTTGTTCTGTCGAAGAAAATCAACATTCAAGTTAGACTGCAAGATAAAATAGACGATCTTATAGGCTGTGTGTACTTACTCATCGGCTCTGAATACGTTCATCTTGTCCACCAGTGTATGGTCAACATCTCCAAATACAATTTCGTAAGCAGATTTCTGGGCCAGTGGTTTTGCGTTGTTGCTAGGTACAACAGGAAGTGCAGTCGATTTGCTTAACCTTTCACTCCTCCTTGTTGTTAGCTTGTTGGTCTGGCGAAGATTTCTGGAGCTTTCGTATATTTCGATTTGAGATGTAGTTGGATGGACTGAATCCACTGATGGTTCAATGATATTAACTGGCTGGGAGTTTCCTTTTCCTCTACCTCTTCCTCTTCCTCTTCATCTTCCTCTTCCTCTTCCTCTTTCTTCAATGATTTCAGTGTCAAACACTGAGCCTTTACCATCTTCTGCAATGGAAGCAACTGTCTCAATGCAGACGTTGGTTATCAATGCCGTAATGGGATCCTAAATGCATACATTAGTTTCATCTGCTGCAGCGGCATCCTTAATGCAGACATTACTTTCATATGCGGCAGTGGCATCCTCTGCCTGAAGGCATACTTTGGGATCATTATCTCCTTTTTCTTCTTTGGCATCCTCTGCCTTTTCACTCCCATCAATTTTTTCACCATCGGTTGCTTCGTTGGAAACAACTGCCTTATCAGATATAACCTTTTCTTTACCACCATCAGCTGCCTTTTCACTTTCATCTATTTTTTCAACATCTCCAACTCCACCATCCTCTTGAAGATGTTCTTCTTTGACATCCTCTGCCTTTTCACTCCCATCAATTTTTTCAACATCTCCAACTCTACCATCATCTTGAAGATGTTCTTCTTTTGCATCCTCTGCCTTTTCACTCCGATCAATTTTTTCAGCATATCCAACTCCACCATCAGCAAGAAGATGTTCTTCACTCCCATCAATTTTTTCACCAACAGTTGCTTCGTTGGAAAGAGTTGCCTTATCAGATATAACCTTTTCTTTACCACCATCACCTGTAGTGGCATCCTCTGCCTGAAGGCAGACGTTGACATCATTTTCTCCTTTATCTTCTTTGGCATTCGCTTCCTTTTCACTCCCATCTCCATCATTACTATCATCTTGAAGATGTTCTTCTTTGGCATCTTCTGCCTTTTCACATTTGTATATTTTTCCCCCATGGAACATATCTTGAAGATGTTCTTGTTTGGCATCCTCTGCCTCGATGCCATCTGCCTTTTCCCTGCAATCTATTTTTGCATCATCTCCTACTTGTTCTTGTTTGGCATCCTCTGCCTTTTCACTCCAATATATTTTTGCATCATCTCCTACTTGTTCTTGTTTGGCATCCTCTGCCTCGATGCCATTATCAGTTACTTTTTCTTTGCCATCTCTTCCTTTCTCATTTGAAAAGGAGCCAGAGGCAACAACCTTGATTCCTTCTCCTTCGTTGTCTTTGCCATATCCTTTGTTATCCATCGTCGTCTCTTCTTCGTCATTCTGCAAAATTTCAAAGTAATGACTGTTACATGAACTCAGCTTCAACCTCTTACACCTTAAGGGCATACTCTGCCATATAGGATATTAAGGGATGCCAATGATGAATAGTATTGAATGCCATTATTAGTCTGCCGTAACAATTACATGTCTCACATAAATGAATGATAACGTAGGCAAGCAGAGTATGCCATGCCCCTCTATTATTTTACCACATCTGATAGAGCATGATATCGCAGATCATGTCAGCGCTTTTATTTCAACAATTGCTGAGTTGGACATACCATGCGATTGTCAGGTTTTAGTTTGTTGTTAGAGAAGCGAGTATCTTGCTCGAAACAAGTCATCCTCTCCATCAGCTTTCCAACGACCTGTGCCAACTTGTTTAAGGTTTCACTCAAAACATTCTGCTGTTCCATGCTGGTTCGTTGCTGTTCCAAATTTACTCGTAGCTGATTAAGTCTGGCGTTTTCAATTCTAGCTACAACTGCGTCAAACTTGGTCTGCTGTTTATCCAGGACAAATTCAATGATTTCTTCTTCTTCTTCTTCTTTTTCAATTCTAGCTACAACTGCGTCAAACTTGGGCTGCTGTTTATCTAATTCAATTCCCTTCCGCTTCCTCTTCCTCTTTTCTCCATCTCACTCTTCAATTCCCTTTCTCTTTTTCTCTTTTCCTCTCTTTCCTTCATTATCTACTTTCCTTTTTTTCCAGTGCGATTTTCTGGGACTGGCGGCATTTTTGAGACGCTCCATTGATGTCCGACCACGGCTGGCCAGAGAGAATGTATTTGATGAGATTATCAAGCTTGACATCTATTACGTCATTACCTTTCCAACGTGGATAGATTTCTGCCCGGGATCTCTCACACATAGTAGTTACAGTCACCTACAAAACAATTATATGGTTACATAAATGTCAGCCAGAAGTCAGCTAGAAGTCTGCGTAACTCTGCTAGAAGTCTAGCGACGGGAATATGTAAACTTGTGGCAAAGTCTTTTTACAGACGCTGCTACTGTGGCTTACTCTGCCAAAACTCTACATTTTCACTTCAACAAACTATGCCAAAGATATACATACCTCTTCACTCGAGAAGATCTTCTCCATATCGGGTCTGCCAACTTTTCCTTTGTATCTTAGCAGATGTGTACCTTCAAAAGCTATAGGTGTTCCCAAATTTTCTCCCACTTTGGGCACATAAGCATAACCCCAGACCTGTAGAACTTGCACGAACCCCTTCAAAACATAAGAGTCTTGCCATATCTTCTCTTTAGTTACTAACTTAACCTGCTCAACAAGATCTTTGTAAGCAACCCTCCCCCAGGGATACCCTTTGAAAGTTGCCAAATCTATCACCAACCTAGCTAGGTTAAGGGGAATTTCGGTACGCCGATCAACACCCAACAGACCGTTAGACATAATAGCTAGGTAACTAAGACTAATTTTATCTTCCCTGGACCAAGATTTGCTTATATCTCTACCATGCTTCATACACAATTTCACTATGTCCTCAATACAAGGGTTAGGACGGCGTATTTTGAGAAGACCCCGAAAGCGATTCCAGCTTTGGTGATTAGCTTGAGAAGATACCAACCCATCCAACTGCATAATTTCATTACAGTTAAGACCTGTGATCTCTTCAAACTCGAAGAGTGAGAACCGTGCTGGCTGCCCCACGATCAAAAACCACAACTCAAATGGGCTTTCATACTCCAATTGTTTGCAAATAAGATGGTGATGCACAAATTTTGCACTCCATCCGAAACCCAACTTCTCAAACTTACAAATAACTCGTAGCGGTGACTTGACGACATAATCCCACATTTCCTCACCCACTACACCTTCCACCAGTGAAAGATGATTGAACTTCGAACTGTAGTTTATTCTGGTATTTGGATCTGGCTCGTTTCCTTTGGAAAAAATAATGGCAGGAAAATCCATCTCGTAATCATTCATATACATGATATATTCGAAGGAGAAATATCGGAGAAATGAAGAGATCGGAGAATTATCGGAGAAATGAAGAAAATGAAGAAAGAGATCGACAAAATTAAAGATATGCTCCTCTACTCTAGGGTTGCTGAGGGGAAGTAGAGGAAGAGTTAATGTTGTGTTTTCCAAGCTTGATGGGCTTTGGCATGGGCCTGAAACAACTGCTTTGATGTCCGAAGATATATTGTGGAAATATTTTTAAACTAATATTATCTAATTAAGACGGCGACCTCTTTTGTCGTACAGTTAAGTCAGCGCCGCCTTTTTCTTTTAGTAGAAACTCTTCAAAAATGTTGCGCTACGTCGGCATATAGTCTGCGAAACCCTAAACCACTCAAAACGAATTAAAAACTTTGATTAACATTTGTTTAGACGTCATAACTCCAAAGTGATCTTCAATCTAAGTGTTTAAAAGCTTATTTACATTGAAAACACATAATGGAAGAAAAATCAATAACCATGGTAAATACCAAGGAAATGTTTCACATAGTGTCGTGTTGAACAATGATACACGAAGAAACATATGATAACAAAATTTTTTGTCTGAGTTGTTATTTTTAACATAAGTTTTACTTTGAAACCAGTAAGAAATAATGTATAAAGGTAGTGGAAGTATATACAAATATACAACAACAAAAAATCACTACAAACGAATTCTCCTATATCAATCTGCATTCGGTCTGCCGTTGGTGACATTCATTCAGTCTACGATAGCCTAACCACTCGGTTTTCACTGTGCAGTTTTTCTTTTTAACATAAGTTGTACTTTGACAACAGTTAGAAATTAAAGAAATAATGTATAAAGGAAGTGGAAGTATATACAAATATACATCAACAAAAACTCTCTACAAACAAATTCTCCGATTGCGATCTGCCTTCGGTCTGCCGTTGGTGATATTCAGTCAGTCTGCGAAATCCTACTCGGTTTTCACCAAGTTTCTCGAGTTTTCTCGTTTCGGCTTATACTGGTTAATACACTACTGGTGATTGTCTTCTGCCGTTGGTGATATACATTAAGGGGTAGCGCTAGTATTTTCAAAATTATTTTAGAACATAACTAAAATTATTTCACAACCATGAGCACTTCAACAAGAATCAGTCACCATTCTTTTCAAGGCACCTGCGAGTTTGAGGAGTGGACACAAGAAGGGTTCAAGCACTTGAAGGAGTTGGAGGATATATGGACTACTTGACCTACCCCGCGCCAACCATGCATTTCCTTGCCACGGTGAAGTTCATTGAGGATGAAGCAAATGGACATGGATACGTCTACTTCATGGTTGGGCCAACCCAATACTCACTCACTTTCGGCCTGTTTCCCTAACAACACGCTCGCATAGCGCTTCATTGACGAGGACGAGACGCCTTTGTGTTGTTTCTTTCAAAATGCTTGATATTGCAACACTAGTTGCTTCAAAGACCTCAAGTACTCAATACCACACCGGCTGAAGAAACATAAGTGCAAAACTAATTGGAAGGAGTCAATGTTCAGCTCTTTTTTGTAATTAATTATCCTAAAATCTGATATCAGTCTCCTTTTGGTCTACCGTTAGGTAGTTTGGTCTGCGAAACCCTGACTGTAAAAAAGCACAGCAGTGTTTACCAAAATTTTGCATAATACAAGTAGAATCTAAATAGTGTTTGCGTATACTCTGTTTCCAACGGCAGAGACTGAGAACGCTTTGTTTTTCTTCTGCGAGTAAAAGCAGAGACTGCGCATATTCTTTTCTCTCTCTACTTGTACTCTACGTAGTCTACATTTACTTGCGTTGCAAATGTCAAACTGTAGAAAAAGTGCAACCGGTCTGCGTTAACTCTGCTGGTCTTAAGGGGTAGCGCTGGTATTTCCAAAAAAGTGTACTAGTTTTACAATTTTTCCTACGAAGATATCACGCTTGACATTAAAGTTAGAAAACGTGCCATTTTGATATGTTTCTTCTCAAAATTTTAATAAATTTTTAGCTCGCGAGCATTAGAACTAGCTTTTATAACTCGCAAATTCAATTAAACTTGATCACTTAACTTGTTTTTTAAATGATGCTAAAAAACATAGTTCCAACCCCTGTTCCAAAACACAGGTGCCTAACCGATTAATCGTCCGGCTATGCGCTTGGCGGGAAGGGTCCGCTGCGATTAAGGCCAAATCAGTTAACCTATTCGGACAACCGTTTAATCGCCGATTTAAACCACATACAATATTTAACTTTCTGTAAGTATTGGGCTTTTGACAAGCCCACTTATGAATTGTTACTCAGAGCATATGTTATTCTTTTATAGACAAGTTTGAGCTTCTTTTCTTTCCCACTTGTCAATGTGGGACTTGATTTTTTGCTCTTTTTTCCTCCTTGCATCGTTACTCCTTCCCGATGTTGAAAACATTATATTCTTTAATCAATAATATTGGGCTTTTGTTGGATTTGCATCTATTTCATATGAATCATATCTATAATTAGTTTGAACATTAATAAAATAAAACCTAAACAACAGAAAAACTGTATAAAATATTAATTTATGTATACATACATATTTATTTTTCATGAGATTATGTAATTTTTAGTTTTTTTTTTAAAATTAGCCTTAAACTATAATTAAGAATAATTTTTACTTAACATTATATATTTATTTTTTATTTATAAAATAAAATAATAAATAAAACCCTAAAACTAATTCCCGTATAGTCTCCGATTTATTGATTCGGCGCTAGATCCTACTCAACCGGCCGATTAACACCTAGTAGATTTTCGAACATTGGTTCCAACTCATAAAAATATGAGTGGAGTTGAATAGGCTCATGAGCTCAACCAACAATAACAAAATGGACAGCCAAACAAAATTAAATAAGTTAATGTCCATAAGCAGATCAGCCGCCGTCGTGGAAGGAACAAAGTGGCCACTGTGGTGAAGAGTCAACTGCGATGACAGAGCTAAATTCGTTATTTTGATGTCCACTTGGATCCCAATTTTCTTTTCGATTCGCCATAAAATAAAATAAAAAGAAAAGGGTCCAGAGTCGTGAAGCCAACTCAAATCCAAAACAAAAAAATAGAAATGTAGATCCTTTGGGGAATCTTTTATGACTAGTTAGTTTAATAACAAGAAATTAAGAAAAATTATTGGAGAAAATGGAAATCGACTTTTAAAATAATGCTCTCTCTTTGCTTCGAATTCGTCGATCACTGAAGAAGACTTTACTGGTTTCACCGAAAAAATCTCTTTTGTTCAATTCTTTATTTTTCAAACCCAAAAGAGATCAGGAGGTATAAAAGAAGAAAGGGAAAGGCTCTGAAAAGGAAACTATCTCTCTCTCTCTCTCTCTCTCTCTCTCTCTCTCTCTCGTTGTCTCTCTCTTTTGACCTCACATTCGTTGAATCACTCTTCTGAGTTATATGTTTTATTGCCCTAGATCTCAAAGAAGAGAATCAAAATCGACTTATTGAGATCTGGGTTCAGACAAAGATTCTGTCTTTCGCATTCAGCTCCAGTTTTATTCAGGTAACTAGTGTTTTTTTTTTAACTGATGATGCTCGCTACAGTGTCTCCAGAGTTTTCTAGTAGCCGAATCTGGGTTTTGTAGCTTTTGATTTTGGTTTGGTCGGAGAAAAAAAACCACGAGACTTGTTAACCTTGTACATGTGCGAGAGAGTGTCTGTGAGGAATGTCCTAAACTTCCCGTATCACGGGAACAAGGTGCATTTTTGCTTATTGCTTCTTTCTGAAGGACTTTTCTTCTTAAGATTAGTTTTGAACATTACTTAATAATCTCTCCGTGTTCTTCATTAGATCAATAAAAACTTAAATCTTTTTCTTCTTCAGGCAATGCCAATTTAAAAAGAAGTATGCAGAGGTAAAAAGAAAGACTCAGTCTTTGTATGCCTTTCAATTAGAAGGGAGAAGGGAGGTGTTAGATTTGGTTTCAATGGGTGCGACACAGAAGAATTTGCAGGGGCCACGTCACCACACATCACTGAAGAAGCCCTTGTGGGTCGTTTTGACTGTTTCAGTCACCAGCATGCTTCTGATCTGTACCCACATGTACCCACGTCACGGTAAGAGCTCCTCGTGTCATGGCCTTTCTAGCACCAGAGGCTGCGAGGATGCTCTCTCCGCGTGGCTACCTGTTCATGTCAGGAAATTCACTGATGAGGAGATAGCAGCTCGAGCAGTGGTCAGAGACATACTAAGCACGCCTCCCTTCCTAACCGAAAACTCCAAAATCGCTTTTTTGTTCTTGACTCCCGGTACTTTGCCATTTGAGAAGCTCTGGGATGACTTTTTCAAGGTAACAAACGCCTCATCGAATGTCTAGATTTAGTTACATTTTCACTAATATATCGCGGGTCGTTGGTGTTGTCAAGGGTCATGAAGGGAAGTTCTCAATTTACATCCACCCGTCAAAGGAACGACCAGTTCACATCAGTCGTCACTTTTCTGATCGAGAAATCCATAGTGATGAGGTCACCTGGGGAAGGATTTCAATGGTTGATGCCGAAAAGAGGTTACTGGTTAACGCTCTTGAAGATCCTGACAACCAACACTTTGTTCTTCTTTCAGAGAGGTGATGATCTCAATGTTGCTTATATGTCCTTATTAAGGTTTTCTGCACAAATCAAATTACGGCAAGTGTTGTTTGTTCCTGATAGCTCTCTTGTTTTTCTGCACAGTTGTATACCGTTGCATAGTTTTGACTACACCTATAGATATTTGCTCAACTCCAACGTCAGCTTCATTGAGAGGTAAATTACTCTTAAGCCAAAAATAAAATGTTCGATTTCTTCATTAATATTCACTGACACAAGCTTCATTTTCTCTCTCTGTTTCTCAAGTTTTGTAGATCCTGGTCCACATGGGACCGGTAGACACATGGAACACATGTTACCCGAAATCTCCAGGGAAGATTTTAGAAAGGGTGCTCAGGTAAAGACAAGCTTTAATCTCTGAGAGCGTGTCTTGGTTAGTATGTTGCTACTGCGGTGAAAAAATGAGTGTTTGTTGCTTTTTGTGTTGTAATTTATCTTCTGGCAAGTGGTTCACAATGAAGCGACAACACGCGATTATAGTGATGGCCGATGGTCTCTACTACTCAAAATTCCGCCAGTATTGTGGAGTAAGTCTGTTCTGCAGCTGAAATGTTTGGTTTTCCATTGCAGATGAACATTTACATCTCGTAGCTTTTTGATTGCGGATTTTCTGTTATATAACTTGATAAAAGTTTTTAACTCTCTTCGTTCTGATTCTGACATTAAAGTTTCTACAAATTTCAGCCCGGGATAGAGGCTGACAAGAACTGTATTGCAGATGAACATTACTTGCCAACATTCTTCAGTGTGAGGATATTCTTCTTCACACCCCATCTTTCGCAATCTTTCATTCCTTCTTGACGCTGAATCATTTTGTTTATTTGCTGGCTCTTCTTTCAGATGCTTGATCCCATGGGGATCTCAAACTGGTCAGTGACGTATGTTGATTGGTCTGAACGAAGGTGGCATCCAAAGACATACGGCGAAAACGACATTTCATTAGAGTTCTTGAAAAATGTCACAGTATGTTTCGAAACACAGTCTCTTGAAATTGTCACAATCAACATCTTATTATTCTTTCTCTTTTCTCGCTTGTGCAGTCCGAGGGCATGAGTATACACGTCACAAGTGTGGGCAAGGTATGCTCTTGTGGCTCTCTCCCTCGCGGCCTCTATTCTCTCTTTATCTCTCTTTTTACTTTTACTTGTGGTTTTGAAGCATGGAGATGAGCTGCATTGGCCTTGTACATGGAACGGGATTAGGCGGCCTTGTTATCTGTTTGCAAGGAAATTCCATCCCGATGCTCTCGACACATTGGTCAACCTCTTCCCAAACTACACAAGCACAATTGTCTGAGAGAGGATTCTTGAACCGAAACACGCAATTCTTGGACCTAATTATGTTCCAGATATGTCTCAGAGATGGATCTTTTAGATACTGTAAATTTTCTGAAGAAACTGAAATTATTCTTGGAATTCGATGTATCTTGATAAAACAGAAAGCCAGTTATACGCAATTAGAGCAGAAATTTTTCATTAAAAGAGTTTCATATTGCTATTTTCCCTCTGGTTCAGTCTATATCAATCGGTTTATCGTACATGAAATTGTAATAACATAAGGTATCATCAACACAGAGTGTTGGAATCTTGAAATCGGTTTATGATTTCTCCTAGTGCCTCTGCAATGACGAGTGGTGCCCGAGGAACCGTGGGCTGCCGCGGAGAGCAGTCCCAGTCTTTACCGTCTTTGACCACTGAGAAATGCTTGGGAACCCAAGACTCACCAGAAGCCTCTCTATGTTTCAGAGAATCTCTCTGTTTCTCCTCCACAACTCTCTTAGCTTCTCCTGCCCTTTCCCAGTCTTTCTTCAGTATCCCTTCACTTACTTCACTCCACACCATCGTCGACTCGGTCTCCATTACCTCCTGCATATCCTTGACAACTGGAGGTTTGAGTCCTGAGATGTTCTCCTTGGCATTGTAAATAGCTTGGAGCTCACCGGTCTTCAGATTTTTGGCCATTACTGTTCTGAAACATTATGCAATGTTAATGACATAACAGCTTATGAAGTTCTTAATGACTTTATGATTCATGTTTTAACCTGTCCCAATGGCCAAAGATGTCGTAGAGCTTATTCCCAGAGGAAGATTCAGAGATCTTTCCTTTAATTGACCTGTTGTTGTTGCCTTTGAATCTTTCGATGAAGGAATCAGAGATCAAGTGTAACTCAGCCTCGAGACCGGTCTCCGGGCACTTTATCTTGACTTTTCCGGCCCAGTGAGCTACCGGCGCCGGTAAGAATCTCATAATTAGTCTTGGTTGGTCCATTTCGTAAGTCTCTTTATGATTTCGAAGCTTCATCACTCTTTTACCCTTTACCTCAACCTCAACGTAAGCACCTTACAACCATTAAATTAGATTAGATGAGATGGTTCGGTTAAAGATTAAATCGGACACATGTATTCAAACTGGTTATGTTCTTGTACGATTATTATTCAAGATTAGACTTGGTTATTAGATCATTCGGATGCAGCAGAAACAATTCGACTGCTACATCTAATAAACATACCACGAAATTTAGGAGTGAAATATTGAGACCATGTCACGTCAATATTTTCCTTCTCGTGAGTAGCATGAAGTGCGGACACCGGAGGATGATGCGATACCTGAAAAATAACCATGAACAAAAACATGATATATGCTTTTTATTTTATTTATAAACTTGTATAATTGTAAATGACAAATACTTGTTCGGTGAGGACGTTGATGTGACCGTTGGAGACGTGGTGAGTCTCTCCGAGAATGGGGTTGTACGGAGACATGCCAAGGACCACCGGACGGAGTGTGGAGATGTTCCACGTCACAACCGTTTTGAGCCGTTCGATGGGAAGATCGCGGCGGCTGCATTCCCCCAACAGATCCTGACCGCTGAAACTGTAGATCATCTCGCCGTAACATTGGAGTTGCGATCTCGGTAGGTTCAGCTGAGTTGGCAGCTTTACGTTCAAAGAAAGAAACACAATCAGAACTATTTTAAGTAAACAAATTGCATATAATTATTGGAAAATTACTTGATTTGTACGGAAAACATAAATGTTCAACTGTTTTAGAGATTGATGATACCAACTGTATACGTAATTAACTAATTAATACCCTTTTCATGTAGTTCTCTTTGAAGAGAAACAGAGGATGAGAAATTTCTGATTAGTTCTCTTTGAAGAGAAACAGAGGAGGAGAAATCTCTGATTAGAAATGATTCATCGTACATACATATATAGCAAGCATGAAGAAAGTATCACGAGAAATCTACAGCTATCTAGGACTCTGTTACGACTATCTTTGACTCTGTTACACAATCTCAGAATATCTACATTCGTAATTTGTAGATATAACATAACGAAACATATTCAATTTGTGAACCGGATGATAACCAAGTCGTGAACCGGAGATGACCAATGCTCGAATAACCGGATGATGACCAATGTTCGATTACCCTCCCTTAAGTTGGAGCATACAAATTTTGGATGTCTAACTTGAATCAGAATTCGTAAAACCCATCTTTGCCAATAACTTTCGTAAAGATATCCTCATGTTGTGATTTAGAGTCAACGTGCATCACAACAATATTACCAGTAACAATCTCATCTCTAACGAAGTGGCAGTCGAGCTCAACGTGCTTAGTTCTCTCGTGGAAGACCGGATTTGTGGCAATATATATTGCAGACTTGCTATCGCAACAAATCACCATATGTTGTTTATGTACCACACCAAGTGTATGCAACACCTTTTTAAGCCATATCAACTCCTGAGTTAGAAAATCAATGGCTCGATATTCTGCTTCAGCAGAGGAACGACAAACCGTTTCTTGTTTACGCGTTTTCCATGATACCGGGGACTGTCCGAGTTGAACAAAGTATCCAGTAACCGAACGACGTGTCAATCGACAAGTATCCCAATCGGAATCGCACCATCCCGTTATTTGAAAGTCGTCATCTGATCTTAGTAATATTGTTGATCGATAATTGAGTTTAGGTTTTTAATAATTATATAAGTAATTATGTATGTTAAGTCAGAAGGTGTGTGTCGTGTCTGTTAAGTAAAGTTAGTTATGTCTTAAGGGTTACAAGAAAGAAGAGTTGCATCTCTTGACTTTCAAACCCGTTGAAGTTTATTTAAGCACAAGTTGTATTACTGAAACAAGGTTGTTCGGTTTTTTCTTTTTCTACTGAATAAAACAGAAAGTTCCTTTTTCTCAATTTCTAACATGGTATCAGAGCTCTATTGATTCGAGGGCCAATCCGAGTACAAAGACAAGAAAAAGTTCCATCGAAAATCTGAAATCATGGAAGGAACATCACAACAGGTTATTCCCATATTCGATGGGGATAATTATGCTTTCTGGCGCATAAAGATGAAGACCATCTTAAGAACATGAAAATTGTGGGAAGTGGTGGAGACTGGTGTTCCAACTAAGCCGACGCAAGGAGATCACAGTCCAGAAGCCGTGCAATTGAGAACCAAATGGGAGGACTCATCATTAAAGGATCTGATGGCAATGCAACTCCTGCAAACTGCCGTCACGGATCAGATATTTCCTCGGATAGCACCATCAGCCACATCAAAGGATGCTTGGGAAGCATTGGAGTCAGAATTTGAAGGATCTCCACAAGTACGATTGATCAACTTGCAATCATTGAGAAGGGATTATGAAAACTTAAAGATGAATGAAGGAGACATTACGGTCTACACAAGCTTTGGAAAGAAAGTGATAAGGAATGTATTTTTGGTGCCGGGACTGGAGAAGAATCTACTTAGTGTTCCGCAAATTATATCCATCGGATATAGCGTCTTGTTTGAGAACAAGTGTTGCACCATTTTGGATCCTATGGGAAAGAAGATCATGGAAATACAGATGGTGAATAAAAGTTTTCCCATCACATGGAATTCTTCACAAGAAAGTGCATTGGTGACTCGTGAAGAGGACGTAATGGAATTATGGCATCGAAGACTAGGCCATGTGGGAAATTCAAGAATGGAGCAAATGCAAAACAAGAAGATGGTAGATGGGTTACCAAAGTTCCATGTAAACAAAGAAATTTGTGGAGTATGCAAATTTGGAAAGCAAGCACGAGAAGCGTTTCCAAAGGAGTCTCAAACGAAGACAAAGGAGAAACTTGAAATTGTTCACACCGATGTTTGTGGTCCAATGCAAACTGTTTCTCTTAATGGAAGTAGATACTTCTTGTTGTTTGTAGATGACTATACTCACATGGCGTGGGTATACTTTCTCAAACAAAAATCTGAAGTTTTTCCAATGTTTAAGAAGTTCAAAGCCTTGGTGGAGACGCAATCGGGTAAAAAGATCAAAAGGCTTCGATCTGATGGTGGTGGTGAATTTACTTCAAGTGAATTCAATGAGTTTTGTGATAAAGGAGGGATCGAGAGACAAGTAACTGTGCCATACTCACCACAGCAAAACGGCATTGCGGAACGTATGAATCGATCGTTGATGGAGATGGCACGAACCTTGCTTGCTGATCAAGGTCTTCCTCACAAGCTATGGGCAGAGGCGTTATATACGTCAAATTATTTGCAAAATCGTTTGCCAACAAAGGCAATAGAAGATGATATCACACCGATCGAAAAGTGGAGTGGTCATAAGCCAACGGTTGAACACCTAAAGGTTTTTGGGAGTATATGTTACATACATATACCAAAGGAGAAGAGAAGTAAGCTAGACGAAAAGGCCAAGAGAGGAATTTTCATTGGCTACAGCAGCAAATCCAAAGGATACAGAGTACTCCTACTTGATAAGGAGAAAGTTGAGATATCCAGAGATGTGGCGTTTGAAGAAGGAAAGAAGTGGGATTGGGTAAGACGAGTCGAAGTCAAGAAGAACTTCAGTATACCCATAAGTGTTTCTCAATCACAAGAAGAACAAAGACAAATCATCTCAAGTCCTGTTCTGTCTCAACTTGATGACCAAGATATCAATCAAGGAGGAGAAGGATCTTCGACACCACCAAAGAAATACAAGTCAATGGCTGAGATTATGCAGATTGCTCCAATGGTGGATCTCGACGAAACAGAAGCATGTTTTGCGGTCACTGAAGAACCTCAATCCTATGATGACGCGTGTGTAGTTAAAGAATGGCGAGATGCCATGAGTGAGGAAATCGAGATGATTGAGAAAAACAGAACGTGGTCACTTGTGGAGAAACCGGAAAAGAAAAACGTCATTAGCGTGAAGTGGATATATCGCATCAAAACTGATGCAAATGGAGTTCCATTCAAGTATAAAGCAAGGTTAGTCGCAAGAGGGTTTTCTCAAGAATACGGTGTTGATTATCTTGAGACATTTGCACCCGTCTCAAGACATGACACAATTCGAGCCATTCTTGCTCTCGCGGCACAAATGAAGTGGAAGCTTTATCAAATGGATGTAAAGTCGGCGTTTCTAAATGGAGAACTCGAAGAAGAGATTTACGTCGCACAACCACCTAGATTCATCGTCGAAGGCGAAGAAGAAAAAGTTCTAAGGCTACGAAAAGCCTTATATGGCTTAAAGCAAGCCCCTCGGGCTTGGTATGGGAGAATTGATTCATATTTTCTCCAACATGGCTTTCAAAGAAGCATGAATGACGCAGCTCTCTATGTGATGAAGAAAGACAAAGACATTCTGGTCGTGAGTCTGTATGTGGATGATATCATAGTCACCGGCAACAATACGCAACTCATCGACAAATTCAAGGAAGAAATGAAGATGGAGTTTGAGATGGCAGACATGGGAATGTTAAACTACTTTCTGGGCATGGAGATAATTCAAGATGATCAAGGAGTCTTTCTTTCACAAGAAAAATACGCATGTAAGCTGGTAGAGAAATTTGGCATGAAAGGCTGCAAAAGTGTAAGCACTCCCCTTACACCACACGGCAAGGATGTTGAAGATAATGAAGAATATGGTGAGCCAACAAAATATCGAAGTATCATTGGTGGATTACTATATCTATGTGCATCAAGACCAGACTTGATGTTTGCGAGTTCGTATCTCTCACGATACATGTCAAAGCCGCTTAATAAGCACTATCAAGAAGCTAAGAGGGTTCTAAGGTACGTCAATGGTACATCTTACTTTGGCGTTCAGTTTTCTAGTGTTGAGAATCCGGAGTTGCACGGATACTCAGATAGTGATTGGGGAGGTTCACATGAAGACAAGAAGAGTACATCCGGGTATGTCTTTTCTCTAGGATCTGCCATGTTTTGTTGGCAATCTAGCAAGCAACAAACAGTGGCACAATCAACGGCGGAAGCAGAGTATATCGCAGTTTGCGCAGCAACAAATCAAGCGATTTGGTTACAAAGACTTATGGAAGACATTGGCTTTGATTCTCAAGAGGGAGTTCCAATTTACTGCGACAACAAGTCGGCAATTGCAATCGGGAAGAATCCGGTTCAACATCGAAGAACAAAGCATATAGAGATCAAGTACCATTTCGTTCGTGAAGCAGAACACAAAGGTCTCATCAAACTCAAGTATTGCGAAGGCAAAGTTCAACTTGCTGATTTGCTTACTAAAGCACTTAGCAACAGAAGGTTTGAAGAACTAAGGAGGAAACTTGGAGTGAGACCAAAACTCAATTAAGGAGGAGTGTTGATCGATAATTGAGTTTAGGTTTTTAATAATTATATAAGTAATTATGTATGTTAAGTCAAAAGGTGTGTGTCGTGTCTGTTAAGTAAAGTTAGTTATGTCTTAAGGGTTACAAGAAAGAAGAGTTGCATCTCTTGACTTTCAAACCCGTTGAAGTTTATTTAAGCACAAGTTGTATTACTGAAACAAGGTTGTTCGGTTTTTTCTTTTTCTACTGAATAAAACAGAAAGTTCCTTTTTCTCAATTTCTAACAAATATTTCTTGTCTTGGATCAGCCTTAAGATATCTTACAACATGCAACGCCGCGTTCCAATGATCAAGTCTTGGTTCTTGCATAAACTGCGCCAGAGGATGCACGAAGTAAGCTAAATCAGGACGTGTGACAACTAGATAGATCAACCTTCCAAGCAATCGTCGATACCTCGTCAGATCATTCAATACATGTGATTTTGAGAGAGCCAGTTTCTGATTATGTTCCAGAGGAAATTTCACCAGTTTTGTTGCCAACATACCAGTTTCCGTGATAATATCAAGTGCATATTTTCTCTGGCAAAGATAGAACCCCTTGTCGTTTCTAGCCACTTCAATTCCCAAAAAGTACTTCAAGGGCCCTAAGTCTTTCATATGAAAACAAGAAGACAAATAATCCTTGAAAGCTTGTGTTGCTTTTTCACAGCTTCCCATTATGATCAAATCATCGATATATAAGAGAATATGTAACCGAACTTCATCTTTCTCCAAAGTAAACAGTGAGTAATTAGACAAAGATTGTTCAAATCCGTAGTTTTTTAATGCTGTGGACAACTTAGCAAACCAACATCTAGGTGCTTGTTTTAATCCATAAAGCAATTTTTGAAGCCGACATACCTTGTTTTTGTCATTGGATTGAAAACCCGGAGGCATTCGCATATATACTTCTTCTTCTAGATCTCCATGCAAAAATGCATTGTGGACACCCATTTGATGGACATTCTAACCTCGTTTTGCAGCTACATCAAGAAACAAGCGAACTGTGCCCATCTTTGCAACAGGAGCAAAGGTTTCCCCATAATCCTCTCCTTCGATTTGTTTGTTTCCCAATGCCATTAGTCTGGCTTTGTACCTTTCGATTATGCCATTCGATTGGAACTTCACTTTAAACACCCATTGACTTCCAATTGCATGTTTTCCTGGTGGCAATTCTTCTATTGTCCATGTCTGATTTTCTTCGAGAGCTCCAACCTCGTTACCCATAACATCACGCCACCGTTTATCTTTCATAGCTTCCCGGAAAGATTTTGGTTCAACTGTGCTAACTATCGCAGTCACATAAGCAATATGCTTTTCTGAAAAATGATGACCATTATCGTAATCTGAAATTGGATAGAGAATTGCAGTCGTTGATTTCTCCTTCGGTTCGCCTACTACAAGATTAACAACAAAATTTCGTAGAGTCACCGGTGCAGCTTTTCCGGCGACCTCGTCCAAGAAGCGGTTCGGGATTTGAAGATTCTGCAACTGCTTCCATACTCCGATTTGGTTCGACTGCAACTGTCGGTGATGCATGAGGTTCATTTCGATTGGGCTGAATTTCAGCCTCTGTGATGTGGGCCGAAGTTGAAGAAATAGTTGCTGGATTTATTTGTGATGAAACACGTGAAGAATTTGGGTTTCTTTGTATTCTAGGCCCAACATTACAGCCCAATTCCTCCTCCATAATTAGACCTTCAGAAATTGGAGCCCACAAAGCTCTTTCTTCTTCTTCAGCATCGATAGGAAGCAGAGATGTAGCAGGTGAATATGGGACTTTTGATTCTGAAACACAACATCCCTTGATACGAAAAATTCATTTGTCTTAAGGTCATACAGTCTCCACCCCTTCTTTCCATGTGGATAACCAATGAAAACACATTTTCTACTTCTTGTCGCAAATTTATCTCCTCCATGTGTTTGATTATGTGCATAACATAAGCAACTAAACACTCTTATATGATCGTAAGCAGGTGACTTGTTATACAACCTCTCATATGGTGTGGCATTTTTCAACACTGAGCTCGGTGTCCAATTGATTAGATAGGCTGCGGTTAAGACACACTCTCCCCAATATTTAATTGGCAAATTTGCTTGAAACCTCAAAGCTCTTGCAACATTGAGAATGTGTCGATGTTTTCTTTCTACCCTTCCGTTCTGTTGTGATGTTCCCACACAAGACGTCTCATGCCTTATCCCGTTTTTCTGAAAGAAATCCGTTAGACACAAGAATTCTGATCCATTATCACTTCGAATTGTATGAACTTTTGTTTCAAACTGCCTTTCCGTCAGCGAGAAGAAAATTTTCAAATGTGCAGGTGCTTCACTCTTGTTTTCTAACAAATACAACCATACTCCTCTTGAGTAATCATCAACTATTGTTAAAAAATATCTTGCTCCAGAATATGCCGGTGTCCGATACGGACCCCAAAGATCAACGTGTATTAACTCAAAAATCTTGGAAGTTTTATTCATGCTTATTGGAAAATAATCTCTTGTTTGCTTTGCGCGGAGACACACATCACACGCTTTATTCAAATTTGAAGAAACAGAAACAGAAATAGAGGGAAGCAATCCAACAACTTTCGCAGACGGATGATCCATCCGATTATGCCACAACTCAGATGACTTCTCTTCTTTCGTCGTGATTGATGATGCGATCTCTATACCGTGGAAGTGAAATGTTCCTATCACCATCAACTATGCTATAGAAATCAAATCTGACTTTAACTCTTCAACATAAGACACTAATTTCCTAACCAGATCAGCACTAAGACAAACCGACCCTTCTTTGTTCGAAATTTGTTCTCTCTCATCTGCCATTATAACCAAAACTGGAGCCATGTCTCTCACATTTGTCAATATGTCAAATCTTCCTGTCAAATGATGAGAAGCCCCTGTATCCATTATCCAAAAAGGAGAAGAAAATTTACGAGTTAGTTTTTCGGTTGCGCCTCCTTCTTTTCCCGCATTGAGAATGCTTTTGATTACACGCCATTATTTCTCGCTCAATCCACTTACTCCATCTCGATCTTGGTCCGTTATCACATGATTTGCAAGTTCCAGTTTCGGATTTTCAAGGTTTGGAACATACACTTGATTTGCATAAGTTGTTTGCCCTCGGCCTCTGCCTCCACTCAAACTAGCTCCTCCACGGCCTCGTCCTTGCAGGGATCTGCTTATTGGCCTATCAACCCACCACTCTGGGTAACCGATAATACCATAACAGCTGTCAGAGGCATGACCATTTCGATTACAATGTTTGCACAACACTGATTTTTCCTTGTCTTCATTTCGGTAACGCGATCTTGTCTGGACCGCGAAAGACGTCACTTCTTGTCTTTCTTCTCCACTTGCACAAAGATCTTCTTCCTGCCTCATGATATTATAAACTTCCTCCAATGGTTGCACAGAAACACGTGCAACAAGACTTGATCGAACAGCACGTAATTGATCATCGAGATCAAACAAAAATTGATGCACCTTGTCTTCTTCACGATCTTCTTTCTGGATTGTCCCGAGGTCACATACACAATTTCCACACTTGCAGGTTCTCAAAGATCGATAGCTTGCAAGGCTGTCCCAGATCCAAGTCAATTTTCCATAGTACGCTTTGATTGCGAGACCTCTCTGTTTGTAGCAAGCGAGTTCAGCTTTGATTTGCTGGATTCGAGGACCATTCATCACAGAAAAATGTTTCTTTAAATGCTCCCACAAGTCTTGCGCAACATCTCTGTGAGAGATGGTGGAGCGGAGCATCGGATCGATTGTCATCTTGATCCATGATACGAGAAGGGCTTGTATCGTCCACCAATCTTCAAGGTTAGGGGATCCTTCATCTGGTTTCGTAATCGACCCATCAAGGAAACCGAATTTCTTTCGTGAAGTCAACGCCGTCTTCATTCCACAAACCCATTCGTCATAGTTGATTCCTTTCAACAGTGGGTGAGAGATCACCGCACCCGGGTTATCGGCGGAGGTCAAGTCGTGAGATTGTTCTTCTCACCTCCATCGCCAGGTTCGTTGCTGCAGAAGCATCGGTCGCAGTCGGTGTTGTGTTAGACATGATCGGATTTCAGATTTATTTTTCGATATTTAAAGTTCAGACTCTGATACCATGAAGAGAAACAGAGGATGAGAAATCTCTGATTAGAAATGATTCATCGTACATACATATATAGCAAGCATGAAAAAAGTATCACGGGAAATCTACAGCTATCTAGGACTCTATTACGACTATCTTTGACTCTGTTACACAATCTCAGAATATCTATATTCCTAATTTGTAGAGATAACATAACGAAACATATTCAATTTGTGAACCGGATGATAACCAAGTCGTGAACCGGATGATGACCAATGCTCGATTACTCTTCGATTTCAAAAGTGAAATTTAAATCATTGGATGTTGTAACGAGATTTTCTTAGAGATAATTAAGTAATTAGTATTGAGAGAGGAAATAGTTCGAGAGTTCGCTTTCATGCATTGAGTGTAATCGGGCACCAACTTATGAAGACATATTAATACAAAAAAAGAAAAAACCAAGGCTCAAACATTTGAGTATTAATATACAGATATATAACCGTACTATATAATCTAAGCAATTGAATTATATTAACATAAACTTGGAATTATTACTAGCAAGTAATGTATAGTAAGTTTGTTCCTTCGTATATCGACAATATCTTTATATATTCCATGCTAAATACTTATTGATATTTTATACTCCAAAGACACATTAATATATTTAATATTTAAAAGAAACACAACTTTCATATACCAAAAAACAAAAACACAATTTTCATATGTATAACATATATTTTCGTGACCGCCAAAAATGAACTTTCATATTTTTCTTTAGCAAAAAAAAAAAAAAAGATATTTTTCAGAAAAAATATATACGCAATGGTCAATTTGTAATATATCAATAAAACTCACTTCAACAAGTTTTTAAAAATGACACCTGAAAATTGGTGAGATCGGATCCTGGGCGTATGTTCTTGAAGAGGCTAAGGATTCGACGGATGACATTCGAAGCTGTGTACTCTGAATCTTTTTCATCTTCCAACGAGACAGGTTTAGCCAGCACAAGGTGCCTTCTCATTTCTTCTTCTTCTGCCTTCACACAACAAAAAAACATTAAACGAATAAGTGTAAACTTTAAACACCTACCTATTTAAATTAACTACCATTTCTCACCGTCCGAAAGTCACCTAATATGGTTCCTCCACAGTCATATATATAACCCCGTATATAGTCCAACAAAATCGCATCTATTTAAGATATATCTTAAATCATTTGATTATAAATTGACATGATTAAGATGAAGAAATATCAACAAAAGATAATAAATGTTTCGAATACGTACCAAACAAATATGCTCTATATTTACATTAGATTTAAAATTTTGGGTTATAAAGAGTAAGATAAATCATAATTAGATCGTACAATCTCGAACAGTTGGAATTATTAAAGGTGTTTAAAGATCATAAGTACAAAATATATATATGCCCCCCAAGCAAACTAAGTGTGCGATAGAGAATGACCCACTTTACCATTTGAAAATTTGTTGAAGAGAAGCGATATTTCTAAATTTTACTGATCAGACTTTTTTTTTTTTTTTTACAATGAACGATTAAATAAAAAGCCAAGGAGCTCTATTTATAAAACGAAACAGAATCTAAAAAAAACGAGAGACTTGAAATACTCTTTCACAGTACCCAAAGTGATAACTCTCAGTTTTTTGCTCCATTTATATAGAAACATATATAAGGAATATCTATCTAAAGAGATGATAGTGAAGGAAAAGAGTTTTAGTGAGCATTAACTATGGATACGGAGGAGGCGTTGGTCGTTAGATCCATCTTCGTATCATTTATTATCTCATCGTGGCGGTTTTGTGTTGTGCTTAGGGGAGTGGTCCAAGATTCTTGCTTTTTTGTTGTTGTTGTTAGAAATCTTTTGAAGTTGATTTTTTAGTGTTAAGGCTGGCCCAACGCTTAAAAAAGACCCTAACGCTTAACTAACTAATAAATTATGGAGATTAAAATCGGTGAGAGATTTTTGCGAAATCACCATCGAATAGATAAATAGATTGAATCTTGTAAAATATCAATTCTTCTTTACAGAATTGGATGGATTATAAGGGACGATTTTTTTTTGAAAAAAATACATTTTCAAGTGAAAAAAAATTAAAAAACGAATTTGGATGGTTATATAATCTAGGGAAATTTTTTAGAATAGTACGTTTTCTGACTTTAATTTCAAGCGGGGTACATTCGCAGGAAAAATTGTAGATTTAGTACACTTTTTTTGAAAATCTTTACGCTTTGGCAGAGTCTGCGTGAATTGTAGACTTAAGACAGATATAGTATGTCAATTTTGTAGAGTTAAGGCAGATATTGTGTGCTTTTTGGTTGATGTAAGACATATTGTGTGTGCATTTTTGTAAACTTAAAGCAGATATTGCTCGTCAGTCGGTAGCATACAGTTCGCAGGGTCTGGCTTGATATTTGCAACGTAACTAAATTGTATAAGCGGTCGGATTTTAAAGTCAATTACAATGTATCCCTATCTTTTCACAATAATAATAAGAATGCCATTACTTCTTACTTTTTTGAGTTTGCTATAAATCTTTTCAACTTCTCCACCTTAAACCTAGATCTACTATTTCGATTTCATCCTCAAAGAGAGATTTCATATTTTCCAAGAGACGGAAGCGAAATCCACGTTTAAGATTGTTTACAGCCTTCGATTTCAAACGAAAGTACGTACATTCTTCGGGAAGATGATCTTCGTTTACATCTAACAATATCTGCGGATCAAAGATAATATAGGGTTGAAGGCGAGCATATTATCGGGAAGAACAAACACAGGTTACACTTCAAAACATGACACTAGCTCCCTAAACCACCATCTTCTAAACTGCGTCTAGAGCTCTAGTACGTCTTTAGCAGAGCTACTTCTAAAAGACTCTGTTAAAGTGTAGAGCTCTGCCAAAAATCTTCTAAGATAGTGTGTTGAAGATTTTTTGTAGTTAATCTACTAGTGAACATTCTCTTTTTTTTTTTGCAGATAATGTTGCATTTGTGTACTGTTTTTGGACAATGGAAGGTAAAAATGGGTTGGAAATTCGACGTTGATTCAAGTAAAAGAAGCAAGTTGTTTGCGGTTGAAGAACAAATCAAGTATGAGAAATTTCTTCGCATTGTTTGTGAAGATTACAACTTGGAAACGCAGATGAATGTAGTCGAGATTGCCTATATGTTGCCTACACATATGTTGGAGAAAATGCCTAGAGACACACCTCCTATCTTCTTAAAAAACGATAGGCAACTTGCAAACTTTATCACAATGGCGGCAAAAGAGCTTAGCCGACTTCGCGTGTCATGGAGAACAAACCATGAAATTAAAGCAGAAGCTGCGGGTAAAGATGAAGCTTGTGAAGTCAAAGAGGATGGTGGTGTGGATTTTGATGATGTTGGTAATGTTAAAGACGAGCATATGATGCCATCACCGAATAATAGCAGAGACTGCCGACAGTCTGCAAAGCAACATCAGAGGCCGCCTTTATTCTGCTATATATTCGATGACACGCCTACGAAGTCATTACCAATGAAGAAATCTGGAACTATTAAGGGTCCTATATTTGATGACAAGGAAGCATTAATTATTCAATTACGCAAGATTTCAGTCATTGAGAAGTTTGATTTCAAAATCGACACGTCGAGGAAGAAACTATTTATCGCGAAATGTTTTGTTCCTAAATGTTCACGAAGGATTTGTGCGTCGACTCTATCAGTTTCATCTAAATCTCCATAATTTCTCGTCGGATATACAAAGAAGCTCATACATGCTCTGCAGTCTATAGGTATTCTCGTCACCCACAGGCTAATGCAAAATGTATTGAAAAGATGTATGTTGATAGGTTTAGTGGTGGTAATGATCTTAAAGGAATCACGCCTAAGCACGAAATGAACTGTATTAAGTCACTACATTGTCTTGACATAGACTATACGAAGGCGCATAACGCGTTGGCATATGCACGAGAGCTGGTTAGAGGCACTTTTGAGAGGGGTTACGAGGACTTACCTTCCTATCATAAAAATAGAGTAGGCCAATCCAGGTACGATTACAAAGCTTGAACGTGATGATCAACAAAGGTTTAAGTGTTTGTTCATTGCTTTTGGTGCTTCTATAAAAGGATTTGAGTTCTTGAGCAGGGTTGTTGTTGTAGATGGAGCACATCTAACTGGGAAGTACATAGGTGTGATACACAGAGTTTTAACCCTAAAATATCACTGCAAGTGCACAGCAAACAAAGTAATATTTAGGGATCGAATCCACGAGAACCAAGTATCACACTACGAATCTATATGAATGAAACTAAGCTAAGATGACAATATGGTTATTGTTGTGATGCGAAACGAAATAGCAATATTAAAAATGATGTAAAATCAATTAAAACAAGCATTAGGTCAAGGGTAATTCGCAGGAATTCAAAGATCATGAACCAGACAATTATTCAGAGAACAATAAGCTCAATCTTGAACTCAAAAATGAATATATAACCAATCCGCTGTCGTGGTATCAATCACTTTATTTAGCAACCTAAGAGTCTAAATTTTCGTTTGATCTTAGAATTCTAAACAAGCATTAACGAGCAGGTTTGATATGTTCACGAATTGCCTTAGCATCAGCTTTCGTTGGCTAAGGACAATTCGCTCACTTATGTTCTATCAGGCAATCTATAGCACTTTTGATGAATATATTAAACCCTAAATCAGAGACTAAGTGATCAATTTAATATAAGCAATGAGAATAACGATAGGTGAAGACAACAAATGATAAATCGCTATCTATGTATAATTCAATGATTCATGAATTCTCTTGAAACCCTAAACCTAACTATGAAACTACTCAGACATGGAAGCAAATAAACAAGAAGGAGATGAAGAAAAACTCATGATAATATAATTAAAAATCCAAAAGGGTTCGGAAATCTTCTCAAGAGATGTAGAGTCAGAGCTTCGTCTCCCTAAAGCTTACAAATTGCAGAAAACCAAAAAGTCTGAATAGAATAGAAAGAGTATGTAAAAACTTCTAAAATAAAGTGTAGCCTCAACAATGGCTCAAAACTCTAATATATATATAATAAACACCTTCTGGTTGAAAATAAAAGGCAAAATCCAGTAAAATAATGAAATGTGGATTTCCTTTTTCTATGTGGAATTGGTCGAATTGGGCTTCGATTGATCGATCCAAGGGTGGATCGATCGATCTGAGCATGGAATGGTCGATCTTCTCTTGAATGGTCGATCTGATATGTTACGGCTTGATGGAAACTCACCTTCTCTTTAGAACGTTGTAATGACCATTCATCTCATAATCCACATACTGCAAGATCAATCCAAATCGAACCACCATGTACTTCTCTGCAGACATTCGCAGCCTCCCAGATTCAACCAACAATTTTGCAACATTGTCCATAAGCCTTCATCGCTGGGTCTCATCGATGATCTCAATGTCAAGAACCTTCTAGAATCATTCACGTACAATGACATGACAAATCATCCATACAACCTTTGATACTCTTTCTCTCCCCCAGACTTATTATGTTCTCATCCTCTTTTTTTTTTTTTATATTAAAGGTGTAAGCGAATAATGGTATCACAGAAAATTTTTCTAGGCTCGCTTCCAACCTTTGCGTGATCATTCCTTTCGAAGTAAAATAATGGGATCGTTGAAAATTTTCCTAGCCCTTTACTTTAAAAAAAATCCTTTCATCTTTTCTACTTTTATTTAACTTAGAATAAGGGAGAGGAGTATCATTACTTTTCACACATGATGCAATTGTCAGGTAATGAACGAGGAGTCAAGCCCTATGAACACCAGTCACATCGATGAGGTAAAATTAGTGTCTGTGGTTAATAAAGGAGTACAATACCAAGGAAATACTTCACATAGTGTCCGTGTTGAACAAAGAAACATATGATAAAAAAAAAAATTAGAATTTTTCTTTTTTAACATAAGTTGTAATAAATAGTAAGAAATAATGTATAAAGGAAGTGGAAGTATATACGAACATACAACAACAAAAAATCTCTATAAACGAATTCTCCAATATCAATCTGCCTTCGGTCTGCCGTTGGTGATATTCATTCAGTCTGCGATACCCTAACCACTCGATTTTTGATGTGTCGTTTAAACTACTAATAAGTTTTAACCTTAGATAACCACAAGTGCATGACACATGTCATTGTATCATTTAAGGATCATTCTTCCACAAGGAGTATGAGAAGGTAATAAGAATGCAAGATACTATAGAAGCTAAGCCAATTTCAAGTGATGTGTTTTGTAACCAACTAACAACCTAAGAAAATGAAAGCAAAGATGCAAGAAAAGTAAAAACCAAGATTAGAAATATAAAAGAGAACATGCATAAGTAAATTAAACTTGAAAGAAAGCAATAAGAAAGTCAACAGGACAAACAAATATGATGAAATATGATAAAGGCATGGACTTTGGGTAGAGATCATAGACCAAGAGTGTTTAACCTATGACTAGTGATGCAAGACCATATAAATAACCATTTCTAAGACATGGATCCCATGAAGTAGGCTAGCTCGTTTTCACATAGTACTAATCCATTCTACTAATCACCCAAAATGACAATCCTTTCGGTCCCTATTGAAGTGAGAAGAGATCATTAGCGCATATACCCATAAAAGTCTACAAATCACCCTAAACATCAAGTGTTAATTGGCTAGGATATGAAAAGCATGAATTAGAGTTGGTGTAGACATTTTCACAAACACCTTTCGGGCATGAAAAGACCTTGATCCAAGAGTTGATTAATTACTTCAATCTTAGCTATGGGTTCTCTCTAATCAATGGAAATCATGTAAATCTAGGCCTAAGCATCACCAACCATACACCAAACATCATAATCTACTCCACCCATAATCCACTAAGAGACTACTCACACATGCTCAAACAAACCATCAAAACATGACTATTCTCGATGGCTTGAAAAAACGACTTGACGAAAGAAAAAGGGCGATGGGCCGACGAACTCGAAGGAGTGTTATGGTCTCATCAAACAACTCCACGGCGAGCTACGGGGAAACCTCATTCGCTCTTGTTTATGGAACGGAATGCGTCATTCCACCCGAGATACATTTTCCCGGGGTCCGTCGCAGACTTCTTCCAGAACAGGAAGGGCTCAATCACCTGCTGCTACTCGACGAGCTGAATTTGATCAACGAAAGACGGGATCAGGCTTTGATCCGAATTCAGAACTATCAACAAGCAGCGGCTAATTACTACAATTCCAATGTTCGAATCCGAAAGTTCTACGAAGGAGACTTAGTTCTCCGGAAAGTTTTCTTGAATATAGCAGAAAGAAATGCCGGAAAGATTGGAGCAAACTGGGAAGGACCTTACAAAATAACTAAGGTAGTCCGCCCAAGAGTCTACCAACTTGCCAACATGTCTGATGTTCCTGTGCCCAGATCGTGGAATGCAATGCATCTAAAAAAATACTATCACTGAGCAACTTTTACATGAACTACGGGACGGCTTGATCCCTGCATAGGTTACGTAGGCAGCTCGTCTTCGGACGGGTTCAACTGTCCCCCTCCCTAAAAAGGGGGGGGGAGTGGGTACGTATACTCGTATACTCCCACCGTTATAACAGATTATGTGTCTAAATCAAAACAGCTATTTCAATTTCTGCATCACATCCTTTATGGATTACTCAAGTCTTATCGAAACAGACCTCGAATTTTCACTCTCACTGTTGCTGGCCACAACAACGAACTACTACATTCTTTATGGATCTTAACTATTACATCTTTTACGGATTTAAGTGCGCTATATAAATACATGTCTACTATCAGAGCGTGTATGTTGATGGAAAGAATATGCGTAAACCAAAGTACACATCTAAACCCAACAACCAATCATCTCAGAAACATAACACTAAATGTATATCGTTAGTGTGATAACTAAACATGTTTCATCTAAACCAAGAGACCAATCGCTGGTCGCAAACATCCCAAGAAACATAACACTAAATGTATATTGTTAGTTTGGGCTAACTAAAAATGTTTCGCCTAAACCCAGAAACTAACCACTGGTGTCAACAACATAGTATTAAACATATATCGTCTAGTATGAGATACCAAAATGTGTTTGATAGCACTCAAATGTTTCTTAACACGCTGGTCTCTAGCATTACTTAATCATTTTTTTAGGATAAAGCCATCCGGCATTATGTTCAAATCAAACCAAGTCAACTTTGAGTAAGCAATAAAGGGGTTGCACAAGTCGCAAACCCTAAAACAGATATATAAAAACTAAGGGGCATTTGTCTCAACACCTTTCTCTTCGATCTCTTCAGCATCCTTCTCGACAGCCTCTTCAACGGTTGGCTCGGCGACCTTCTCTAAGGTGGGTTCCATAGCATTCTCCACGGTCGATTCGACTGCTTTCTTCGAAGCAAGCTTAGTAACCTTCTCAGCGGCCAGATCGGCAACACCGGGAGTCCCCGCGTTCGAACCTGAGAAATCCTGAACACCAACAGACGCTGTAGTAGTTTCAACCGGTTCATTTACAAGAAGAGAATCGACGGAATCAGGAGAAACATGGGATAACTTCAGCTTGTCCCTTAAATCGGTGGCAATTCGTTCAAACTCATCATCAGCTCCCACCAGCTCGGCTCACCATTCATTCAGCCTTTCCAGTTCGGCGTCAAAGGTCGGCGGATTGTCTCCCTTAAGGATTCTAATAAACTGAAGATTACCATCAATCTGCGTGAGATAAAGCATGTCCTCTTTAGCATCGCTTTTTAACGCCTTGATTTTCTTTTCAGCTTGGGAAATATTTTCCTGGAATTTATCGGCCAACTCTGTTTCGCCACTTTCCGAGCCCGCTTCACTTTTGCTTCGTGTAAAGTTATGTCCGTTTCAAGCTGTCGCTTTAGAGAAGCTATATGAGCATCCCTCCTGGCCTTGGATTCCCCTAATTTCTAAACCATATCACTGGCTCGGTCAAATTTCTCCTTGATATCCTTCTGCTCGGTCTCAAGAGATTTGATTTGAGCCGAGGCCCTCTCTAGCTCGGCTGCATTTTTCTTCTCAGCCTCCTCAATTTTGGCTCTCAGAGCCACGACCTCTTTCTGAGCATCCTGGATGCAACGCCTATCCTTCTGCGCGTCCGATTAATAGCCAAGCGCCATCTTGTTAATGTACGCCAGAAACCGTGAAAAGAGAAAAATGGTCAACCCCGAGCCGGTATATGGGAAAATCATCAAAGGTTTCGATGAATACCTTGGTGCCTCGGAGAGACATGTCAGCATACGCTTTTCCTTTAATCAAAGTATCTGGAGGAGGAAAACGATCTCCAGGGCAAGTCACTTTAGAGAATAGTGCGGCCGAGGCAGAAGCATCATTGTACGTCGCCTTGGTCACAGGAGTCGGTTCGACAACAGTACGAGCAGAGTCAGAAGCAGCACGCCTCTGCCTTTTCGGTGCCCCTGCCTCGGCAGAACCTTTCCCTTTGTCAATTTTTGAAGGAGGGCATTTTTGGGTCGGCTTTTCTCTGTCATGTTGAGACAGAGTTGAAACAGAAGGCATAACCTTGGAAGAAAGACCCACAACAACCTTCCTCGCCTCGGTATCAGCAGGCGCCAGCTCGGAAAAAAACCTCAGTATCTGGAACTGGCTCGGATGTTTTGACTGCAGTGTTAGCTGCAATACTTGGGATCGGTTCCTCAACCCTCGAAGGGACCTCGGCTAACCTTGCCCTCTCACGAGCCTTTGCCTTCATCTTGTCTCGGATCGTCATTCGGTTTCCCATCACAGTTCGGATATCTTCTGGGGAGGAACTTGAAAATTCTGAACTGTCGGGAAAATAATAACCAGAGTGGAGGGCTCGGGCTTTCTCAACTCTCTTCAAAGAAAAATGCTTTTCCCAATTTACTTTTCCAGCCGCAAGAATATTATGAACCGTGTTTATATCTTCTGGGCATGGAGGAAGGGGATTACGAATTGCAAAAAAAAAAGGGGTTAAGAGTTAAAACCAAAACAAGAAAAAGCAAGTGTGGACAAAAACCGAGATGATAGCCTTGGATCCGCTACCAATTGTTTCCCAGCTTGTCTTGATCGAATGAAGGCATCCACAGCCCGCTGACGCATCCGAGATAGGGACATACAAGAAGTGGCTCGTCCAATTGCTATCCTTGCTTAGAAAACCACCAATGACCTTCTGATTGGCCTTGTTGGGAATGTAGTATGTCAGTCGAGTCTTTGAACTCCTCTGGTATTCTAGAAGATTTTCCAAGTGATGAACTCCAATTTCTACATCACACTCATAACTCCGAACCAGAATACCAACCAGATGGTGTATTCCCCTAGTCGTAATTTGTGCAGGAGCAAGTCCATACCCCAAAAAAACCGAAGGATCAACTCAGGGATCGGAAACCAAAGGAGACAAAGGTAGAAGAAGCTCTCGTACAAGGTAAAATTGTTCGGATGTGGACTCTCAGCTCGATCTGACGAGGGAGAAATTAGTTCGACTTCTTCAGAGATCCCGAACCGTTGTCTTAACTCCTCCAAAGATTCAACGGTGGATAAAGATGAACCAGGGGGCTCGGCTTTCTTCTTCTTTGCTTTTTCCTTTCCTGTTGGTTCGTCGATTTGAAGGCCTTACTCCTTGGCTACCCATCACATGCTCTAGCTCTTGCTTCGCCTCAACAGGATCAAAAAGCAATCTTCCTCTTCGATTTTCACCTCGGCATTTGCATCACCAATTGGGTCGTTGATCAAGGATGGGACCTCAATCTGTATTCATCCCAGGGGAGAATCACGATCTTTCGGCTCGGAGATTTTTGGACATAGCACCATTTTACGACCTAGCAATGAAGCAAAAGTAGCCGAACCAATGGAATCTTCCAGCTCGGAGGTAGACGACATCAGATTTTTGGCTCGGAACTACCCGAAGCTGCACTACAGGAAAAACAGGTTTTCTTACCACCGGAAAAATGCTATCTAACTAATACCATAGTGTTAAGAAAAGTGCTCTGACATCTCCCGCGACAATAGGTTCCCCCATTTTCATAGCGTTTTTTGGCACTGCTATCATGGTTTCATTTAATAGCACTTTTTCTTATGCAATATTATTTAAATACAATAGCAATTGATTATTATTAATAATTAATTTATTCATAGCATTTTTTTAGTATGACTATAACATTCAATATATGTAATAATTTATGTAGTTTGTTCCAGTAATTTGTGTTTTCTATAGCATTTATATTTCATTATAATAGATTTCAAAATATGTAATTAGTTCCATAATTGTTCCAATAAATTGTTTTTTTCATTTTGTTATTGGATAAATTGACATATTAAATAGAAAATGCTATATTTTATTATATTATATGAAACCATGATACAAATAAAACAAAGTAAAAGTACATAAATACAACTCTTGTATTTAGATTTTCTGAGTTCTCTAAAGTCTCCCACCTCCAATCTTTGAAACTTCTTTTCAATATCAACAACAAAATCAGCTTCCTCCTGCAACAAACTAACATTTCAATTTCAATGTTAGGACTACTATCTGTAAGTCTCAGAGCCTTCCGGAATTCTTTTGCGACTTAAGCATCCACCATCTTCTTAATATAAGCATAACAAAGAATAAGGTATAGTGTTTAAAGATAAACGGGAGTAATCACACATCATCCATCAGGCAACAATTCTCCTATAAGAAGAAAAAAATGGTAATATATTCTGAGAATGCTTAAACGAAAATCTAATGGTTTCACCACACACACAAAAACAGAGAATTGCAAATAAAAGATGTTTTTTTCCAATTTGTCCATATATACTTTTATTTAAAAATTCTCATTTATACCTAAACTACATTTTATAGTATAAATAATCAATTTTAAAAAAAAAATTTGTCAAACACGTGAGAAACAAAGGAATAAGACTTTTTGTCAAAGGTGCGATTGTTGTTTGGTAATCGATATATTAGATTTTTGATTTATAAAATTCGTTATGTTTTGTTTAGAATACACCTTCTGCATTTTATACATGTTTTAGAACGTTCAGATTATGTAATCTACGCACTGTCCATGTTCTACAAAGTTCAGAATACACTTCCGTTCTACGAAATTTAGAAGACAATTTTAGAATACGTCATCTACACTTTGCTCTATGTTCTACAAAAGTTAGAATAAGTTATCTAACATTTGTTAACAAAATTTAGAATAGATCTTCTACTAAAGTTAGTTTTAAAAATTGCGGAATATGTATTCTTCTGTTTGCTTTATGTTCTACTAAAAGCGAAATATGTATTCTTCTGTTTGCTCTATGTTCTTCAAAGTTTAGAAAAGCAATTCTAAATTAATTCAGAATTTCGAAAATTAAGGAAGCTAAATATTCGAAATCTTCAAACTGAATCTAGTAGTTTAGGAAAACGAATATATTCTTAGATTACGTTCTACTTTTTTCAGAATTCGTATTCTGTTTTTTTAAGAATTCACTAAAGTTGTCGATATCGTTCTCTATATACCTAGTTTTTGTGCCGATTTTTCTTTGTTTTCTGTGTTTAGCAACTTAATATGATGCAAATCTACGTAATTTGTGGTGTATGTAGATCGTTTGAGAAGAAGGAGTGGAGATTTATGGTTGATGAAAAAAAGCGTGCGAGATTACTTACTTTGCAATCCACTACAACTCTTGAGAGCTCAAGATAATGGTTTCAGAAGACTACGGAATTGAAGAGAGTATGGTGGATGTGGAATTCAGTTATCTACCTACAGATCTAAGTGTTGATTCTCCTCCTGTTGTTATGACTAACCAGCGACAACTTCAGAATTTTTTTGGGTATTTTAAAAGGAAGATTACGATACGATTGTGCGTGACGTTCAATCCTAGAATTGGAGATCAAAGGAGACAATTCCACATCGATTTGAACGAGCATCCACGTGATTCTAGTGATGGAAAAGATGATGGTAAGGTGCGTGAAAAATCAGAAATTTTGATGAATGAGGATAAACCGAATGATGAGTTCTTCAAACATGCTTCTGACACTGAAGTTGGTGTTGATGTCGGCTCAACCTCGGAACATTCGTTGGTGAAGAAGGGGCAGCTCTTTACAAGCAAGGAAGCTTTACAGGCAACTCTGGAAATTTATACGATGAAGTATAATTTTGAATATAGAGTTACAAAATCTGATCCGACAATTTGGAGTATACGTTGCATTGATACCTTCTGCAAATGGACAATTTGCGCTGAGTATTTAGCGGGGTCTAAATATTTCAAAATCAATAAGTATGTGGCTGAACATAGATGTGCTCCTTCAAAGAAAAGCAAATTCGCTAGGACACCTTCAGCAATAACAATCGAACATCTCTACATTCTCAATATTGGAACCATCCAAAGCTTCATCTTCATCACATTCCCATGTATGGTCTTCAAAGCAATTCCCATCTCTGATCATATCATTCAGCTTACTCACATCAGAATCTTTGATTTCATCGGGCCATAAGAAGTCCACAGACTCGAAGACATCAAATTTTTCTGTGAAAGATATGTATGGATAAACAACATCCTGCATAAAAAATATTTACCAAAGTTGTTAGGTAATCAAAACCAGCATATGATAAGAAACCATATACCTAAAACTAACCAGGAACATAACAATAACAAAAAGGTAAATTAAAGATGAAATCATCTAAGGAACAGTTCAAGAATGAGCCACAAGTAACTAAGATCAACTCCATTAGCAATTACGTTTGTAATGTCATCATCAAAATTTAAAAATCAGAAAAATCAGAATGATACAGTGACCAAAGTTGTACTATAATTAAAACAAGAATATGAACAAACTAGAAACATATCCTAATACTAGAAACTACTAGAAACAGACAAGTGGGAGTAAGTTAGCAGAAAACCAGATATTCATAGTGAAGCATGCTACTGTGAATGATTCCATCGAAACATATCATAGAATAAAAAGCTATATAATTGCTCACTTTTCCAACGTATATGCTGATAAAAGAATCACAAGTGACAATGTAAAGACAAAAATTGTTTTAAAAAATTAGGAATCATTCCTGAATTTTTTTTTAAAAATTCCTAAATCATTAAGATTATTATTGTTTAAAATTAAAAGCATCAATAGTTGCATTCAAACCCTATAATTCATCAACAACAGATTGTTGAACAAACAAAAAAACAATTTGTGTTGGTTCATATTAAAAGAAAGAAGAAGGAACACAAAGTAACGAACTGTTCATGATTTACCAGATTGCTGCTTGGTTCTTCTTGTCTTTATCCTACAATAAAAGTTCCTAATCCTGCAGGACATTCAAAATCACTTGACATCAGTTTCAAATCTAATCATAATTACGCTAAAGATACAATTTTGATACTAGCTAAATCAAAGAGGAGAAAGACAAACTACAGTTTGTTGTACTAATAATCTCTACGAGACATTAGTTTTTGTACTCAGCCTCTTCGTTAATCACATAAATTAGTTACATAACAAGAGGTCTTGTACTCAAGAGGAGAATTTTGACTATTGATGCATATAAATAAAATCAAAATTTTTATCCCAAAATTGCATGACAAAATCTGACTTAAACTAGAAATTAAACACAAACTTACTAAGAAAAAAAGAAGTCAAAACTCTAGAAGGAATCTGTCAGCGAAGAAGAAACATGAAGGAGCCGTCGAAACCGAAGAAAAGAGAAGGAACGAAGCCGTCGGCGAAGAAAAAAGAAGCAGGAAGCGTCCGCGAAGAAGAATAAAATGGCAGTCGTCGGCGAAGACGAAAGAAGTAGGAAGCATCGGCGAAGAAGAAATAAGACGGCAGTCGTCGTCGAACAGGATGGAGTCGTCGAAGATGAATCGAAATGAGGGCAATTACCCCCAAATAAAACTTTTTTTTACTATCAGTAAACCCTCTTAGCCAATTAGAGAATTTCAATAAAATTTTTTTTTTTTAAAGGGACTCGAAATTAAGAATAAAAAAAAGATTTCAATTGACAAAATCAAGGGCATAAATCAAGAGCATAATAAAATTTTAATTTCAAGTAAAGTATATATCACCAAACTTAAGTAAAAAAGTATAAATGGACAAAGAGCAAAAAAAAACTTCTTTATTTCCAATTCTCCCAAAACAAACAAATTGACTTAAAATAAAGGGACAGTTGCTGATATGGTGCATTTTCTAAATTTAATGTCAAGCGGGGTACCTTCGTAGGGAAAATGGTAGAACTAGTACACTTTTTTGAAAATGTCTAAAATACCCTTACGCTTGGCAGAGTCTACGTGAATTGTGTAGCCTTAAGGCTAAGGCTGGACAAACTCTGCTTAAACTCTGCTAATTATGTAGCCTTAAGGCAGATATAGTGTGTGGATTGTGTAGCCTTAAGGCTAAAGCTGGACAGACTCTGCTTAAACTCTGCTAATTCTGTAGCCTTAAGGCAGATATAGTGTGTCGATTGTGTAGCCTTAAGGCTAAGGCTGGACAGACTCTGCTTAACTTCTGTTAACTATGTAGCCTTAAGGCAGATATAATGTGTCAGTTGTGGTAGCCTTAAGGCAGATATTGTGTGTGCTTTTTTTGTAGACTTAAGGCACATGTTGTGTGTGCTTTTTTGTAGACATACGACAGATATTGCTCGACAGACTGTAGCATACTGTTCGCAGGGCATGGCTTGACATTTGCAACATAACTAAATTGTATAAACGGTCGGATTTTGAAGTACTCCTCTCTTTTCACAATAATAACAAGAATGCCATTACTTCTTACTTTTTTTGAGTTTGCTATAAACCTTTTCAACCTCTCCACCTTTAACCTAGATCTACTATTTCGATTTCACCCTCAAAGGGAGATTTCATATTTTCAAAGAGACGGAAGCAAAATCCGAGTATAAGATTGTTTACAGACTTCGATTTTGAACGAAAGTACGTACATTCTTCGGAAAGACGATCTTCGTTTACATCTAAAGATATTCTAGGGGTTGAAGGCGAGCATATTTTCGGGAAGAACGAACACAGGTAACACTTCAAAAAATTACACTAGTTATCTAAACCACCATCTTCTAAAATGAGTCTAGAGCTCTAGTATGTCTTTGGCAGAGCTATTTCTAAAAGACCCTGCCAAAGTGTAGAGCTCTGCGAAAAATCTTCTAAGATAGTGTGTTGCAGATCTTTTGAACATTCTCTTTTTTGCAGATAATGTTGCATTTGTTGACTGTTTTTGGACAATGGAAGGTAAAAATGGGTTGGGATTTCGACGTTGATTCAAGCAAAGGAAGCAAGTTATTTGCGGTTGAAGACCAAATCAAGTATGAGGAATTTCTCTTCATTGTTTGTGAAGATTACAACTTGGAAAGGCAGATGAATGCAGTCGAGATTTCATATAAGTTGCCTACACATATCATGGAGAAAATGCCTAGCGACACACCTCCTATCTTCTTGAATAACGATAGGAAACTTGCAAACTTTATCACAATGGCGGAAAAAGAGGTTATCCGGCTTTGCGTGTCATGGGAAAGAAACGATGGAATTAAAGTAGAAGCTGCGGGTAAAGATGAAGCTTGTGATGTCAAAGAGGATGGTGGTGTGGATTTTCATGATGTTGGTAATGTTAAAGACGAGCATATGATGCCACCACCGAACAACAGCAGAGACTGCCGACAGTCTGCGAAGAACAGCAGATGCCGCCTTTATTCTGCGATATATTCGATGACACGCCTACGAAGCCATTACCAATGAAGAAATCTGGATCCATTAATGTTGGCGAAATATTTTATGACAAGGAAGCATTAATTATGCAATTACGCAAGATTGCAGTCATCGAGAAGTTTGATTTCAAAATCGCCACGTCGAGGAAGAAACTATTTATCGCGAAATGTTTTGTTCCTAATTATTCTTGAAGGATTCGTGCATCGACTCTGTCAGTTTCATCTGAATCTCCAGAATTTCTCGTTCGGATATATAAAGACGCTCATACATGCTCTCCTGTCTGTAGGTATTCTCGTCAACGACAGGCTAATGCAAAATTTATTGGAAAGATGTATGTTGATAGGTTTAGTGGTGGTAATGATCTTAAAGGAATCACGCCTAAACATGTAATGAAATGTATTAAGTCACTACATTGTCTTGACATAGACTATACGAAGGCGCATAAAGCGTTGGCATATGCACGAGAGCTGGTCAGAGGCACTTTTGAGAGGGGTTACCAGGACTTACCTTCCTATCTATACAAAATAGAGCAGGCCAATCCAGGTACGATTACAAAGCTTGAACGTGATGCTCAACAAAGGTTTAAGTATTTGTTCATTGCTTTTGGTGCTTCCATCAAAGGATTTGAGTTCTTGAGGAGGGTTGTTGTGGTAGATGGAGCACATCTAACTGGAAAGTACAGAGGTGTTATGATGGTAGCTGCAGGTCAAGATGCAGATTCGAGTATATTTCCTATAGCTTTTGGGATTGTAGACTCAGAGAATGATGCTTCATGGGAATGTTTTTTTACACAGTTGCGTGGTGTGATACTTGATGATAAAAATTTGGCCATTATTTCTGACCGTCATCCATCAATCGCAAAGGCCATTGAGAAGGTTTTTCCCGCAGCTGATAGGGGAGTATGTTACTATCACCTCAAAAATAACCTCATCTTAAAGTTCAAAAAGAACGCAATGCTCAGTCTGGTGTGTCGTGTTGCATATGCATATCGACTGGTAGATTTTGAAAAATTGTTTGGTGTGATTCGTCGTCAGAATAGTGAATTAGCAGTTTACTTGGAAGAGGCGGAATTTTGATTATGGGCTTGTGCACATTTTCCAGGAGATAGATTTGGTATAATGACGAGCAACATTGCAGAATCCATTAATGCCGCGCCTAAGGAAGACAGATCATTTCCTGTTAAACATTTCGTGGAGGGTATTAGAAAGTTGTTGTCAAGGTGGTTTGTGGAAAGGCGAGACAAAGCTGCTTCATTAAAAATAAATTTCTCCCCAAACGTTGAAAAGTTACTGCATGAAAGACACGATAGCTTGGAAATTTTAAATGTTCATCATACTGATTCAAATTGTAGCCATGTTACAGGTGGAGATTATGATTGTGTGGTTGATCTACAGAAGGTATGTAAGTTTTTTTTTGCTATTTATCACTGCCAGTTTCAGGAAACGTATTCTGAGCAAGTCTGCCAGTCTCAGGAAACGTTTGCCTTGTTTATCTGCTCTGAGTTCGATTCCTTTTTAAAATTTATGATTGTAGAGACTTTGTATTTGTAAACAATATGATGTCGAGAAGATTCCCTGCGAGCACGCGATTAAAGCAGCATTAAGTCGGAAAACTGATGAAGCTACCCTGGTGGATGATCATTTCACAAAGGGCTACTTGTATTCAACATACTCAGAACCTATAAAACCTGTAGACGAAGATTTGATTCTACCACCACACGTAATTAGTGAACAATGTCTGCCACCAGTCATAAAAGTACCTTCCGGTAGACCGAAGGCAAAGAGATACCTTTCTGCTATTGAAAAGGCTAAGCGGTTCAAGCGTAATCAATGGAAAAAGAAAAAAACAGAAGCTTCGCAGAGTACTCCATCCACAAAGCAAAAAATGAAGCAGAGGACTCAATCCACAACGAATCAAACGAAGCAGAGGACTCCATCCGTTACGAAGAAAACGAAGCAGAGTACTCCATTCAGCGATAATATTTCACCCACTACTCCATCCCCAAAGGTGAGAAGGAAACGATCTCGTAATTCTCCGACTACTCAAACACCAAATAAGAAAGCTAAAATTTCGCAGAGTACTCCACCCCCACAGATGAAAAAGAGTGGCCCAAAAATTCATCATAGGTGCTCAAAATGCCATAATGCGGACACAATCTAAAAACATGCCCATTTTCTTAACTCTGGCTTCACTCTGGCTTCAAGTTTATTTAAACAAAGAAACAAATCTTGGTAATTTATTTATCCTTATTTATGGTGCTCCGTTGTTTTATGTTAGTCTTTAGTTTGATGCGGGTATCATATAATAGTCGGTATCGCAGAGTGTGCATCTGGTATCGTAGAGTCTGCATCTGTTATCGCAGAGTCTGCATCTGCATCAAGTATCGTGAAGTCTGCATCTGATATCTGCATGAATCATCCAGTAATCTGCTATTAATCTTCCTGTGCTCTACTATAGATTTCACATTTATTTTCATTCAAAAAATTTATATGCTCAACAAATCCGAGGGTAAAACATGTTATTCAATTAAAATCCACATCTTGATTACAGAATCATAACTTTTCAAGGATTTATAAATACAGAAACAAATAAAATTAGAAGAAATAGTTCAAATCTCCTATGTAATGCGGCAAAGCTATCTTGCGAACCAATACAGGTAGCAGTTTTCGCATCCAGGTTGATATTCGTGCTCAGTGGCACAATTTGGAAAAGGCAAATCTGGACAGTCAGGGTATTGCCACATTGATGCAAAAGAATGGTTCATGGGTGGATAGAAAGCTACAACCGCATCCAGAACCTCATCCCCAAGCCTGGTGAGTTTATCAAAATCACCTTCAGTGTGTACGTCGACACATAATTTGAGAAGTTGTGCAGCCCTTTTCGTACGTCCAGCACATACACACAGCATTGCACAGAGATAAGTTGCGTTAGCACTGAAAGGGACAAGCCGTTCCAAAAGCTCCATGGCTGCGCTGATGTCTTGTTCTGCGGTCACGAGTCTTGTAGCCTCATAATAAATAGCAGTTGGGTTTCCGGCGTTTAAGCATCTTACAAAAAAGCTGCGATTCGCCCCGTCTAGGAGAATTTTTATCTGTGTCCTCACATAGATCGTCAAGACTAAGTTCCTTGAGGACTTCATCACTGTACACTACATCTCTACCAATCCGCCCTATTCGGAGGATGTGTCCGACTCTCCACAAGGTGAGGCGGCCAAGTTTTCGTGCAATGACAGAGATAATGTCCGAAAGGAGCTCTGGTATTTGCATGTTAACCTATGATGTGATGCGGTATTTGGATTTTGAAAATAATTAACAGGCACTCTGTTCGTAAACAATCTACTATTTTATAGATAAGAAAAGAAATGAAAGTGGTCGATCTTCCTTTAAATTGTCTTGGAAAATAAAACTCAATTTACAGGGACATCGGTCAAACATTTAGTACAGTCATTGCACGCGCCTCATTTAATGGCTCGACACGAGAGGCATGCGGGATGATTACTGTGCAACCGCTCAACTATCATAACATAAGATACTCTGCCTTGGAAAAGACAACTCAATTTAATAAGAAATGGCAGAGAAAGCGCGTAAATTTGCCGCGCAATAAATGGTGCGAACATCCATAAGAATAAAGGACAAGTCATTTTTACACATGAGGAGATGAATGACAACTCATTTAAAAAGTATACATCAATGAACATGTTTTTATTGCAGTAGTTGAGAACACATTCCCTAGTCTGCCAAAACCCTAGAGTTTATCAAAATAGTAACGCTTCGTGTTCATATAGGAGAAAGCCGTGTCTGTTTGTCTCTACATCTATTTGTTTACCAAAGACACAACATTCGTCATCTTCGTCTCTCTTACCAAGTTTGTGACCATGGGTTATAGTGTAAGGCGAATTAAAATGGAACTTATGCGGATCCAGAAGGATGTTCCTACACAGTTCATCAGGGCAGGTATAAAATCTAGAACTCCCAAGTCTTTTATGCAGTTAGAGGTAGTATTATTTACGGATGATAATAGGAACTTTACGGATGTAGTATTATTTAGATTAAATGTCTGAGTTGAGTCTTATATGTTTTAGGTCCCGTTGGTGATTGTGTTTACGAATGGGAAGCAGCTATCAATGGACCCTTTGATAGTCCCTATGCCAGAAGGATTTTCTTGCTTACCATCCATTTTCCTCCGGATTATCCGATAAAGGCGCCAAAGGTTTGTTTTTGCTTTTTCAGTTAATTGTTATTTGTTGCAGGATGAAACTCCACTCTTGATCAATATTCTCTTGCTTTTAATTAATATTCTCTTTCTCTTTGCATGCAGGTGGCTTTTAAAACAAAGATTTACCACCCAAACATCAACGCAAAAGGAGCGATTGACTATGATATCTTGAGGGAAAAATGGTCTCCTGCTTTAACCGTGTCCCAGGTTTGGAATTTTTTCAGATTTAACAAAGTTTTGTCGAAAAAATCCTTCAGCCAAACATGTGTGTTAATGAGATGGTTTTTTGTTATGGAATTAGGTTTTGATGTCAATTTGCGCGCTGATGACTGACCCAATCCTAGATGATCCTTTTGTGCCGGAGGTAACCCATATTTACAAGACTGACAAATCCAGATTGAAGTCAACTGCGCGAAGCTGGACGGAGAAGTATGCCATGGGATCAAAGTGAGGTGGTGGAGGCAAAGAAATGAGCTGTCTCACCTGTGTGTTCTTTAGTATCTTTTCTATGTTTGCTTTACTATCTTCTGAAGACTGGTTTGCTATAAGTGTTTCATTTTGAACTCGCGGATCAATTCGGTTATTTTGAGCGAAGGCGCAGTATCTGCTTGTACTCTGCATCTTAAAGCAGATGATGGACGGACTCTGCATTTAGGCTGCAGCTACATCGCTTACACTGCGCATAAACTACATCTTCTCAACTTGTTTTCATCCACAAAGGTCTAACAAAACAAAATAAAGTATACATAAATTACTGAACTATTATAACAAGACATACATAAGTGTTACTCCGAGACTCAAAAGATCGAGTGCAATAACATTAAACAACACAGTTGACGAGGTTTATTCTAGGTGGTATTGTTACGACGAATAGGGTCATCAATGTATGCATCTTCAACCATTGAGAAACCACCGGTCTTAACAACCCTTAGTTGCTGGATTGCTTCTTCAACGGCAGGAATTGCTGGATTTATGAGGAGTTCAGAGAATGGGTAGAGAGCCGAGACACGTATCTCAACTGCAATGGCGAAAGAGTCACCTAGTCATATATGTTGCAATAGTTCTCTATGGTTGAATAAAGTAGTAACACTACCTCCAAAATAGTCCATATTCCAATTTCGTAGCACGCAGAATATGACCTTCCCAATTGGCTGAAGTCGCCAGAAGTCCTCAAATTCATCAGCAAATGTTCCCTTCAGAATACAGTTGATATCTTCGCCGCTGCAGCTCACAAAGACGAATTTATTGTACTCCGTTCTCAAAAGACATCCTAAACTATAAACATAATTAACTTACCTGAAATTCCTCAATGTGAAGTGTAGAACTTTGTGACCAGG